>CM047431.1:33259468-33380388 GCA_026168455.1 Theocolax elegans | reverse complement strand
CGTGGCAATTGTTGTCTACGCATTTCGAGGCTTTGCTCGGGGTGATAACCGCTATACGACGGTACGCAGTACGTTTATAACGTCGGTAATATTGTACGGTATACTCTTCGTATAATGTATTATGAAAGTAGTGGGCATTATCAGCCAATTTTAAATGTAATCGGTGCGTCGGGTAGTAGAGATTACTGCATACCTTGTAATCAAAAATTAACATGTAGACAAAATCACAAGTGTCCGCATAAATGTCGAGGATGCTTGCAGGCTTCGCTTTGTAACGTTAATGAAATTAAAATAAAATGTACTCGGTGTAGAAGAGAATTTTTCGGTCCGTCTTGTTTATCGAAGCATTTAGAGGTAGATTCTTTTGGTAAAAATCTTTCGGTTTGTGAAAGTGTGAGAGTTTGCAAAATATGTTGTAAGACTGTCAGGACTAGCGATCGAGATCCACATGAATGTAATATGATATTTTGTAAGATTTGCAATAAAAAAGCGGATGTTAATCATATGTGTTAATTGTGACAATACCTTAATGTGTAATTACTATATATTGAAAACTATTGTTTTTTTGGCACCTACTTGAAATTATTTCTGAATCTGCATTTCCTAAAAATAATTTCTGAATCGGCACCTTTTAAAATAATTTTTAAATCGTTAACGTTTTGCACTAAAACGACAATATCGTCGGCTCTGTACAAAGTACCAATTCAGAATTTTTCTTTTTGAAGTGGTGCCAACAAAATATATTGCCAGTGTATCTATATATATCGAAAATTTGTATATACATATATGTACGCTTAATGCTGAAATTGAAACTTTAATGGTTGATTCTAGTTTTTACCTTCATTTCTCGTCACTTTCATTTCTTATCGAAGTTCTATTCTATTTAGTAACGTTGCAATTAATATTTATGATGATAAAGAAAAATTACACAATTACAAAAATTGATATCGTTTACATGAGACTGTAGTAATTAAAAATATTAAGTTTTTGAAGTGAAAACAGGGTATTTTCTTTCTTGGTTTTCAAACAAAACATTTCAGTTATTGGCACTTTTTCAAACAAAGTTCAGAATTAGTATTTTTTTCAAAAAAAGTTATGAATCGGCAATTTCTCAAAAGAAAAATTCCGGATTGTCACCCTTCTACACGAAGACAACGATATACGCAGAAAGAAATTTAGTATTAAAAATTACAAAATCTTTTGTAAAAATGACAATAGCTTTAGCAAAAAAATCGTACATTGACATCTTGAAAAAAATAACTATAGTTTATAATAAAATTTTCTATAAATGTTATGTACAAAGGAGTGCGCCAATAAGTATATAAAGATGTTCCAGGACGTATAAATCATGCCTTATCTTTTACTTTTACTAGCGATATTTCATTTGCAAAAAAAATGATTTTCGGGAAATGAAAGGAAAAGCCAAAATTAACCGACAAAGTTTCAGTTTTAACATTGGAAGTATATCTATATATACAAATTTTGAATGTATATAGATATACTTCAAATGCTTTCCCTTGGCGTTCTCCTTTATCACAAGCTTCGTAAATTTTAATATAGTCATTACAAGAGTCACTCACCTAAGTTCATCAGTCTTTGATTTCTTTTTCTAAAAATTATTGTAATTTTCAATATAAACTTTTTCTCAATGTACTACTTGACAGTTGATAAAAATGATTATGTTCTAAGTATCAACATTTTTATCATTTATCAACTTTGGCTTTCAATTACTCAATGACATTGTAAATTTTACAAATTTATACAACAATATCTTCCATGCACATTATTTTGAAAAATATTACATTTATTATTTACTTTCTTTATCACAAATTACACTCAGCTGATAAAAAATTGGGTATAGTTACGGTACCTTAAAAAGAAAGAAAAATCGAAGCAGTCGGTAAATTTGAGATAATTAAAGATTTAACAACGAGAAAAACGGAAATGTATAATTCCAGAGCATATTTTTAACGGACCAGACGAGATTTCCACTTTATCGATATTATTTTATTTACATTTTTTTTATTTATAACGTTATATATATATATGGGGTATTCCACGTGAAGTGGTCCGATCAAAATTTTAAAATGCACCAAATTTTGGGTACACTTTGCAAATGTTTTTCAGAATACAGAAAAAAATTTTTAGGTACTGGAATCTATTTGCTCAAAAGTTATTCTAACCTCAAAAAGTGAATTTTTCCATATTTTTTTCAACACCAGCTGGGTTTACCGCTATATAACTCAAAATCTATCAACTTTTACTATAGAACATTATATGTAACATTCGTTGCTAATTATATCTAGAATTTATTCTTCTGGGTTAGAATTTCTAATCTCAAGGTCAATGTTACATAAACTACATGTCAATATTCAACTTAAAAAAAGTGCAAGTGCGCCACCTTTGATTTTTTCATCCAAAAGTCTGAAAGAAAGCTTGGAGCAATACCTTTCAAATGGTCTGTAGCATTTTTATGGCCTCCAATTCTGTAAAAAGTTATGACAATTTAAAGAAAGACAAAAAATTTACAAAAATTAACATGGTAATTCCCATTTAAATTTTTTAAAAAATTTCGTGTTTCTTTAAATTGTCATAACTTTTTACAGAATTGGAGGCCATAAAAATGCTACAGACCATTTGAAAGGTATTGCTCCAAGCTTTCTTTCAGACTTTTGGATGAAAAAATCAAAGGTGGCGCACTTGCACTTTTTTCAAGTTGAATATTGACATGTAGTTTATGTAACATTGACCTTGAGATTAGAAATTCTAACCCAGAAGAATAAATTCTAGATATAATTAGCAACGAATGTTACATATAATGTTCTATAGTAAAAGTTGATAGATTTTGAGTTATATAGCGGTAAACCCAGCTGGTGTTGAAAAAAATATGGAAAAATTCACTTTTTGAGGTTAGAATAACTTTTGAGCAAATAGATTCCAGTACCTAAAAATTTTTTTCTGTATTCTGAAAAACATTTGCAAAGTGTACCCAAAATTTGGTGCATTTTAAAATTTTGATCGGACCACTTCACGTGGAATACCCCATATATATATATATATATATATATATATATATATATATATATATGGAGCATTCCATGTCAAATCAGCAGATGAAAATGTTTAAATTATTGATATTATGCTAAACAACTCCTTTTTGAAACTACAATATGTAAACAAATTTGGCTATGAGAAGATGCTTTACTTAGATATGAAAAAAGTTATTAATAACCAAAAAATACATATTTTGCTTTTTTCCACTTATATGACCAATTTTCATTACTTTATAACTCAAAATATATGCATCCTACAAAAAAAATTATAAAAAATGGAAATTACATCAAGATTTTAATAAAATTTTAATTATAAACATTAATTGAATATTATTGCACTTTTGCTGACCTTAATTAATGGTTATAATTAAAATTAAATACTGGTAGATTCTGCTTTTTATTTGCAAAAAAAATATCTCTATAAATTTTCTCCTGAGATTAATAGTTTTAGAGAAAAAAATTCATATAGAAATATTATACAATATGAATTTTTTTTATTATACCAGTAGGTTTATGAATTTTTTTCTATAAAACTATTAATCTCAGGAGAAAATTTATAGAGATATTTTTTTTGCAAATAAAAAGCAGAATCTACCAGTAGTTTTAAAATTATTAATTATCTTGAATTATCAAAGTTTATGTTCATCGGCAACTAACAGCCATGTTGAACTTCTTTATTTTTGTAGTTAGCTTTACAGAAAAAAGTGTATATCTTTTATCTCATTAATTATGCCTCTAAGCAGTTTGGTACACACAAAGTACATGCAATTAGAAGTATCTGTGATTTTTTTCAGTAATACCAATTGTGCCCAACAATGTCAAAAATCATAATATATGACTTTTTAGTGACTTAAGGTCAGCAAAAGTGCAATGATGTTCAAATAATGGTTATAATTAAACTTTTATTAAAATCTTGATGTAATTTCCAGTTTCAAGGGATCATCATTTTTTATCACTTTCTTGTAGGATGCATATATTTTGAGTTATGAAAATTGGTCATATAAGTGGAAAACAGCAAAATATGTATTTTTTCGTTATTAATAACTTTTTTCATATCTAAGTAAAGCATCTAAAAATTTGTTTACATATTGTAGTTTCAAAAAGCAGTTGTTTAGCAGAATATCAATAATTTAAAAATTTTCATCTGCTGATTTCACATATATATATATACATGTTGTGTCTGATCAATCGGTCGATAATGCAGTTTTAATTCGTTGTTGCGATATTCGAACATTTGTAATCTTGCACGAATACATATATAGGAAATATTTACAAATTCGTATATGCTATTTCTTCATCTTTCGTATTTTAAAAACGTCATCGGATTTCAAAAATTTGTGTTTCCCGCCTTTGAGTGATCTATATCGTAAAGTGTAAAAATTGATTCACACGTGAACACTGTCAAATTTTACACTCCACGATTTAAAATACAGGAGTTTTGTAATAAAAGAAACGACATTGTATTTACGGCTGAACACAACGTTATCCAAAATAATTCTTACGTAAATTAAAATTCCTGTTTTACCGACGCTTCTCCACTTTCCTTTTTTGGATAACGCGTATACAGACAGCGTTTAATCAGTAGGTCGACAATAAAAATATGTTGATTGCACGTATCTTATATTGATTTATTCTCAATTTTCATTGATTATGTCATTATATTATATAGGTAACTAATGTCAACAAGTCGGTAAAGTAGAAATCTCGACATATATATATATATATAAACGACACATTATTTTTCTAAGGTACACTTTACAAATCAGAGGAAAAAGAGAAGTAAACTATATACTTTCCATTTTAGTTGCTGTAAACATACATGCGTCAAAAAATATTTGTGAAATACACGAAGAAAAAAACGAAGAATGAAGGTAAATACATTGGTATGATTATCGATTGAGAAAATACACGTTTCTCTTGATTAACGATAATGGAAAAATATACCAAGTGAAATAGTATACTTAAAATCACACGTGCACACGCATTCCAAAACAATCACCGCAAAATATAAACTACGAACAAACCAGACTGTCAAAAATACAAAAAGAAAAAAGAGAGAGTGAGAAGAATTTTATACTAAGTATTTTGACAAAATCATATAGAAACAAAAAATAAAATTTAAGAAAATTGATAAATTAAAGAGAAAAATTATTTTTTGTTTCGAAAGAAGATTTAAATAAATGTGTAACCGATAATGAAGAAAAGTATTTAAAACTTAACTGTTAGTAAGTGGTGCTCAATTTTGTAAAATTTTTTACAATATTTCCTAAATATACGAGCTAATTAGATTTCAATAGAAAAGTTAGTAGTAGCAAAACGTTGCCTCTATCATGCACAATTATCGATATTATTATATAGAAAAGGCAAAATATATATATATATATATATATATATATATATAAATGTTACGTAAAGTGTTTAGCTCTGTAAATTTAATAACATCGATAATTTCCCATAATAAAGTAGAACACTACTACTTTTGTTAACAAAAAAAAAATCCGGAATAAAAATTACGTGTATGATCTACAAATTTTGAGGGAGAAAACTAGAAGAAAAGAACAAAAAAAACTGAACTCCCATGCTTCTTTCAAGTGTAAAAAAAAGAAAGTTACACTTTTATTTGACGCTTGGTACCGATGTCTACAAAATGACCATCGTTAACTTTCTATTCACTCTAATTACAAAAAAAAAATACCAGAGATCTTAGATTCACATGTATGCATGTACATATAGATATATAGATAGATACACAAAACACACAGTAAAATAAAAAAAAGTCGCTGCTTCGTATTCGCGTTTGATACATTTTTTAAGTCCAGTTTTTTTTTCGACACTCTCACGCACATCGAAATCTTCATTTATTTTTGGAAATAATTTATATTTTCTATATATTGCATTGATAGTTAATTCACTTTCAAATCATTGATAGAAGTTATAATCGAATTACGAATTCTACTTATCGGCATTGCTTTAACAAAATATCCTTTTACTTTTCTATAATATTACGAAAATCTTTCGGCTCCTTTTTTTGGTAATTAGTGGTATAGTTTGAGATTTCGAACGATTTTATTTTAGAGCGATTAAAAACTGTAAACCTAAATTTTCTACATAACATTTATTAAAAGTTAAAAAGTAATTAATTAAGTTCATCGATAAATATACAATATCGATAATGTTACTTGCTTAAAAAGTAAAGCAATTTTTCAGTAACATAATAATAAAAAAAAGAAAGAGCAATAATTAATATTAAATTATATCGACTAAGAAAATAATAATGTACTAACAAAAACTTGTTGGTTTTGTTGTTCAATATTAAGGATTAAATGCAATGTCGATAATGTAAAACTTCTCGCCGGTGTACAATACGAGCTACAATTTTGTTTCGTCAAGTAAACCTATATCTTTCAAACAATCATGAAAAAAAACGATGTCATTAAACAAATAAAAAAAAACTTTTCATAAATTAAAAGTATTTGTCGACACAATGTTATGCGCACAGTATGTAAACAGATTTGGTTACCTTACATATGGAGTTTACGAAAACGAAAATACTGAAAGATCTTTCGAAACACCCACATTTACGAGTGGAATATTTTACTATTATTTTCTCTTCGTTAGCAATCGTTGTTCGTGAAACTCCGTTGGTAAAATACAATCTTAATTTTTACGCCCTCTTAAAGTTACAACATATAATATGTTTTTTATAAGAAAATAGATGTAAGCATCTGCTCGGAGTTATCTTATGTACAAAGCGGACAGAACATTCGCAATATTTGTTATTATTTGTTCTTCGTTGAGCACCTATGAACATTACGAGCGATCGAAGTGATTGGAAATTGAGAGACAAACGTCTTGTGCATTTCTGGCCCGGAAAAATATACATTATTTAAGGGGACAAAGTTTTCTTTTATCTACGAGTGTTGAAACAAAAATGTTACCTTATGAAAAATCATCGGTGCGATTATTGCATATGAAACTATTTGAAATACATTTAACGTAAGAAAGTGCTACTTTTCGATAATATATATCGCTTATATACTGCATTCGTTTAATCGATTGTGGTTTAAGAACCAAGAAAATAAAGTTTGATATGAATTTTAAACGCTTATTTAGCAAGTTAATCAAATGCCTGTATATATTTCTTATCGTTGACTCCACTCGATCAATAACATTTGCAACTCTGTTCCCTTAATCAGTTCTATCGAGAAAATATCTCAATCTCGATATACTTTATTTTTTTTCCGAAGATCACAGGTTTGACTAGTCGATATCCCACATTTCTCCGGCAGTCGTGAACAAATAAACCTATTTGGCTCGCATTTAATATTATTTTACATAATTTATGTGGGTTCTGTCTAAAACACCGAGTCCATTACACAGTTTTCTTTTCCTTTTTCTTTTCTTCCCAAGACAACGACGTAATTATCGTGAAAACCCAATAGGTTTATTTCCTTTAATAATCGAACAACGCAATTTCAGATTATAAAAATTACTTTTTCTTTTTCTTTTCACTTAACAATGAAAGTTAAATTTAAAAAATCGTTTAGTAAGAGTATTATAAAAAATTTATTTTTTCTATACATTATAATATTTATATCAATTTCTTGTACTTTGTTTTATAAGAAAAAATAAATTTTTAAGTAAATATCGTTTCACCATTACGTTGGTATCTTTATATTTCTATTTATTTTTTCGAAAAATAAGAATCTTATCGTTGGTATTCGAAAACTTTCGTATCCATTGAAACTTAAGGCAAGACAGCCTTAATATTATCTTATTTAAAAGGCTTTCGCGTAATAAATTTAGTAACCATTGAGAAACTACTTATAGCAACCAAAATATTGCTAAAAGCTTTTGAATACACAACACTCGTTTAAAATAGATGATCATCTATTTTAATATCTGAACGTTGAAATTACATTGATAATTAAAAACTTGCGTAGCGAAATAACCAAATGAGTTCATGTGGAAATGAAAAGAAAGGAGGCTATCAGTTCTTATGTTATAACGTGGTGTATGTAAATGAAATATACAGGTCGACTTAATAAAAATTAATAGTAAACTTTGAAAAATTGATTGACCGTAATATTCGTTTTTGTACAAATATAATATATACTTTTAATTATTCCTCATCCGATTTTCAACCATAAAATCTCTAATGTTCATATATATATGAACTCAAACTTTAAAATTCAACTTGATAACAGATCGGCAGTTTCGTAGTCATCATCAATCAATAAATTTTTCTTCTTATTACAGTTAACAAAATGAGTTACGCCGTGGATTATTCGATGCAGAGGCACCACCAATGCAACAACGAATGCCTCGCGTACTCGTAAATTCTACATATTTCGTTTACAAACGTCATGTATCAATTTTCAAAGTTTCCCATTAAAGTCCTAGCGGTACGTATTATTTGATCATAAGGAAGCCTTGCACGTCGACGATGAACTTGGAGAAATTATCGCGAAATTCGTTCCTATGTGCACGCTCGCCATCGAGGTGAATTTTCTCGGTAAACTCGGTGAAGGCAGTGGCGAGCCTTTGGGCAACCGCAGGGTCACTCTGCTCACTTATAAGGGTTTGAACGAATTGCTGATACTGATCCTGGTAGCAGCAAATCAGGTAATACAAAGGATAACTCGTGTTCGCCACGAGGTCCGAGTTTATTTGGTGGGTTATTATCAGGTTCATTAGGACCTGAAATTGTAAATGAAAATTAGATAGTTGAAGAAAACAACAATGAAAATTTAAACGATTTTTCATTTAACTATTTATGCCGATATTGCAAACTGTATTAGTATTCATAAAGAACTGTATTGTCAACTATTATTAATTTAATTTCTCTTAATTTTTTCTATTATTTCATTATAGTTTATGTTTTATTGACGGTTCTGTCTGTCATCGCCTTCGTCATTTTGTAAAGGACTTCGCATATTTAACATATATAAGTAAATAAATAAACAAATAAATAAATATATAAATAATTAAATAAATAAACAAATAAATAAATGAATAAATAAGACATTTATTCGAGCTTACGTTTACAAAAGGAGCCATAATTTGATTCCTCGGTAGACCCTGAGAAACTTCCGCAAGAACATGTTTGGCCATCAGTTGGATGATATCACAGCATCGATTGGTTATATCCTGTCCAAACGAAATCAATCCCAATTCTATCGATAAGAACAACTGTTGCACTAATTCAGGAGGCAACGTATAAACCTTATCTGGGTACAATTCACAGAAAAAGGTTATCATTTTGAAATACCTGAAAATACAAAACAGCATCGTTAATACTTTTTCACGAAATAATAATAATATAAGAATTACCATGAAACTTACTGATCACAGAGCGAAGGAAACTTAAGTAAATCTATCGTCATCATAGGCATAACGATACTCAATCCGTAGAGGAAGACATCAATATTTAAATTTTTATCCTCTTGATTCTCCTCTTCTTCGAGTTTGCCGCTAAATAAAGGGCTTAATGAATTTGTGAGAAGTTTCATGATCAACAATATATCTTGGAACGTATCCTCTTCGGATGTCGAGTCCGTCGTTACTCGGGTTTGGTTGCAATTTGCGTACGCCTAAAGAGAATGTTTATATATATATGTAATTATATTTTTTGAATATTAAATTTGTTAAAATGTAACGTGACAAAAATTTACTTGTATCAGAACCAACACCAGCCGATGAACGTTCTTCATAACGTCCGAAAAAAAATACGACATCTCGTCAGAACTTTGACAAAAAAGTTCGAGTATCAATTGGACGATTTGCTGATAATTGTTGTACAACGTTAACAAACGTGGAAGTTCATTGAGAACATTGAGTATATACGGGGATACCACTTCCACCGTTTTCAACGACACTCCTTGAGCGACACCTAAAACGTGTAATTAATACGTTAAGTAAGAATTGAAATTTAACCAAATGGAAAAAGTAATATCAACTTGGAATAAATTTATTATGAGCTACAAAACATATTATCTTATGTTAATTAAAAAATTGTTTAAATGATAATTTAAGTTGTTTAATCAACTACCTCCTGAGTTTAGTTGAAACAAGAAAATTTTTTAAGAGAAAATTAAATACTTAGATTATAAATAATGTTTATTAAATATCATATAGAGTTTATTATTATACTGAAACTATATATACGAATATGGTTGTTCAATTATTTACAGTTTATTTATAAGATTTAAATAGTTTTAAGTAGATTTAAATTACAGGCAATTGCATATGCCTATGTAGTGTTTACCTTTATAAAGAATTGTGGTTTAATAAAGTAAAATAATTTCTATTACCTATGAAACATTCAAGAATATCGATGATCTGTAAACGCACATCTTCCTGGTGGTAATTACGCGGAAAATCAGCGTGAACGATTATCGCTTTCAAACGATTTTGCAAAGGTTCAAGTATTTGAGAATAATATTGTGTAAGTTCTTCATTTTGCAACACGAATACAATTCCAGCTTTAACGATCACTTTCATAAGGCCACGTTTAGCTGCTTGTGGCAACTCGTGATTCTTCGTTGCCAGATCCACAATATTGCCAAAGCGCTCTGACTTAACGAAACACGAGGCTCTGAAAATTTAAAAAAATAATAATAATCGTTTTGAAAATTTTCTTTCTCGCTGTAAAAAGAAAATATGAAATTTGGTTGAACTGACTTCTCAGTCGATTGAACGAGAACCAAAAGAAGATCTATTATTTTGGATATGAGAGTTGGCTCCCCTTTGAATGCCTTGATGTTACATTCAATATTTTCAACGAGGAAATTGAACGTCCATTGACATCCAGGTGAAGTTTCACCAAATGCTTCCATAAGAGTTGGACTAATTGATGAATAACTACTCCCTTTGGGCATTAGGTAACTCAAAGACCATTGGTGAAGAAACCAAAATATCGAGCTACTAAGTTGAGGTGAAAGATGATGAGCTGCATTGTAATTAATTGCAATTTTGGTGACTTCGGTAAGCCTAAAAACAGCTGCTATCAGCCTAATTACATGGTCGCATGATTCCTCTGCTCCATTTATGTCGGCGACATTGCTTTGCGGTGAAGCAAGGAGTTGCAATGTCACGTTCATGTTGATCTGCTCATGCTATTTGAGAAAAATTTAACATTTTTATATTATTATAACATTTATAATATTATACTCATTAGACTATACAATAATATGATATTTTTGAAGAAACGTAGATCAACTAATCTTTTATTTTTAAAAAAATTGTTAAAGTTTTAAAAAATTACAATAAAAAACGCTTCTACATTATTTAACTATTAGATATAATTAAACTATAGAGATCTACAAACCTGATTTTTGCTATAAGTAGATATTTCCACTGGTCCTAAAGGCACTTCGCCTTCAGAATCCATACAGAGTAAATAACTAGCTATTAAAACCAACCAATGTAGATCCTCGTAGATACTTTTGACAGAACTATTATTGGAGCTGTTGTGTGAATTTTGTTCAGAGACTATTTGATTTAATTGTTCTTTAAGTTTGTTTGTACGATCCTCTATTAGTCGAGAGACAAGAGGCAGGGCATGATCCAGTACTTGCCTTCCCACGTAGCCTGAATTATGAAATGTTTGACAAATTATTATTTTAAAATTAATATTTAAATTTGTTATTACGAACTGTATTAATTTTTTATTTTTATTATTACTAGTAATACGTAATAATTTTTATGTGATAAACATTTAATTAATTGTTTAAAATATAACAGTCGAAGTTAGAAATGAAAAAATTATATAAATAACATTCTTTATTGTATAGACAATAAATTAAGAAACTAATTTATCACCAATAGTTATGAGTTGCTCCTTAAACTTTACACAATCTTCTTCCTCGTTAGCATCATACTCTTCATTGTTCAAATCTTTACCACCAACTTCTCTTTTTCCATCTGGTGGTGATAAATGATATTGTAAATATGTATTAAATATTTGGATAAAACTGTGTTTACAATTTTCTACAGTAAACAATGAATGGTCTAACATTCCCAGCAGCCATGTTTCCAATAAACATGTGAATGATTCCATGTAAAGACAATCATCAGCATGCATCTGTAATACATTTTTTCATTTTAATGATAATTTGTAAAATTACTATCAATTTAGATATCAGTAGACTGTAAAGAAAATTTTAGTTCTCACACCACTGCTCCATTTATTTCAATGACAAAATAATTTTTAAAGCTGTGAGCACAAACGCAAGCGCACTCGTGATTGAAAAATAAAATCAAGTATACATAATTTTACTTAACTAATTTATTTCTACACCTTTGGTCAACATTTCATTAATTTATAATGAAATTTCTGGAAATTTACATCAGTTTTATTTTATATTTCAACTATTTTAATTCAATAAGTACTCTCTTGAATTTTTTTAATCTGAGTAATATCTAAATTAAAACTGACTTTTAAATTAATAACTTACCATTTCTTCTTGAGAAGCACATTCAGCAAATGAACAAGTCAATCTTGTAAGATGTTCTAAAAATGAATTTTGCATATCCGGAGGCAAACTGGTCATGGCGGATTGGAAAAATGTCACCAATCTTTTAAATATACTGGCAATACCAAAAGCTTCTTGATCAATCACCTCAATGTTTGATAACAATTTCAAAAAACTTTGCATATACGTTGTTAAATATTGCAGTTTTGATTCTGGAGCTTGCACTATAATTCCTTTGACACCAGAAAGTTGAACAAGGCAGTTTCTTGCATGATGTGCTAGCTGTAGGTTTAATCTAACTTTCCAGTAGACAGTGAAGAATAATTGTATAACAGCTGGATCTAATATTGCATCCTTCCATAAAGCAATAGGCTGGAGTGCACAATTAAAATCTGTATTGTGAAAAGACTCGAAGATTCCTATAAGTCCTCTAGGATGTACATTGGAGTCAAGGTTTATATGAAATTATTGTAAGTGTTGTAAATTATTTGAAATTACTTTTATAATTAAAATGAACATTAAATTATAAATGTACAATTTTCTAAACAAGAGAGTGAAAATCACTTTTAATTTATTTTCTGAACAGTTGTTCAAAATTTTGATTAGAATTAATTAATGGTTTGAACTCTTAATAGATAAAATAAAAATATTGTGGCTAATAAGATATGAGAAAAAGGATATAATTTGCATAGATGAAACCCCATGTGAGAACACTTTCACATATGGCAATCAATTGTTTCACTAATGGTAATAAAGATTCTGGTATGTCAGTCTTTACCAATTCACCAAGAACTTGTACGCAAAATTTAAATATTCTTTTCAAAGATGTGATTTCAAACTGTTTCTTCGCTCTGAAATGCACTTCCAGAGTCAATCCGATATCCGATGATTTTATAGTTGTAGAGTATTCTTGAAGTATCACCGAAATTATATTACACCCAAGTAATTGCTGAATAAGAAATATAATCAGTACAAAATTTAAATAAAATAATAAAAATTTATAAAAAAAAATGTATGTATCTTACTCGGGGCATATCCCCACTTAAAATCAAAACCTCAACTTCGTTCAACAATTCTATCCTTTCGTCTCCATGATCTTCAACGCTACCTCTCTTTAAGGAAATAGCAATAACTTGCAAAATTCTTTCCCGAACGAAAGGTGCCAAAGTAGGCTTGTTCACGATAAATTGCAATAAGTACTGTCTTAAATTTTTTATGTCTGCATGCGGTATCATTGTCCACTCTCTGATCATAGCAATTTTGATGACACCAGCGGACTCGAACATGACGTAGTCCATTGTGGTAGTTTCCAAAATCTCCCTGCATAATTGGTAAGGTGATTTTGTTTTACGGAAATTAAGAAATACCTGTTCTGCGGATTGTCGCTGCTCAGCAGTGACTAGATTCGGCGGAGCCTGTCAAATAAAAATATTCATATACTTATAAATAACATAGTTATGCTTGTTACTGGAAAATCTTAATTATTCCTTTAAAATATTAATCATTGTATCTAGTCCACTCAATGACACGTAACAAAGTTTGAAAACCATACAAAATGAAAGAAGCATCAGAAACGAATGGACAATTGTAAAAGCAAGTTGGACATTTACAAAACAACAAAGAATAAAAAAAAGAATGTCAATAACGCATTGCGCATAAATAAAAAAAAATGAATTTTCTATTGAAAACAAATCGTTACGAAATTCGTATACATGAATTAAAAAAAATCTCGAATGTTCGATAAGAAAATATAAAAACAACGTCCAATAAAAATGGTTATAAACGGTGTTAATAAGGTTTCTGTCCCTCTCGGGCTCCAAAACAAATAATTTTTGGCTGGAGAAAAACATAACCTACACGAGAAGCGACACGCAAATGTGTTGATTAACTATTAGAGTAAAATTAACGCGACTAGTATAGATATACTTTTTAAAATTGGGATGTAACCGGTAATTTAGTATTTGCAATCTAAATGATAAATCGACAAATTTCAATTGATAACTGACCAAAATAACTTGTGCAGCAGCTTCTAGTTCTCTTAGCACTTGGTCCGCCATTTTTATAAATAAATATACACACCCCCTCTTTTGCGCTTGCTTGCTTGCGAGTTATTAGGCTCGTGCACTTCTGACGTCACGAGGTCACGTGACTGAACGTTGGAGGTACAACAAGCGGTGAGTTTAAATGCAATCAGCATTGAGCGTGTACATTTATAGTAAAAACTGAAGTGAAAATAAAAAAATTGTAAGCTTTAAATAATTGATATAAAACTTACCTTTCTTTGAGTGCAATATAACCTATTTTCCTTAAAATATTGTGTCAACTGTCCATATATTAATTTTTTATTTTAAGGTTATAAAGTACAATACAAATAAATATTCTATCATTTTTAAGTTTTTAGCAAGGCTAATAATAAAGTATCTATTAAATCTTTATGAGTTTTTATAATGATTGATATTTTAAGTGTAGTTTAGTAATATTCTTATCAATTAGTAAAGTACATAAATAATTATCTTTTTATAAAATTAATTGGTAATATCTTTATTGAATATTGAAGGTTTGTATAAATTAAAAATATTAATTTTAGTTCATTATTTTTAGCAAAGATTTGTGTGGTAGATAGTAGAATTATTTATTGCATACAATGGTTAATTATTGCATGGTAGTTGGGTGTAATTCTCACTCTAAAAGGCATGAAAATATATCTTTTTATCGCATCCCTGCAATCATAGGAGATAATAATGCATTTTTTAGTAAGCATAAAAAATGTAGATTTAATAAATTAAAAGCTTTAACAACCAAAAGGCGTGATGCATGGATAAGAGCTTTAAAGCGTGGAAATTTGTCTGAGAGTCTGTTGTCGAATGGAAGAGTGTGTAATAAGCATTTTATTTCTGGTGCGCGTATAATGCATTATTCATTTTTAATTACTTTATCATGCATGCTACCTATCTCACAATATTTCAATACAATATTTGCATAACAAATGAATTCAATTTCTGTGTTACCGTTAATTATTAATTTAAAATTTTTTTATAGGAAAGCCTGCAGATATTTATGATGACACTAATCCTGATTGGGTGCCCTCTCAGAATTTAGGATATGAAGTTGGACATTGTTTTAAAACGTAAATCTGATTTTGATCGACATGAAAGATGGGCTAAAAGAGTTAAGTAAATCCCTTACGAGTTTTATTTTAAGTTGAACTATTGACTCCAACATGTTTATCTTGTGATTCTTTTAGACTAAGGTTGAATTAATTGATTCAAAATTATCAAGGGAATCAGAAAGTAATGTATTTGTCAATGCCCAACAGCTTGAAGATGGAAATGAAAATTTGACGGTTGACCAAACAGCCATGAAATTTCAAAGTGGAAAAAAGAGTCAAACGGATATTACCATGCTAGACTTACAAGATTTATTGAATAAACTTAGTATAAGTGACAGTCTGAACAAGCAACTGAAGCAACAGATTTCTCGTTTTACTTTAAATGAAGATGCCTTTTTTGGAGACGATTGAAAAAAACTAAATATTTTACAGGACTAAATAATTATAAGACTTGTTCCTTCTCCACGATTTAACATCTCCTTACCCCTTTTGCCAATCAAACTAACTGTCTTACCCACATTCCAGCAATTAATTTTAACATTATTAAAATTAAGACTAAATTTACCATTTACATATTTATCTTACAGTGTTGATATATTAGTATTTCAATTTCAAGACTATATATGATCTGTGTTTTTAATATGTTAACTTTGTTTAGGTTTGGAATATCTCGATTCACAGTTGGAAGATATTTTAAACGATGCTTGCATGTGTTGTATTGTAGTTTAAAGCTCTTTAATTTACTGGCCTAAAAAGAGTCACACTGAGACGAACAATGCCATCTTGTTTTAAAGAAGCTTTTGGAGATAAAGTAACAGTCATTATCGACTGCTTTGCAGTTTTATTGGAAAGCCCATCTAACTTAAGTTCGAGTGCTGAATGTTGGTCCTAATTACAAACCATCACAAACAGCGAAGAATTTGATTGTGAGTAACACCTCAAGGAACTGTGTGCTTTGTATCTGAAAGTTGGGGCTGGAGAACAAGTGATAAACATATCACTGAAAACTCCGGCTTCTTAACAAAATTGTACCTGGAGATATGGTTTTAGCATGACCGAGGATTCCGCATACAAGATTGGTATCCAATTTATAGGAGCAGAATTAAAAATTCCAGCATTTACAAAAGGTAAAGTATAATAAATTTATTGATATAAAATATTTAAGGTAAAATATCATAAGCAAATACCCATAAATGGCTTGGAATATTTGCAGGTAAAAGTCAACTTCATCCAGTTGATTTGGAAGAAACGCGACACATTGCAAACGTACGTATTCATGGTGAAAGGATTATAGGCTTCAATCGACAAAAGTATACAATTCTTTCGGGGAACGATACCTATTCCTATGCTGATTGCAAATGACAATGGTATTAGTACTTATGATAATATAGTTTTTGTTATGTTGTGCTCTGGTCAATTTATGTCCATCAATGGTGTCGCTTGATTGATTTTTTAATAAGCTTTTTATATGTTTTTTTAGTGAAACGTGTTATTTTTTCTAGCTTTAACTTTTTTAACTTGTTTTTAATGTTTTATTATTTTAATATCATCATCTGTTTTTAAAATAATTTGAAAGTAAGTGTGTCTGTTTTTTATACTCGCTTTTGTAGCAGTATTATATTGTGTACATTTTATGTAATGTATATTTTGATTTTAAGAAATAAATACAATTTTAAAATAAAAATAACTTATTATTTATTTATATTAATTCTTGTATAAAATAAAGCAGTTTCACTGCTAAGCAGACTAGTTTCTATGATAATTTGTAAAATTACTATCAATTTAGATATCAGTAGACTGTAAAGAAAATTTTAGTTCTCACACCACTGCTCCATTTATTTCAATGACAAAATAATTTTTAAAGCTGTGAGCACAAACGCAAGCGCACTCGTGATTGAAAAATAAAATCAAGTATACATAATTTTACTTAACTAATTTATTTCTACACCTTTGGTCAACATTTCATTAATTTATAATGAAATTTCTGGAAATTTACATCAGTTTTATTTTATATTTCAACTATTTTAATTCAATAAGTACTCTCTTGAATTTTTTTAATCTGAGTAATATCTAAATTAAAACTGACTTTTAAATTAATAACTTACCATTTCTTCTTGAGAAGCACATTCAGCAAATGAACAAGTCAATCTTGTAAGATGTTCTAAAAATGAATTTTGCATATCCGGAGGCAAACTGGTCATGGCGGATTGGAAAAATGTCACCAATCTTTTAAATATACTGGCAATACCAAAAGCTTCTTGATCAATCACCTCAATGTTTGATAACAATTTCAAAAAACTTTGCATATACGTTGTTAAATATTGCAGTTTTGATTCTGGAGCTTGCACTATAATTCCTTTGACACCAGAAAGTTGAACAAGGCAGTTTCTTGCATGATGTGCTAGCTGTAGGTTTAATCTAACTTTCCAGTAGACAGTGAAGAATAATTGTATAACAGCTGGATCTAATATTGCATCCTTCCATAAAGCAATAGGCTGGAGTGCACAATTAAAATCTGTATTGTGAAAAGACTCGAAGATTCCTATAAGTCCTCTAGGATGTACATTGGAGTCAAGGTTTATATGAAATTATTGTAAGTGTTGTAAATTATTTGAAATTACTTTTATAATTAAAATGAACATTAAATTATAAATGTACAATTTTCTAAACAAGAGAGTGAAAATCACTTTTATTTATTTTCTGAACAGTTGTTCAAAATTTTGATTAGAATTAATTAATGGTTTGAACTCTTAATAGATAAAATAAAAATATTGTGGCTAATAAGATATGAGAAAAAGGATATAATTTGCATAGATGAAACCCCATGTGAGAACACTTTCACATATGGCAATCAATTGTTTCACTAATGGTAATAAAGATTCTGGTATGTCAGTCTTTACCAATTCACCAAGAACTTGTACGCAAAATTTAAATATTCTTTTCAAAGATGTGATTTCAAACTGTTTCTTCGCTCTGAAATGCACTTCCAGAGTCAATCCGATATCCGATGATTTTATAGTTGTAGAGTATTCTTGAAGTATCACCGAAATTATATTACACCCAAGTAATTGCTGAATAAGAAATATAATCAGTACAAAATTTAAATAAAATAATAAAAATTTATAAAAAAAATGTATGTATCTTACTCGGGGCATATCCCCACTTAAAATCAAAACCTCAACTTCGTTCAACAATTCTATCCTTTCGTCTCCATGATCTTCAACGCTACCTCTCTTTAAGGAAATAGCAATAACTTGCAAAATTCTTTCCCGAACGAAAGGTGCCAAAGTAGGCTTGTTCACGATAAATTGCAATAAGTACTGTCTTAAATTTTTTATGTCTGCATGCGGTATCATTGTCCACTCTCTGATCATAGCAATTTTGATGACACCAGCGGACTCGAACATGACGTAGTCCATTGTGGTAGTTTCCAAAATCTCCCTGCATAATTGGTAAGGTGATTTTGTTTTACGGAAATTAAGAAATACCTGTTCTGCGGATTGTCGCTGCTCAGCAGTGACTAGATTCGGCGGAGCCTGTCAAATAAAAATATTCATATACTTATAAATAACATAGTTATGCTTGTTACTGGAAAATCTTAATTATTCCTTTAAAATATTAATCATTGTATCTAGTCCACTCAATGACACGTAACAAAGTTTGAAAACCATACAAAATGAAAGAAGCATCAGAAACGAATGGACAATTGTAAAAGCAAGTTGGACATTTACAAAACAACAAAGAATAAAAAAAGAATGTCAATAACGCATTGCGCATAAATAAAAAAAAATGAATTTTCTATTGAAAACAAATCGTTACGAAATTCGTATACATGAATTAAAAAAAATCTCGAATGTTCGATAAGAAAATATAAAAACAACGTCCAATAAAAATGGTTATAAACGGTGTTAATAAGGTTTCTGTCCCTCTCGGGCTCCAAAACAAATAATTTTTGGCTGGAGAAAAACATAACCTACACGAGAAGCGACACGCAAATGTGTTGATTAACTATTAGAGTAAAATTAACGCGACTAGTATAGATATACTTTTTAAAATTGGGATGTAACCGGTAATTTAGTATTTGCAATCTAAATGATAAATCGACAAATTTCAATTGATAACTGACCAAAATAACTTGTGCAGCAGCTTCTAGTTCTCTTAGCACTTGGTCCGCCATTTTTATAAATAAATATACACACCCCCTCTTTTGCGCTTGCTTGCTTGCGAGTTTATTCTGGAATAATATGTTAAGGGATGAACGCATGCGCAGTGAACGTGGCGCGAAATTTAAATTTTTTTATAGATGTTATGTCCGACAGATTGTAAATATATATATATCTCTGTCAGAAAATAAGTAAAATGTTACTAAAATAAACATGCCCTGTCGTAAAATCGAATCCTACAGAGAGAAATATAATTCCCTGTTCGTAGGTCCGAAGACATAGAGATAAAGAAATAATTCTGGTTAAATAAATAAAGCAACTTGTGCGAAATAAAGCCATCATTGCCCTTCCTTTGACTATTGTCTATCACTGTATGAAATTTGAAACAAAAATAATGTTACGTTGACAATAGTCAAAGGAAGGGCAATAATGGCTTTATTTTCCACAATTTCCTTTGTTTATTTAACCAGAATTATGCTTTCATTTCAATTGAATCGGTTAAAAAATATTAAGTATTCCATTCTCTTAAAATTGCTTTCAAATAAACCATAGTAGAGTATTAAAAAGAAGTGACATTTCCCAGTGTTCTTCACAGTTTAAGCAAATAACTTCATGTAAGAGGTTCTATAATTGCGTTGATAAACAAATTTTCAATATTTATAAAATAAAATAAAATACTACAGTTACAATAAATTATATATCTATTGATCGAGTGGAACCTATAAATGGAAAATAAATTTGTTAATTTGATTGTTTTTTTTTTCTCGTTCACGCAGTTTCTTATTTTCCAGGAGGTTTTTAGTCAAATGTTTATACATATAAATAAATTTGCATTTAACAATGCTTCGACGTTTCGATGGATATCTACCATCCTCGTTAGCAAGCAGATTATAAATTTATTTATGATACCGTCACATACCCAATTGTTGATCAATTAAGGCAAAATATCGTAATTGTATATATTTTGATGCATACATAAAGTACAAGTATTAAACTTCCTTTTAGCCATCTCAGAAAAATAAAATAACTGCTATTTTTAAAGTAAGCATCAATCTAAGGAAAAAAAGCGGGAAGTGCCAATTTCTAATCAGTAAATTTTCGATACATATATACCAATTCCTAGGCAAGACTGCTAACCAATTATTGATTGTTTAACCTTTAAATTGTGCGTAGCAACTATCAGATTTATATAAATCTTATTATTTTACTAAAATAATATACTGATTAGAAATTTGTTCATGATCAACGATTGAGTACCTCGGTATACACAGTTTGTTAAAAATGTACAGGGTACCATATAATCCATATTTATCCTCCCGACACAAACGCGATAATTAGGCATAAATCTGTTAATAAAACATACAAAACTATAAGAGAATATGCGCCTTTCTTTATGAATAATCTAACTGTGTGGTGAATTTTATGAATTAAAATATTATTCTGTATTTGAAAATCAGCAAAAATGCGAACCAGGATGCTCAGACTTAATATTTTTGGTCAGGGACTTTTCAAAAACATAATAATATTTTAGTCAGATATCCGACGAATACATTTTAACACTTTTCAAACATGCTTTTACCAAATTCTAGAACGTATTTTCTAATGTAAAAATATAAAGAAACCCAGAGTTTTAAACCGCTTACGCTTTTTTTTTAAACCAAAGTTATACGCTACCGAACCAAATTTAAAAAAAAAATCTCTTCTACTTCAATTTCTTATAAGTAATAAGCCATTAAATATGTTACCGCATCATAACCAATTCCTGATCATTTTGTTAATAATATATTTCATAAGTAAACTAATTTTTTAATATTAAAATAATTTGGCAAAAATATTATAATAATGCATTAACGGGATGTCGGACCCGAATTACAGGGATCTACCCTTTCCAACCCAAAAATTATAATGAAAAAAGTAAAATAAAAATTTGAAAAAATTTTTAATCATTATTCAAAACTTTTTTGATATCCTGGAGCTCCGATTTTTCAAGATTATTTCGTTTTTCATGAATTATGCAGAAAAATACGAAGCGTCGGTAACGTAAATTTCGAAAAATAGGTACATTTTCCAACCCAAAAAAGTTGTTGCTATTATTAATAGAAAAATGGTAAAAAAATCACGAATAATCCTGAAAGCAAACTGAAGGACCTGGAGCTCTGCTTTTTTCGATAAATTAAATTCCTAACCATTAAAACTAATTAATAAACTTGCTATTTTTAGGGTCCGACATCCCCTATATTACGATATATTATAACATGGAAAATATAATCGAAAATATAATGTCAAGTTTTATATGCGTCATTAACCATTACTACCGTGATTAGTAATTCAAATATCGTAACGCTTACTAAGATAGTGAGTAATGAATAATATTACTGCTTTCTTTTAAATATTACGAATAAATACCAACATTTGTAGTAATCAGTACTTACATGCAGGTAGAAATGATAAAATAAATATTTGAAATAAAGTATAATAAATAAATTCATAGATTTAAACATTAAATATTACACCCCGTGAAAATTGCACAAGTTTTGTGTAAAAAGTTGCGGTCCGTTCATGTCGGTATCATTTGGATAGTTATATGTAGGTAAAGCTACAATGTCGAACGACGAGGACGAGGTTGCAGATATGGTTAACTCTAATCCGGTAAGTACACTGAATTATAAATTATTTAAAAAAAACTGAAAGCTCTTTTGCTTAGACTAGTTCACGCTACGTTAGTGTAACGAGAGTCCGCTTATGAAAATATTGGCGGTCTCTGAGTATCTTTCCGCGCAGTAATCTTAACCTCAAAATAACCGAACCTATACACATGTTTTAGAACGAGCTCTCTCGCGAGAAGAGGAAGATCTCGGCGAAGGCACATCCTAAATAGTATCAGAAGCAGTTGTGGAGGTTGAATCAGGTATAACCCTGCGCGATATTACGAATTTAACTAGAAGTTCATCTCTTTTTCAATATTGGGAAGGATTACAAACGTGTGTACCAAGTTATCTATACGAGTCAATAAAACTCACATAACCAAAAAAATGATTTTTTTTGTTATTCAGGTCAACTAAACTGTTTGATTATTTGGCAGTGCGGATGGAAAAATAATTACTTAAGCTTTTGTCAACTGTGGAATAATATCACCTAAAATAGTTTTAATTAGTTTATATACTTTAAAACCGTTTTCAAAATTCAAAAATGGATATGAATATTTACTGCCCTGCGTAGGACAGGGGGATGCCACACAGTATAAATTGACGAATTGATTTTTCAAATTAAATGTTGAGTTTTTCGTTTATCCCGGTTTTGCGATCATAGGTACATTCTGCACGATTAACAGATTGTGCGTCAACTTGCAGAATCTTATAATTCGATACATTTCCTTATCTAAATGAAAAATTGTAATGTACTAAAATTTGTAACTGTTTACCGACATTGCAGTTTTTACAAACTATTTTTCATTTAATTAAATGAATATGTCGAATTTTAAGATTCTGCGAGTTGACACACAATCTGCAAATCATGTAGAATGTATCTATGCACGCACAATTGGAATAAAAGATAAACTCAAGATTTAATTTGAAAAATCAAATATGTCGGTAATACGGCATCCCCTTAAGCAGTAGTACTGAGTCCTAAGAATATTTTGAATAATTACAACCCGAAGCTTTTCGTTTGAAATTACTCATTACGCTCAGCAATGAGTACTAATCACGACCGTGGCCATTACTAACTTTTTCTCTCCGTGTAATAGCTATTAAATTTAAAAAAAGCTTACATACGTCTATTTGACGTAAAATTATATAAAAGTATTTATAAAAATTTAAACATATAATTTTTCACATTTTTTAGACTAAAATTTTGCTAGTTGTTTATTTTTTATAACTTTTTGCTAAATTGACAGGTTGGAACTAATTATTTTCAAAAAAGTATCTATTTTAGATCCGAGTTTTGTGACACCCCAATTGCAGAGACCTACCTAGAAAATCCCATAAATTTTATAGAACCTAATTGTAAGGAAAATCTGAAAAAAATCATAGATAATCTACAAAACAAATAGAAACTTGACAGAGAGATTTTTACAAAATAATTACTACATTTTAATGAATTTACATGGAAACCATTTTTGCTATAAAACAATGATCCACAAAAATCTCAGTGATTTATCAATAACAAAATTTTAAAAAATTCACAAATTATCTTAAAAAAAATACAACGTTTTTTCGATAGAATAAATTCCTCGTTTAATAAGATAAATCATTTTTCTATTTTTTGAGGTTTACATCTCGTTAAAATCAAATTTTAATAGCTATACGTACTTAGTGGCTGATTAGAAGAGATTCCTTCGCCTCTCCTAGTCAGACACCGGGGTGGAAAATAATTAATTAAAATGGTATGTTTATTAAAAACTAATTAATAATTAAACTTTTTAATTATTAATTACTCAAAATTTTTATTAATCTTTAATAAATTAATTTAATTTATTAAAAACCTACTTTTAATTATAAGTTAGTGAAAAAAATAATTAATAGGTAATTATCAATTATTATACAATAATTACATTTGGAGATATCGGCATCTCGCAAGCACATTTAGCAGACATAAAGACAATCATTTAGTAATAATAACAAAAACCATATTTATTATATAAAAAATTATATACATACATATAATAATTAAAAATTAATTATTAATTATATTTTCAACAATTAATAATTAAAAGTTAATTAATAATTAAATTTTTGAATAATTAGTTAAAAAAGTTAATTATTATTTAGAAATCGACAATTTAAATGTTTTCAACCCTGTCATCAGACACCGATGATTCACTTGTAAAACGTTTCTTTTTTTAATTTACCATAAAATTAAAAAAATTATTCGTATAACAAAAAGTGAGTTCGAAAACTTGAAATTATTCACGATTTGACGTGTAAATTGCCATTAAGACATTATTAAAAACCAATTTTGAGAGCCGGTGAAACGAAAAGTCATATAGCGAGAGCGAGAACATAATACTAGAATTAAGAAGGTGATACAAGTTTCCATTTGAATTCGTATAACAAGAAGGTACTTATCGTATAAACGAGCTCATCGGCTTATGTTCACCCATATAGGTGTTAACGCGACTTTTGTTTTCTCATATACCCATTAGGATATTCTTATACGTATATGTATATGAATATAAATTCCGTAAGTAGATTAATATTTCAAACGATCAATTTTTTTGTACGCTTCGTTTATAATATACGATAAATTGTTTTATATCGTACTATTACCTACAGTCGACAATGTAAAAATTATCATGACCTGCAGATGGATAAGTTTCTATGTGATACGGTACCGACTGGTATTTGTTGCTAACGACTGTAAATCGTATAACTTATTTGATTTTATGAATAACATCACTTTCATCTACGAATTTTATTCGTTTAATTGAATAATATTAAGATTAACTCGCAAATGCACGATCGTTTATCAAAAAATGAAAGAGTAAAAATTTTTATTAAATTAAGGTTAAAATTTACAATCACATCAGGTACGACCCAGTACGAATCTTCTTTCATCAGATCATGAACGTAAAGTATCTATACAAAACAAACTGCATACAAAATAAGAAACGAAAAATAATATAAGTGGTATGATGAAAATTTTAAATTGCACCTAATTTTGAGAACAGGCTGGAAATATTTTCCAGAAAATAGAAAAAAATTTTTATGTGTTAAAAATAATTTGACTGAGTTATTCCACCATGAAAAATGGAAATTTTTCAATTTTTTAAAAAAATTGCTATTTTCAAAGCCATTTATCTCAAAATATATTAATTTTTTTGAAAAAAGGCTACAATTCTTTATTTTGGATTCTCTAAGAGATAGGACTCCCGGAAATATTGATTATCATTGATCTAACACCTCTCAAAAGATCACATTTTTCGAGAGTTTCCGAATGACGGTAGTTAGATTATTGGCCAAAACCGCTGGTGAAAGTTATGCCTTAAAATACATTAAAATTAGTGATTTTATGAGGTTTATGAGTTATAACTTTCACTAGCGGTCTTGGCCAATAATGTAACCACTGCCATTCGAAAGCTCTTGAAAAATGTGATTTTTTCAGCATTATTAGACCAAAACCAATTATGACGTGGGCGCCTTTTTTGATAATCAATGTTTCAGGGTGTCCTATCTCTTCAATATTTTAAAATTAAGAATTGCAACCTGGGTAGATAAGTTGTTAAGATTATTTTGAACAAAAGTTGTATCTATTGATTTTTCAAAAAAATTAATAGATTTTGAGATTCTTTGAAAAAAGCAGTTTTTTTAAAAAATTGAAAAATTTCCATTTTTAATGGTGGAATAACTCAGTCAAATTATTTTTAACCTAAAAATGTTTTCTATTTTCTGGAAGATATTTCCAGTCTGTTCTCAAATTTCGCGTAATTTAAAGTTTTCATCATACCACTTGACGTGAAATAGCCCATACATATAGGTTTGAGCGTGAACGCGTGCGAAAGGAAAAGGCGAATAATAAGATGAGAATGGATTGTAATAACGAGTAAAAGGCATGAACCTGTTTGGGTAAACACCGATTATACCAGAAGCGCTAAAATAAAAACTCGTCGTTTCCGCCAGGTTATGCGCACAATTGCATCCAGCGTAAATAAAGAAAGCGCGAGCGCGCGCGTGTGGAGGATAAAATATATATATATATATATATATATATATATATATATATATATACATATATATAACGTTTGAATAATTACGCGCTCGGGCGTATCAAATGTTCTTTCCTTCAATACAGACGCTTTCTTGATGATGTTGATGACGATAATCATTTTTTGTCTTTTTTACGACTCCACGCGAATTTATGGGTGTAATTAGAAGTTTGCGTTAATTTAATCGTGGATAAGTATATGTAGTTTAACATGTTTGATGATTTTTAACGCGATATTCGCAATATGTATAATTAAAAATTTAAATTTCGCGCCGATATATATATGTATTACCGATTGAGGAGTGATTAATTTGTTGGTAATTAACTATGTGGGTGATAAATACAATGATAAAAAATTATGTCATTTATTGGGTTATTTTTATATACAAATTTTCGAATTCAAAGTATAAAAATCATGAGGAATGGCGTTGGGGAAAGTAATTCTTAAATTCGTAAACAAAACTTTATCTCCTGATAAAGTAAAATTCGGCATTAATATAATTGTTAATCTCTAATAATTTTGTTAAAATATTTTTTTATTTTTGGTGAGTTTTGTATAATTATTAAATTTAAGGATGACTATAGATGTCAGAGAAGACGATCGAAACGTTAGCCATATATCCCTAGTAGAAATTTAAAACTAAAAACTAGGAATTAAAAATTGGTAGTAAGTACCTTGTGATGAAACGCTTTTTCTCCCATTTTATTAGCATTTAATAGAATGACCACAACCTCAAAACATTCGAATAATGCTTCCAGCTTTCCAGAAAGAGTAAACTTCAAAATTCCTAAAGTTTCGGATGGGTTTTTAACGTTTTCGTCTGATTTACAACTAATTTCTGTTGTATTTCCAGTATTTACGAAGATAAACGCTGTTTTATTATATTTTTCACTTTTTCATTTTTAATAGATATTTAATAGGACATAACTAGATTCAACTGTAATCTATTTTTACAAGCTCAAAAATTGGAGAAAAATAGGATTTTACACTAATAAATGGTCATAAAATATGAGAAAAAGCGTTTCATCGATAGGAGAAAAATGGGCACATTTTTCGCCTATTTTTTGCCCATTCTATTCAAACAGTCTATTTAATACGGAATATGATTTCTACCAGATATTGTTTTATGAAAATTTAAAATGTTTTTTAAGATTCTTTTTATGTTACAGTTTGACGTACATTTTTTTATTGTTGGACGTATTTTTTACATAGTACAATAAGAGCAAAGAACTATTTTGCATAAACTAATCAATCGCCCCACGGTCGGTAATATACCGGCGTGAAAGTTGAATTGACTTTAACATCCTCTTATTTTATCTATAACTAAACAAATTTTTGGGAAATTTTGAGACCAGAGGCCCATGCTGTACAGTACTATAAGTAAATTGTCAAATTTTGGTGCAAATTCATTGTATATTTACGAAGAATAGAACAAAACTGCAATTGCTATGCGACTTAACCTGAAAAAACCTGAATAAGATGACGTTTTTAATTTTTATCAATAACTAAACCAGTTTTTGGGGAATTTTTGAACCAGTGCCCCATTCTGTGTACTAATATAAGTAATCTGTCAAATTTTGGTTGCAAATTCATTGAGTATATACGAAAAATAGTCTGAAACTGTCATTTTTATGCAACATAGCTTGATTACTGTGAATTACAGTTTCGCAATATTCTTCGTAAATACTCAATGAAATTGCACCAAAATTTGACAAGTTACCTGTAGTACTGTATAGAATGGGGCTCTGGTCTCAAAATTCCCCAAAAACTGGTTTAGTTATAGATAAAAATTATAAACGGTCATTCCTACATGTCGATAAAAACGCTAGCTTTGACGTCCTCTTAACCGTAAAGTTTGTGTTTTAATCCATGCGCAGAGGCACATTTCCTTAAAATTTAACATTACTGGTGTGACAACGCCGATCAAGGGTTTATAACAACTGTAAAATTGACCTGTTAAGACAAAACGCATTCGTATATATGGCAAAACATCTACAATTATTACCGTGTTGTATTATTTAGGTTATGCCCTAGATTCACTGTGCTATAGCTGAGTATCCTATTACACCGCGCTGTATTAAATTTAAAAAAAAATAAAAAAAGATACGTTAAAAAAATGAAAAACATACCATAAACGTGTTTATTTTTTACGATGTATGAAGACCAAAATATCTATATTATTTGTAAATCTATTTAAAACAATATATATGTTTACAACGATATAGTATAAAAACATATATAATTAAAATTCTGTACTACTCGTTACGTATACCTTATATATATATATATGTTGTAAAATTATGTAAACTAAACGTGTACACGAGCGAATCACCATACCTTTTAATTAACGTTAAACGTTCCGTCGATTAATTGTAACCAATACAGAAAACGGGCAGCTTCTTCGAATCGGCGGGAATTTCAAATTTCTACTCAATTGCGTACAAAAGTCTCTCACTCCCCCTTGTTTTTGAGCAGAAAAATTTCATAGAGATTTTCTTGTGCGCAGTGCGAGGGGAAAAACTGGGAGAACAAGCGGCATTCCCTGCGCCAATTTCATCGTTGCTCGAGTTATGAGTCGGACGCGTCTTTTCTTCACCACGGATTCCTGACACGTCGAGCTCGTTTCCCTCTTGGCAGCTCTCCGGGTTTTTCCTCGTGCTTTGTTTTCCTCGCACTCGCGCGCGCAACAAGACGAGAAACAAAAAAAAAGAAAGAACAGAGTTGCTGTAGTTCCTACGGTTGTATCGAAAGGGAACGCTCTGTGCATACACAAATTCGATATTAACGGGATCTCGTAAATTATAGTGGATTACTGTTTTACCGACTGCTGTTACTTAATACCAAATTTTTAACACTCGCCCTTCTTGTAATAAGAAAGGGGGGGGGGGAGGCCATATTGTTTTAGACGTTTAAGAGATGTATATCACTACACCGTTATGTAATTATAATTTATATGCTAGCCAAAAACGCTCGCTTTGCTCGCGATTTCCGAAATTTGTTTACGTGAGTTTTTAATATTATACAATTATTACGATAAATAATTATACCTATTTACATAAAGGATAGTGATAAAATAAAATATACAAACATTTTATTATCGTATATTTATTATTTAAAAAAATTATACAAACATTATGACAAACATAATATTATGATAAACTATGCTCTAGAAAAAAATTATGATAAAAAAATATAATAAATTAAATTGCTTCTAATTTATATAATTTTCATTATTGATATTATTAAAGAGATGGTTTATGAATTGTTACAAACAGTGCAAAATAAATGAAATAATGCACATATCCTTGTTTACGAAAGCGCTTTACCTAAAGCAGAATATATAAAAGCAGTAAAATAAAATGATATATTACTGTATATTACTGCCAAATTACGCACAAAAAAAATGTTTATAAAGGATGTGTACATAATCCGCGATTACCTAACTTAATAACATATATTTTATAAAAATACTAGTAGAAAATGAAAACTTTTTTTATTGCACTTCTAAAACTTGACTAACTAACAAATATTTTGAATCTTCTGGTGTAGGACACATAATTTCCAATCGAATGAGCAGATTCTCGTAAGGTTGATCAGGTTATCTTCTACCAAATTATTTTACCTTCGAGTTAGAAAACAGCTACGAACCCACAATAACATAACACTTGCGTTAAAGAACACGTCCTTATTTCTCTCGCAACAATGAATTCTACCACGAAAATATACTTCACATGCACAAGTTAGAAAATATTGGACGCACCACGTGTTACTTTAAGGTCAAAGTTCCATTCCTCTATATAATCCTAATTTTTTGGGCATTTCAATTACAGAATAGTTGGCATTTATTTGTCAATATATTTGACTATGCAATGCTTTGGATGATGTAGAAATAAGTATCTTTTTTTAATTTAGCATAAAATAACCAATAATTCGGCATTGTTTGTAATCCTAAATATTACCATTAATAATGGCCATAAGTTATTGTCTTCAGCATATTTTATGTTCAATTTTCTACTAGGGACCCTATGATAAATAATTGTATATCACTGCCAATTTATCTATAGAAAAAATGTTTAAATTTAATGTTTACAAATCTCAGGATAACCAAAAATCGATATCGTATTTTCTATAAAATGTGCTGTAGCCCAAATACCTTATAATAAAAAACTGAATAAATACTGCCAAATTACCTATAGAAGAAAATGTTATAAACGATGTGAATCTATCCTTCGATAACTTAAAACCAACAATAGATCCTCCACAAAAAAGCAAAATTTTCAAAATTCCTCATAGGTTTAATATTATATAGGTTCTTCAAATTTTATTTAAATAAGGTACACAAGTCCCTATTAATAAACACTTCGAGAAAAGTGTACCTCGTACTAAACAGAGAGAAAGTAATACGAATTAAAAGAAAAGTATATGTATATTAATGATTAGAAAAATTTTATTAAATAATTTAGTCTATTAACTGTGTTTACCATTTTTTGTACAATTGTAATAATTAATGGTATATAAGATCTCATAAAATTAAGTGAAGAAAATCGACACGTACGTATACGTCTTATAATATTAAAAATAATTAAACAATCACGTTCCGAAAATAAATTTATTTAGTCAGTAATTGTTTGTCATAGTGCCAAGTACACATTAAGTCTAAAAAAGATAATGTTTATTTATAATTATTTACAGTAGAAGGGGAAATTCACAGAAAAGTGATAATTTTAGATTTAAAATTTTAATATAATATGGATATTAACAATGTCGGGAAGGTCATTAGAATTTGAATAAAATGTTATATTTATACATATAGGATATTATTATAAAAACTTTAAAGATAAACGCTTACACGGATAAAAATGTTTCATTCGAAACGTAACTGTTCCATTCAGCAAAGATGGGATAAAAACCGTTAAATTATACAAAATTATTTATTCTTTTACATTATTATTTATATGCATTATAAGGTATATTTAACGATCTTTACCAACCAAAACTTGATCTTAAATTAAAGAAGGCATTTTCAACTCTTCGTCTAGTGTGGTTGGTGGACTTTTTCAAAATATGGCCTTTTCTAAAATTATTGACGTTTTATCCTCGATCTCCAGTTTGGTCTCGATATTTTACCTTGGACGCCTGTCCCAAGATGAACTGCGACGCCACCAATATGTATTATTATTATTTGTAATGTAATTAATATACAATTTATTATTATTATATACGCTCCGTTTTTTCGCTCTTACGAACCCAAACGAAACACACAGATGTATAATCTTTTTTTTTTTTAATTTTTTTAATTACAGTAATTCAGTATTCTTTTTCAAGTTATTTCCGTTTTTTATGTCTTGGAACTTGTGAACTTCCTTAGGATGTCCCCGGAATTGATTCACGGTGAACTACCGTGCTTTTACGGGCGAGCAGCTTGAAGTTTCTTAGCAAAACCGATTAAAATCTGTATTTGTCAAAAAAAAAAAAACAATTGCTTAGGTGATAAATGAATTTTGATGTATTATTATTATATAGTATATATATATATATATATATATATATATATATATATATATATATATATATATATATAGGTGGTTCTCTGTGACATCGAAGATGAAAAAAATAAATATTGCTATAACTGTGGAAATATGTTTTAGAGGTATCCAGTAGTTCTCCTGAATTTTTTCAGATTTTTTCTGGGCCATTATTTTAAGTTACAGAAAGTCAAAGTTGACATTTTAGGCCTTTTTTGCATTAAATGCCCATTTTCATGCATTTGTAGCTCCCAGGGGATGCATTTTTCACTAAAAACATAACTATGACTTTTTTTTCTAAAATTTTCCGAAATTTTCATTAAAAATACTTTTAAAGACATAAATGTATGCTGTCACACTCTTGTAAGCCATTTAAACCTTAAATAGTGAAAATCAGCAATTCTGCTCCGGACTCTGGTAACCTAATACTGTCTAAAAGATGTCTTTTTATAGTCAGAAATTGCCTAAAAATTTCCAGAGTGGGTCTAAATCATTAAGATCACTTATGGTCAAAATATCCGGGAAAAGTGCCCGAAATATTAATAGAAATGCATATGTATATAATAATATCGGTCTCTCCGAACTAAATGCTTTACTTTTAGAATAAAGCAGGCCTATCGTACTCTTTGTCCACTATGGTTGGTGGAATTTCCCAGAGCACGGCCTTTTAAAATAATTAAAGGCGTTTCGTCCTCGATCTCCAGCTTGGACTCCTCAGTAAGGAACTGGAGATCTTACCTTAGACGCCTGTCGCAAGATGATATGCAACGCCAGATATTATTATATACATATGCATATACATATTACCGAACGATAAAATTTTGTAACAAATTAATAGAAATGTATAATTGTTGTCTTATAACGATGAATCTATTACCATGATCATTGCAAAAAAATTTATGCACTTACCTTGGAGTGGTAGAAAAGTATCTCCACTTGTTTCAGTATCCATCTAATCCCCTGTAAGCTGCTAAAAATACAAATATTATTATAAAATAATAAAACTTTATTTTTTAAACATTTATAATGCTGGATTTTTAGTTTTACATCCCTACAAGAATTATAATACTAATCTGAAGGATTACTATAAATATATAAACATCATTATTACAATAGCTGAATATACGTATTTAATACAAAAAATATATAACTAAATCGGATCTGAAATTATAATGAGTATTACGATAACGTGACAGTGACAAGTTTGTGAAATTCAAAAAATGTATTGCTGAATAATAATAATAATAATGTTGACACTTTAATAGTAATCCTTCAGATTAGTATTATAATTCTTGTAAGGGTTTAAAACTAAAAATCCAGCATTATAAATGTTTAAAAAATAATTTTTTATAATTGCATAATAATATTTGTATTTTTAGCAGTTTACAGGGGATTAGATGGATACTGAAACAAGTGGAGATACTTTTCTACTACTCCAAGGTAAGTGCATAAATTTTTTTGCAATGATCATGGTAATAGATTCATCGTTATAAGACAACAAATATACATTTCTATTAATATTTCGGGCACTTTTCTCGGATATTTTGACCATAGGTGATCTTAATGATTTAGACCCACTCTGGAAATTTTTAGGCAGTTTCTGACTATAAAAAGACATCTTTTAAACAGTATTAAGTTACCAGAGTCCGGAGCAAAATTGCTGATTTTCACTATTTGAGGTTTAAATGGCTTACAAAAGTGTGACAGCATACATTTATGTCTTTAAAAGTATTTTGAATGAAAAGTTCGGAAAATTTTACAATAAAATTCATACTTATGTTTTTAGTGAAAAATGCATCCCCTGGGAGCTAAAAATTCATGAAAATGGGCATATGATGCAAAAAAGTGCTAAAATGTCAACTTTGACTCTCTGTAACTGAAAATAATGGCCCAGAAAAAATCTGAAAAAATTCAGGAGAACTACTGGATACCTCTAAAACATATTCTCACAGTTATAGCAATATTTATTTTTTTCATCTTCGATGTCATAGAGAACCACTCATATATATATATTTTATTGTATTAAGTATTTTAGTAAGTAAGTTAATTTAGAATGTAAGTAATTATGTAATGCCAGGCCTTTACAAAAATATATTTTTATCTCTATAGGTAGTTACACTATTGTAATAATAATTTTGTAATTTTTATCTGGTAAATAAATAAATATATATATACATTTTTGTTAAAATTCATATCAAACCATGTGATGTAGCAATTTTTCTTGGATACGTATGCCCTCTCACTGTTGATAATAGAAAGATTTCGATATTAGGTTAGTTTTTTTAGGGCTTTAAAAAGAATGTTTATATTCTTGTGTGGAAACGTAAAAAGTTGCATTTACGAGCTTTGCAGATATTTTAAGGTACTATTAAAAAAATTGTTTTTTAATTAATTACAAACCGATCCAGGCAAGTATCCAGACACGAAAAAATCGGAGATCTTTTTCAAAAATTATACTTATCGCAAAATAGTATATTATGACACTGTTGTGGGAGATGGTTTTATACCTTTCTAGAGGTTGTACGCACGAACGAAGCGAGTGAATATATTGAGAAACGTAAAAAAAAACATCTTCCGCAAAAGTTTCATACGATATTTTATAGCATTAGAACCTCAAAATCTGAAATGAAATTGGGATTTTGAGGTTAAAATGTAATAAATTTATTTGATTTTTTTATACTGAAATTCAAAATCAATTGCTTGTTTTTTCTATAACTTTATTCCAAATCAACATTTTTGAGTATTTTTTTTAATTTAAGCTAATTGATCTCGGTTTTCTCATGGATTTGTAAAACATATTTTTATATTTGAAAACCTAACCCAGTGTTTGGTTAAAATCCTTTATCCAAAGGTCTGACATTCTCCTACTGTTAAATTTGTAAAATTTAAATCGATTTTAAAACAAATTGAAAAAAAACAATTAGTTCGAAATAAACAAACTTCGGACCTATTGTAAAATAAATTCTATAGGATATATAGTTATTATTTCTAATAAAATATAATTTAAAATATTATTTTTACAAAATTCTTATGATATGACAATTATTATTACACGACAGCCTGCAGATATTTGAATTTTTACTTGAATAAAATTATTACCGTTGAAATTATTATATCTCGAATGAAAAATAAATAATTTTACTCTTAGTGTAATAGATTCTAAATTATGATATTTTTGAAGAAAGGATTAATCTGATTGAAGCTACAACGTACACGCTGCAGTCATTGTTAAATGGAAATTAAATGGTAATAGATACATAATTCATCAAAAATATAATACAAATAATGAATTATCGCGATTGCCAATTAAATACATAAGTATATTTAAATAAATTCGTTTATTTCAAAAAGTCGGGATGATAAGAAAATAGGTATATACGCGTCGTATAAGTAAAAAGGGTTGTCGCGTCAGAGAGTAGACTTTCATTGATATACGTATATGCATACACACTCCGAACTATATAAATTTGACGAAAGCGAAAATTGACGACAAAAGCTCTTTCTCTTTTCATCCGAAACTCTTTCGTACGTGGATGTATGTGTGTATATGTATATATATATATATATATATGTATATGTATGTACTAATATTCCTATGTTCCTCTTATATGTAGATATATAGGCGTACCGCACTACCATCTATGTGAATTCCATTAACGAAATCTAATCCGATCAAATTTTTTTTCGACCCATATACCCTATATATATATATATATATATATATATATATATGTAGAACAAAGTTAAAATTTTAAGTTCAAATGCTAATGCGTGTATATTTTGTAATATTATTTAAATGATAATATACTTATAGCTCTTTATTAATTATCTTATTGAGATCTCGTGTGTATTTTAGTATTAAACGAAGTAAAAGTATATAATAATGCGCAACGTATATAGTTATAGACATTTGCGAAATAAAATATTAATGTTCTTAAGATTTTAATTGTATACGTGTATGGGGTAATAGGTTACATAAATGTAACCTACGAATAATAAAGTTTTAACAACAATGATTACAATTGCGTGTACAATTATATTGCGTTATCTTTTATATTCCGTCTATTATAATCGTTTGCTCATTATATTTATTATTATCATTATTTTTTATTAATTGAAAAAATTAATTCGTGAATCAAACAAATATATTTTCTTTTTTTTTTTTTTTTTTTGCAAAAAATTGCGTATATGTAAAAATTAATTTTCATAATTTCAAAGTTATTTAACGTAATCTATAAGTATTTTAATAATTTTAATTTCATTATACTTTTTTAAAATAATGTTATTTTTAGTTTTATTTAATTTTATCTTTTATTTCATTTACAGTTATTTTACTATGATCTATTTAACGTAATCAAAGTTTTAAAAAATTTGATTTTTTTCGTTTTTTTAAAATAAGTTATTTATTGTTTTTTTAAATTTACTTCTATTTTTATTTAATTTTATTTTTTTATTTCTTTTTAATATTTCCAATGGTCGAACAAAGTTTTAGAAACAATAACGAGAAGGACTTATAGAAATAATAAGGAAAACTTAATTTAATAAATGTATTTACAATATTTTGATCGGAAATTAAAGACTGTTTGTATAATTGTTGGGTTTTGCAAATTGAATGTTGTATTAAATTTGTAATAGAGGCTTATACGTATATATATATATATATTCTGTTTATAAATTTCAAAAATTAAAATTATTAAAAATTAGTTATATTTCAAATTTAAAACTTTTTTTTTACATTTTCTTTTGATTTTGCGTTTTAGAGTGTAATTTTTTACTAGAATTATAGATTTCAACATAAAAAAATTAGTCTAATCACACAGTCGTCTTTCATCGTACGTAAGAACCGAATAAACGCTTATAGTGCAGTTGCTCGTATACAACCAGCCATATAACAATCTCGATGATCCGTGCAATGTGGATTTTCGAGTGAAGAAAAAAAACAAAAAAACTGAGTCGTCCAACTGGTATAATTATGCAATGTGTTACGACACATTTAAGTTGAAAATTTGAACTTTTATATAGACGGAGGGGCTCGATCTCGCGTGATTATTTAATCGGGTGCAGGTCGCACCGTCATCGACTGGTCCTTGTCTTTGTGTAACGCGTACCCCACATTTATATATATATATATATATAGTGATTGTATAAAGTAAAATTGAAACTGGTTAGTGACTAATTCACGTGAACGGTGAACATTGCCGAATGTATTTATTATTCCTGAATATTTTATTTTTTTGAAATTGTATATATATATATATATACGATATTTCAAAAAGAAACTTAAAAAAATAAAATTTTAAATTGTATATGTATATAATACATAGAGGAAAAGGTTGTGTACCGATATAAAATGAACTTTATAAAGATTAGAGGGATTTTCTTAATCCAAACGGTAAACATTTTTTTCGATTTTCGTAATAAACTGTTATTTGATGCATAAATCGTAGCGTCATAATCTCACTTTTGTATTTTTAAGAAAATATTAATTTAAGCCACTTTTTAAAAAAATAACAACTGTTTCGTTAGTCGTGCAACAAACAAATTAAGCTGAAATACTGCGATGTTGGGCTTTTTCAGGAAACCAAATTACAGACTTTAGAAAACGACATGTTACACTTACAAGGGGAGTACTTGACCTCCGGGAAACGGATCTTATCCTAACTTTGATATGTCTTTTGTAATATAAAAATATGAAGAAAGCCAAGTTATTCCTTGCCAATAGCCATTTTTACGAAAGTTTTTCGACATCTAATAATAATAGCAGTAAAAATTACTTTCAATTTGATCGCTTATATCTCGAAAACAAATAAAGATAGACACTCAACCGATAAACCAGAAGAAAGTTGAGTTCAAGTAGATATAGTTTCAAGAAAAAGAAGCATAATTTGCTTTATTTAGGGCAAAGTTATGAAGAAGAAATTGAAGAAATTTAACCAAAATTTAATCTGAAAAATTTTTTGTTTCTTTTGGCCTTATAATCTTTAATTTCTTATTTTCTTCATAACTTTACTCCAAATTGAGCAACTTAAACTTTTTTTTTCAAACCACATCTACTTGAACTCAACTTTCTTCTGGTTTATGGTTTGAGTGCCTATCGGAGGGCCAAAGCAGCCACGTCGGGCCCTCTTAGCGACTGTGGTAAGCTCCGTAGTTTTGTATAGAGCTCCGATATGGGCAAATGCCTAAAGAGGCAATAAAACCTAGGGTGCACCCTGCCGATGAGCCAGCAGAATAGTCGCGTTATGAGTGGCTCAATTTATAAAATAGGAGTGTAAACTTTTTGAATGGATTTAGCGTAAAAATGATTACAATCCACTCTTTCTGCCGATTTTTCAATAATGTCCATTTTATAACTAAAAAATGTTTTGTATCTCTAGTATGTAGTTGCAATAAATATATATATAGAGCATTCCACGTCAAGTGGTCCGATCAAATTTGAAAATGCACCAAATTTTAGGTACAGACTGGAAATGTTTTTAAAAAACAGATACGAATTTTTACTTACTAGAATTTATTTGTTCAAAAGTTCTTCGAACCTCAAAGCGTTAAATTTTTCAAGTTTTTTCAACACCAGCTGTGTTTACCTCTATTTATCTCAAAGTCTGTCAACTTTTAATATATAAGATTACATTTCACATTTGTTGCTAATTATGTCTAGAATTTATCCTTTTGAGTTAGAATTCCTAATCTCAAGGTCCATGTCTCATAAACTATATGTCAATATTCAACTTAAAAAATTGTAACTTTACCACAATTGATTTTTTTTTATTCAGAAGTCAAAAAATAAGCTTGAAGCTATACCTTTTAAATGATCTGTAGCTTATTAGTGGCCTTCAAGTAAGTAAAAAGTTATGATAATATAAAGAATAACAAAATGTGTTTAGATATTTACATGTAAATTATCATGTTAATTTTCGTAAATTTTTTGTCTTTCTTTAAATTATTATAAATTTTTGCAGAATTGAAGGCCATAAAAAAGCTACATACCGTTTAAAAGGTACATTACTTTAAGCTTCTTTTTAGACTATTACACTTTTTTCAAGTTAAATATTGACATATAGTTTATGTGACATTGACCATGAGATTAGAAATTCTAACCCAGAAGAATAATTCTAGACATAATTAGCAACGAATGTCATATATATAGTTCTATAGTAAAAGTTGATAGATTTTGAGTTAAATAGCAGTGAATCCAGCTGGCGTTAAAAAAAACTGAGAAAAATTTACTTTATTGAGGTTAGAATAACTTTTGAGCAAATAGATTCCAGTACCTAAAAAATTTTGAGTTAGAAGGGCATGAAAATTGGACGTATAAATAACACACAATTTGTATTTATTGGTTATTGATACCTCATTGTATATCTGAGTCACGGAACTGAACAAATTGTTGTATAAATCTATAGAAAATGAGTCATTTTCTAGATTATCAATACGTTAATTTTCATCCGCCGACTTAACATGGAATGCTCCATATATACGACTGTCATACCAGTTCTGCGTAAATGAAGTTTATTTTTGTTATATTTATGATTGATTAACGGTGTGTCGATAACCCAAATTACAGGAATCTTCACCTTTTAATCCAAAAATTTTATTTAAAATATCGAATTAAAAATCTGAAAAAAATACACGGTGTTGCGTATGGAGAAGGTGATAGGAGAGGACCGAATAAAAATTGTTCGGACGCCGGGACTCGGACCGAGGATCCGCGAGTTTCCAGTCAGGAGACCTAACCACTAGGCCACCGTCCGCGATTTCTTGTTGTAGTTGCATTCGTCTTGATATTTCGCGTTTCGGTCATCCTACACCGTTCTCACACACGCGCGATCCGCGCGTCGATGTTACGTACGTAGCAACGAAGAGAAAAATTTGAGTGAAATTTACCAAACTATCTGTGATTATATTAAATTTTACTGAACTTAACAGTATAGGAATTTTTACAAAAAGTTCAGTAATTTCTTGCATTTTAGCAGTTTGTTACCTCGTTAGTGAAATATTAGTCAAATTTGTTTATAAGAAAGAATAAAAAATTATCATTTTCTGATTTCAACATTATCAGCGAAAGAAAAGAAAACGCAAAAACATAGATACCTATACATAGAGTGTGTTCGAAAATTAACAAAACAGTTCCAGGTTGAAAAACACGTTGAAATATTCTTTAGGTGTTTCGTAACAATTTGGACACCCTGTATATATAAATAAATAAATATATTATACTCGATCTTTTGGCATTCACTCGCTCGTATCACCGACTACGCGTATTTATATATATGGGCTATTTCTATTTTCTGAAATACGTTTCCAATATTTACTCAAAATTCGGTGCATTTTAAAATTTTGGTCGGACCGCTTGACACGAAATGCTGCATATATATATACATTGGTTCTTTTGTAAGTTATGTTTTATTTATGTCGCATTCTGTATCGAATAAGTAGACGGAATCCTTAGTAAAAAGTATTAACAATATTATAGTGTACGAATTCGGTGGCTGTTATAAATCGAGCGATAGGTACAAAGGTAACGAGAAATAAGAGCGACTGTGAGTGGAACCCATATTTATATTCGCGTCTAATTAGTCGTTCGTTTCATCGAGTAAGAAAAGAAGTGGAGGGGTAACCTAAATAAGTTGGTTCATCTCGAGCTTCACTAAATGGTACTCGAAGAGACACTCACAATTTGACCATAAATGATAACGTTTTTTTATAAACTATAAGCTACTCCTCGTTTTCAAAAGTTAATCTAAGGTACACGATAATAACATATCCACGACATCATCAGTTAGCATCGTTCAGCTATCATCGTTCATCTATCGGCTATTATCAGCTATCACACTAACAAAAATATTCTCTCGTCTCAAGAAGAATCCCCTTACCCTAAGAAGAAAGTCTTCTTAATATAGCTCTAGCCAGATTTCATATTGAATTAAGGTTACAATCTTCTTGATTATCTACTAGGCTCAATATTATTTCAACAAACGCGTATTCGATTTCGGCTTAGTACAAGTAGAATAATTTACATACAAGGAGAATTTCTATGTAAAATAAGAATTTATTTTATTTAAATTAACAACGGATTCTTTGATGATTATTTCTTTATTAATTCATAATAAGCAAACAATAAATGATTGTCCATTTGAAATATACCTTTTCGCAGGTACAATATTTAATACATTTTTCGCACTGCATATCTCCCATTTTTCAGTGGAATTTATGCACTAACTATGCACGTGGTTATTAAAACCAATCGTTTGCCACAATTTACAAATAAAAAATACGTCGCTTCCTTTACAAAAACTTTGATGAATTTCCGTAAAATCTGGAAGACATTCCGAATTACATTCGTTCAACAAGATAAATAAATTAGATTGGTATCGTCTATTATTTATTTTAATCCAACTGATTAATTTATTTTTGTCCTTAACATAGCTAACCAAAATTGACATTTCTTTTTTTAAACGAGCAAAATTCATCAATTCAGATATAGGTTTTTCTTTCATTGGTCCTAATTCAATACAATTTTGGAAACTTGTATTTTCCATAAGAAAATAACTAAAAGATAACTGATTTTTTATAGCCAATGAGTGAGGTAAATTAATACGATTTTTTTGTGTTAGCGCAGCATAATCTATAAATTCGCGATGTTTACCTACGAAACGCATACACCAATTATTAATTATTGATTCTGAAATTATAAAAATATCACTATAATGCAAAAGAAAATGATGTTTGGGTTTGAAGAGTCTCACTTACGGTATCAGTCGTCTAAAAATAATAAATCATCAATATAAACTCCGTAATGATTAATAGATTAACATATTTATAACAAATTTTAAATATTGCAATCCTATCTGAATTAATTGGAAGTCTTATTGTTATAATCGTTTTGTATTTGTGCTTAAGTAGATAAGTTTAAGAAAATTTTTATCTTCAATCAACAAGAAATTTACTTAAATGTAACGGATTGTTATAAGTAGAAAATCAAATTAAATCAAGAGATTTTTTGGCTAGAAGGAGATGATTTTACTTGATCCAGTAAGACATATTCTTCAATAACGTAACTTTAATAAAAATTGTTCTAAAGATAATATAATAAAAAAATACAATATAATCCTTCCACGCACTCAACACATGATGGTTTTATACGTTTTTTGTTTCTACAAAAAAGTTATAGTAAAAATTACAATGTTGTCTATTAATGCAGGGACAGACTGACACAATCCAAAAATTTACCATAGTGTATAATAAATTTTACTGAACTTGTAGTAAATATTACCAGAATTGTAGTAAAAATTAATAACTTTCTAATAAATTTTATTATACACTATGGTAAATTTTTGGATCGCGTCAGTCTGTCTCCGCATTACTAGACAACATTCTAATTGTTATTTCAACTTTTTTCTCAGTGTAGATGTGATTATAATCAAAGCTTTCGTATGGCTTGGGTTAGATTATTGGCCAAGACCGCTGGTGTAAGTTATGCTTTATAAAGCTCATAAAATCACTAATTTTCATGTATTTTAGGACATAACTTACACCAGAGGTCTTGGCCAATAATCTAACCCAAGCCATTCGAAAGCTCTCGAAAAATGCGATCTTTTGAGCGGTGTTAGATCAAAATCGATTATGGCGTGGTCGCCTTTCTTTGATAATCAATGTTTCTGGGTGTTCTCTCTCTTCGAGATTTTAAAATTAAGAATTCTAACCAGGGTAGATAAGTTCTAAAGATTATTTTAAACATAAGTTGTTTGTAATGATTTTTCAAAAAAATCAATAGATTTTGAGATAAATGCATTTAAAAATAGCAATTTTTCTAAAAAATTGAAAAATTTCCATTTTTTATGGTTGAATAACTCTTAGGCAAATTATTTTGAATACCTAAAATTTTTTTTCTATGTTCTGGAAGATGTTTCCAGCCTGTTCTCAAATTTAGGAGCGATTTAAAATTTTCATCGTACCACTTGACGTGAAATAGCCCATATATATATATTTACACAATGAAAAAAAGGAATTTAACACCTTTTTTTAAACAATGAACAGGATAATCGAATAAGTGTATATTATGCAATTTCTAGAAAAAAAATGTATGCATGGTGGTGTTGTCGACTTATAATGTAATTTTATAAATCATTTTTTGCACTTTTTATGTCTTATATATCGATATTCATTAATTTATTTACTCACACAATAATTAAAATTTATACTTAGTATAATTCATTCTTAATATCAGTAGACTTAATCTAGATCATATAAGATGTTACAAAATAGACGATTCTTCTTCGCTAAAGTAGAATTCAATATAAGTAAAGAATAATTGCGACTTAAGGAAAAACGATAACCATCTTAAAATAATCAGACCTACTACTGCATTATGTAGAATTCTGATTTACTCAAGTAGAAAACTTCAATTAGAAAAATATTCTTGACTTAGAGTTACACTTTTGTGAGTGCATGGATTAACTTCTGTAAAAAATACATTAGAATTGAATAAATAGTTGTAAATGAAATATCATTCAAATCTTCGAGTGACTTTTAATATAAATGGTATGTATAACTTTTTGCGTATAGGAACCATTTATTTTGAGTTAGAAGGGCATGAAAATTGGACGTATAAATAACACACAATTTGTATTTATTGGTTATTGATACCTCATTGTATATCTGAGTCACGGAACTGAACAAATTGTTGTATAAATCTATAGAAAATGAGTCATTTTCTAGATTATCAATACGTTAATTTTCATCCGCCGACTTAACATGGAATGCTCCATATATACGACTGTCATACCAGTTCTGCGTAAATGAAAGTTTATTTATTTGTTATATTTATGATTGATTAACGGTGTGTCGATAACCCAAATTACAGGAATCTTCACCTTTTAATCCAAAAATTTTATTTAAAATATCGAATTAAAAATCTGAAAAAAATACACGGTGTTGCGTATGGAGAAGGTGATAGGAGAGGACCGAATAAAAAATTGTTCGGACGCCGGGACTCGGACCGAGGATCCGCGAGTTTCCAGTCAGGAGACCTAACCACTAGGCCACCGTCCGCGATTTCTTGTTGTAGTTGCATTCGTCTTGATATTTCGCGTTTCGGTCATCCTACACCGTTCTCACACACGCGCCGATCCGCGCGTCGATGTTACGTACGTAGCAACGAAGAGAAAAATTTGAGTGAAATTTACCAAACTATCTGTGATTATATTAAATTTTACTGAACTTAACAGTATAGGAATTTTTACAAAAAGTTCAGTAATTTCTTGCATTTTAGCAGTTTGTTACCTCGTTAGTGAAATATTAGTCAAATTTGTTTATAAGAAAGAATAAAAAATTATCATTTTCTGATTTCAACATTATCAGCGAAAGAAAAGAAAACGCAAAAACATAGATATACCTATACATAGAGTGTGTTCGAAAATTAACAAAACAGTTCCAGGTTGAAAAACACGTTGAAATATTCTTTAGGTGTTTCGTAACAATTTGGACACCCTGTATATATAAATAAATAACATATATTATACTCGATCTTTTGGCATTCACTCGCTCGTATCACCGACTACGCGTATTTATATATATGGGCTATTTCACGTCAAGTGGTATGATGCAAATTTTAAATTACACCAAATTTTGAGAACAAGCTGGAAATATCTTCCAGAAAAAAGAAACAAATTTTTGGGTTAAATAATAATTTGACTGAGTTATTCCACCAAAAAAATGGAAATTTTCAATTTTATAAAAAAAATACTATTTTTAAAGCATCTCAAAATCTATTAATTTTTTTGAAAAAAACAGAAGACTTTTATTCAAATAATCTTAAGAATTTATCTATCCAGGTTGCAATTCAATTTTGGATTCTCGAAGGGATAGGACACCCGGAAATATAAAAAAATTGATTATCAAAAAAAGGCGACCACGACACAATTGATTTTAATCTAACACCGCTTAAAAGATCACATTTTTCAAGAGTTTTCGAATGGCGGTGGTTAGATTATTGGCCAAGACCGCTAGTGAAAGTTATATCTCATAAACCTCATATAAAATCGCTAATTTTCAGGTATTTTAAGGCATAAATTTCACCAGCGGTTTTGGCCAATAATCTAACTACCGCATTCGGAAACTCTCGAAAATGTTATCTTTTGAGCGGTGTTAGATCAAAATCGATTATGGCGTGGTCGCCTTTCTTTGATAATCAATGTTTCTGGGTGTTCTCTCTCTTCGAGATTTTAAAATTAAGAATTCTAACCAGGGTAGATAAGTTCTAAAGATTATTTTAAACATAAGTTGTTTGTAATGATTTTTCAAAAAAATCAATAGATTTTGAGATAAATGCATTTAAAAATAGCAATTTTTCTAAAAAATTGAAAAATTTCCATTTTTTATGGTTGAATAACTCTTAGGCAAATTATTTTGAATACCTAAAATTTTTTTTTCTATGTTCTGGAAGATGTTTCCAGCCTGTTCTCAAATTTAGGAGCGATTTAAAATTTTCATCGTACCACTTGACGTGAAATAGCCCATATATATATATTTACACAATGAAAAAAGGAATTTAACACCTTTTTTTAAACAATGAACAGGATAATCGAATAAGTGTATATTATGCAATTTCTAGAAAAAAAATGTATGCATGGTGGTGTTGTCGACTTATAATGTAATTTTATAAATCATTTTTTGCACTTTTTATGTCTTATATATCGATATTCATTAATTTATTTACTCACACAATAATTAAAATTTATACTTAGTATAATTCATTCTTAATATCAGTAGACTTAATCTAGATCATATAAGATGTTACAAAATAGACGATTCTTCTTCGCTAAAGTAGAATTCAATATAAGTAAAGAATAATTGCGACTTAAGGAAAAACGATAACCATCTTAAAATAATCAGACCTACTACTGCATTATGTAGAATTCTGATTTACTCAAGTAGAAAACTTCAATTAGAAAAATATTCTTGACTTAGAGTTACACTTTTGTGAGTGCATGGATTAACTTCTGTAAAAAATACATTAGAATTGAATAAATAGTTGTAAATGAAATATCATTCAAATCTTCGAGTGACTTTTAATATAAATGGTATGTATAACTTTTTGCGTATAGGAACCATTTATTTTGAGTTAGAAGGGCATGAAAATTGGACGTATAAATAACACACAATTTGTATTTATTGGTTATTGATACCTCATTGTATATCTGAGTCACGGAACTGAACAAATTGTTGTATAAATCTATAGAAAATGAGTCATTTTCTAGATTATCAATACGTTAATTTTCATCCGCCGACTTAACATGGAATGCTCCATATATACGACTGTCATACCAGTTCTGCGTAAATGAAAGTTTATTTATTTGTTATATTTATGATTGATTAACGGTGTGTCGATAACCCAAATTACAGGAATCTTCACCTTTTAATCCAAAAATTTTATTTAAAATATCGAATTAAAAATCTGAAAAAAATACACGGTGTTGCGTATGGAGAAGGTGATAGGAGAGGACCGAATAAAAAATTGTTCGGACGCCGGGACTCGGACCGAGGATCCGCGAGTTTCCAGTCAGGAGACCTAACCACTAGGCCACCGTCCGCGATTTCTTGTTGTAGTTGCATTCGTCTTGATATTTCGCGTTTCGGTCATCCTACACCGTTCTCACACACGCGCCGATCCGCGCGTCGATGTTACGTACGTAGCAACGAAGAGAAAAATTTGAGTGAAATTTACCAAACTATCTGTGATTATATTAAATTTTACTGAACTTAACAGTATAGGAATTTTTACAAAAAGTTCAGTAATTTCTTGCATTTTAGCAGTTTGTTACCTCGTTAGTGAAATATTAGTCAAATTTGTTTATAAGAAAGAATAAAAAATTATCATTTTCTGATTTCAACATTATCAGCGAAAGAAAAGAAAACGCAAAAACATAGATATACCTATACATAGAGTGTGTTCGAAAATTAACAAAACAGTTCCAGGTTGAAAAACACGTTGAAATATTCTTTAGGTGTTTCGTAACAATTTGGACACCCTGTATATATAAATAAATAACATATATTATACTCGATCTTTTGGCATTCACTCGCTCGTATCACCGACTACGCGTATTTATATATATGGGCTATTTCACGTCAAGTGGTATGATGCAAATTTTAAATTACACCAAATTTTGAGAACAAGCTGGAAATATCTTCCAGAAAAAGAAACAAATTTTTGGGTTAAATAATAATTTGACTGAGTTATTCCACCAAAAAAATGGAAATTTTTCAATTTTATAAAAAAAATACTATTTTTAAAGCATCTCAAAATCTATTAATTTTTTTGAAAAAACAGAAGACTTTTATTCAAAATAATCTTAAGAATTTATCTATCCAGGTTGCAATTCAATTTTGGATTCTCGAAGGGATAGGACACCCGGAAATATAAAAAAAATTGATTATCAAAAAAAGGCGACCACGACACAATTGATTTTAATCTAACACCGCTTAAAAGATCACATTTTTCAAGAGTTTTCGAATGGCGGTGGTTAGATTATTGGCCAAGACCGCTAGTGAAAGTTATATCTCATAAACCTCATATAAAATCGCTAATTTTCAGGTATTTTAAGGCATAAATTTCACCAGCGGTTTTGGCCAATAATCTAACTACCGCCATTCGGAAACTCTCGAAAAATGTGATCTTTTGAGAGGTGTTAGATCAAAATCAATTGTGGCGTGGTTGCCTTTTTTGATAATCAATATTTCCGGGTGTCCTATCTCTTCGAGAATCCAAAATAAATAATTGTAACCTCAGAGTAGATAAGTTCTTAAGTTTATTTTGAACAAAAGTTGTATCTGCTGTTTTTTAAAAAAAAACAATCGATTTTGAGATGCTTTAAAAATAGCAATTTTTTTAAAAAATTGAAAAATTTCCATTTTTTATGGTGGAGTAACTCAGTCAAATTATTTTTAACACCTAAAAATTTTTTTCTATTTTCTGGAAGATATTTCTAGCCTGTTCTCAAAATTAGGTGCAATTTAAAATTTTCATCATACCACTTGTCGGGAAATAGCGCATATATATATATATATATCTACTCGTTCACAATAAAATTAATTGACACGCAAATTAAATAAGATAAAATCTCGATGATAAATTTAATTGCTATTATGTGTACTAAAGATATACGTGAACGTTTGATTTCTCTGTATATCGCTCAGTTTTAACAATATGCCTCGTATTATATTAATGCAGACGATGCGAGGACAAAGTATAATAAATAAAGCTACTTAAACCTGATGTGTATGTGTATATAGATGTATTAATAAATAAAAATAATTAACCGAACAAGAATCCCTATACGAGGTTGATAAGACCCTTATTACCCTTCTCTTTGTACGTTTAAACTTTTACTGCATCGTAAAACTGTTGCTCGACCGCAAACGCGCTGTCGTTATACCTCCATGTATCAAATTTACCTTATTGGGTGAAAGGAAAAAAATAGGTACGCGATATCCCTTTTCTTTTCTTTTCTTTCCTTTTTTTATTAAATTCCAGTTCACTTTTTTTTAATAAATTTATGTATTCGAATGTAATCGTCGATCTCCGCGAATATTATCAAGTAATTGAGGGATTTGATGAATTACAATGATAATATTGTGGAGAAAATGGCAATGTTTAATTAAGTAATCGAGAGATAAATTAGACATTTTTATAAAAATTACTGTATAAATGATATAGGAAAATATATTATAATGTTTAGGAAAATATAATAGCCATATCGTTGCCTTTGTGCAATAAGGTTCCAATTCAAATTTTTTTTTCAAGAAGGTATTAATTCAAATATTTTTTCAAAAAGGTTTCAATGCACTTATTCATTTTGTTACTCTAAAAAATGTTTGTACCTCTGCACTTTTTCTTTTAAGATGTAATTGTTATATATTTATTGTAAAAAGAAAGAATAGTGCGAAATACAATTAATGCTTTCATCCTCCTGACATGTTAAAAATCATTGACATTTATTTTTTTTAAAATTAAGGGGATTTCACCATTTTGTAGAATAACAAAACGAATAAGTGAATTGGATTCTTTTTGAAAAAATATTTGAATTGAATTCATTTTTAAGAAAAATTTGAATCAGACCCTTTTTAAATAAAAAATTTGTAATTGAATACCGTCAGATACACAATTAAGACAAATCCGCACGTTCATAGAATAATTGTAAGTTAAAAATGCTAACAATTGTATATATTTTGACGGATACAGAAAGTATAAGTATTAAACTTCCTTTTAGCGATCTTCAAAAAATAAAATAATCGCTATTTTTAAAGTAAGCAACAATGTAAGAAAAAAAAGCGGGAAGTACCAATTTCTGATCAATAAATTTTCGGTACGTATACCACTTCCTAGTCAAGGTAGTATGTACTGCTAGTCGCATACTTTTGTACCCCCTCATAAAGAAACCCTGAATAATAACAAATTTTTAAAACTTTGGATGGTAATAAAAAATTTTAAAAAACTTTGTAGTTTTTTAAAAAATAATACCAAGAAAAAAATTAACTGACAGGATTTTTTAGCTTTTTGTAAAAGCTTTCGATTTTTTTTTTATTCATTTTAGAAACTTAATTTTAACCAAAGTTACAGCAGTTTAGCTCGAATGTTTTTACTTATTTAATATATTGAAAACCGTATAAAAGATACCAAAGAAGTACTCAAGAGAAAAAACTATCACTCTTTTAACGAAGAATACGAAAAACTGATCGATATGTAGAAATAACAATTTTTTTATTACGTACATTTTTATGAACGATTTTTCATTTTTTAAATTAATTTTTTCGTACTTACAGATCTGTGTATATATTACAATAAATATCAACAGATATATGTAGCTATGAAAAAATTGTTTTCCTATGTATTTTTCGTACTCCTACGTTAAAGAAGTGACATCGTGTCTTTTGAGCATTTTTTCATAAAAGAACATAAATAAAAAGAAACTAATAAAGGTATTGTAATATTATAATTTTTTTTCTTTTTTGTTCAGTTGACACATTCTCTAACTTTGACTGTCTAATCTAACAGGCGTAACAAACAAAATAGAGAATATGAATAATAATTTTTTACGTGATTATAGTAACATTGAGTACACAAAACACATAAGTGCATCCCAATATTATTACAACATACCCTAATTTTCAATACCTTTCTCTCCGTGCGTGCAATCACCGTTTTATTACGTATCCAATAATTATACAACTCTACATACATCCAATTGAACAAAAAAAACATACACCGTACGCGAATAAAAATGTAAAATATAAATAAATTATATTACTTCGTTTCTCCTATGCGTACCTTCAATGAAATATTAATAAATATTAATTTTCCGAAGAAAAATATAAAACGGAAGATCGAAGAGAGAGAGAGAAAGAGGAAAACCAATTACCGTTCAATATCGGAACAAGACTTACGATCTCTAGAGACTTTCAATCGAATATAATATCTAAAGCGAGTTACAAAACGCATTGATAAAAAAAGAAGAATAAAGAAGAATAGAGGAGATAAAAGGGGGAAATAAATGTCGGAAGTCTAATTGTCTCAGGATTCAAATGCGAGGTACGTTAATTGGGCTTATCGTCGGCTTGGATATGCAAATGTTACCCGGTCTAATTAAGTGTGGGCGCGTCTGGATTCGTAATCGAAGGAATGATTTACGAGACCCGCACTTTGGGAATTGATGGTGTGCGTGTGCGTGTGCGTGTGTGTGTGTGTGTGTGTGTGTGTGTGTGTGCGTGTGCCTGTGCGTATGTGTGCGTATTTATATATATATACAAATCCTCAAAATATTTCATTTTCAACGATTATTCTCATTAGCTTGTATAATATAGTTTATTCGATTTTTTAAGGATATACACAAAAATATATACATACAAATTTAGAAAAAAGAGTAAATAAAAGTGTTTCTTAACGATTTCTATAGTGAACATAAACCATATTATTTATTTGATAGTCGTCGTTTTTCGATATGGAAGTCATGCAATCTTCGACAACCTGTAACTTTTATCAATCAATCATATTTTTTACACCAGTAATTCAGAAAACATCTTCCAAATCGTGTCCCTAAAATACATTTTTTTGAGGCACACCTTTCGCACCCCACTTTTCTTCATCTGTAGTATATATAATATGTGAAACAACAATTTGAACATGAAATAAAAGGTTTGTGGCACACTTTTTTTTTAAGTTTAAAGTTTAAAATCAAAAAATCATAAAATGATGTTTTTTAATAAAGTGTAAAAGCTTTCGATTTTTTTTTATTCATTTTAGAAACTTAATTTTAACCAAAGTTACAGCAGTTTAGCTCGAATGTTTTTACTTATTTAATATATTGAAAACCGTATAAAAGATACCAAAGAAGTACTCAAGAGAAAAAACTATCACTCTTTTAACGAAGAATACGAAAAACTGATCGATATGTAGAAATAACAATTTTTTTATTACGTACATTTTTATGAACGATTTTTCATTTTTTAAATTAATTTTTTCGTACTTACAGATCTGTGTATATATTACAATAAATATCAACAGATATATGTAGCTATGAAAAAATTGTTTTCCTATGTATTTTTCGTACTCCTACGTTAAAGAAGTGACATCGTGTCTTTTGAGCATTTTTTCATAAAAGAACATAAATAAAAAGAAACTAATAAAGGTATTGTAATATTATAATTTTTTTTCTTTTTTGTTCAGTTGACACATTCTCTAACTTTGACTGTCTAATCTAACAGGCGTAACAAACAAAATAGAGAATATGAATAATAATTTTTTACGTGATTATAGTAACATTGAGTACACAAAACACATAAGTGCATCCCAATATTATTACAACATACCCTAATTTTCAATACCTTTCTCTCCGTGCGTGCAATCACCGTTTTATTACGTATCCAATAATTATACAACTCTACATACATCCAATTGAACAAAAAAACATACACCGTACGCGAATAAAAATGTAAAATATAAATAAATTATATTACTTCGTTTCTCCTATGCGTACCTTCAATGAAATATTAATAAATATTAATTTTCCGAAGAAAAATATAAAACGGAAGATCGAAGAGAGAGAGAGAAAGAGGAAAACCAATTACCGTTCAATATCGGAACAAGACTTACGATCTCTAGAGACTTTCAATCGAATATAATATCTAAAGCGAGTTACAAAACGCATTGATAAAAAAAGAAGAATAAAGAAGAATAGAGGAGATAAAAGGGGGAAATAAATGTCGGAAGTCTAATTGTCTCAGGATTCAAATGCGAGGTACGTTAATTGGGCTTATCGTCGGCTTGGATATGCAAATGTTACCCGGTCTAATTAAGTGTGGGCGCGTCTGGATTCGTAATCGAAGGAATGATTTACGAGACCCGCACTTTGGGAATTGATGGTGTGCGTGTGCGTGTGCGTGTGTGTGTGTGTGTGTGTGTGTGTGTGTGTGCGTGTGCCTGTGCGTATGTGTGCGTATTTATATATATATACAAATCCTCAAAATATTTCATTTTCAACGATTATTCTCATTAGCTTGTATAATATAGTTTATTCGATTTTTTAAGGATATACACAAAAATATATACATACAAATTTAGAAAAAAAGAGTAAATAAAAGTGTTTCTTAACGATTTCTATAGTGAACATAAACCATATTATTTATTTGATAGTCGTCGTTTTTCGATATGGAAGTCATGCAATCTTCGACAACCTGTAACTTTTATCAAATCAATCATATTTTTTACACCAGTAATTCAGAAAACATCTTCCAAATCGTGTCCCTAAAATACATTTTTTTGAGGCACACCTTTCGCACCCCACTTTTCTTCATCTGTAGTATATATAATATGTGAAACAACAATTTGAACATGAAATAAAAGGTTTGTGGCACACTTTTTTTTAAGTTTAAAGTTTAAAATCAAAAAATCATAAAATGATGTTTTTTTAATAAAGTATAAAAGCTTTTGACATTTTTTTTGATTAAAGTATAAAAGATATTGACACCGCGAAAGACAACGATTGAATCTTTGTCTTCGTGAAGTTGGTTGGAGGTATATTGAATTTTTGAGGATTCAAGATGGGAAGTGAATTTCCAGAAACCGGTTACTTTTTGAGCATAAATTCCAACCCTATCGGTAGTATTTACAGCTGAACGGATGTTTATATCATGTTTCGATAAAGCAGATTGGATTTTAGGCCAGAGATTTTTTTCCTTGATGTTGATGGGAGAGGGGCTATGTTCTATGACTTCGGAATCGGAATCTTCGCTAGAACTACTGTTACTCGATAGAAAAGGGGATGCTATAGTTTTGCGACGTTTGCGTTGACTTTTTAGGGCTCTGAAATCTTGTTCTTGGATTGTTGTGGAAGATATTATAGATTCCTTATCTGAGACGTCCATCTCGGATGTCGGAGATTTAGAATATTGAGGCACAGTACGTTTAGTCTGATTAAAGGAGTTTACGGTAAAAGTAAGTTGTTCAATTTACCGTTTCAGTCCCATAATAATATGGATATACTCATTGGGCGATAGGTTTATTAGTGTTTCGGGGGGAGGTACTAAGGCCATCTTGTGGCCGTTGCTTAATTAAGCGCAGCTCAGTAAATCGAATAAAAATATTCTTCAAGGGAAGAAATACTCATTATACGTTAGAATGAGAAAATTACCCTAAAAAGGGCAGATTGGTTACTCTAATTCAATACTTGCGGTCGATAAATACGATGTTAATCGTATGACGGTCTGACAGAGAACTGACTAAACATTTTTTAATATTTTTTATATATTGTTACGTGGGTTGGTTTTATTCCCTATTCCTGAATGAGAATGAGATGGAAAGGTGAGAGATTTAGGAACAAAGAGTAGTCGATTTATTAATTGACAATGTACATGGACCGAGAGGTCCAGAGAATAATATTAGCTACCTCAGTCCGCTACTTCTACTCTTAGCCCTTCGCAATAATGGGGTTTATATACTCGTTGATGCGTCAATTGTTTATTCCGAAATTTTTAGTAACGCCGCACTGCTTATAACTATTATTAAAGCAGAATATATCAGTTTATTGAAATATAAGATTATTATATTATCTTAATTACATTTAAATATTGTAACATTTTTATATAAACAATACAATAATAAAAAAAATAGACTTATCCCTGATTTTTATAAATACTCGCTTATTAGAAGCTAGTGCATTATTTTTAATGAAATAGTAGAGTTCATATAATAATAAACTTTCAATAATAAAATACAAACAGGTTGTTTTGAAAATTCATTTTTATCACGATTATATAAGTTATATAAACTTTTTAAAAAGAAAAAGCATTTTCCAATTTTTTAATTTTAAACTTCAAACTGTCACGGGCGTAGGTATATGAGAAGGATAGAGTGACCGATAAGACGTCTCGACTAATATAACCGTTGCATTGCAGCGCGGACGTTAGCTCGATGGTTAGAGTACGAGATTCGTAATCCAAGGTCCGTGAGTTCGAATCCCGTCGTCCGCTTTTTTTCGCTCTTCATCTTTTTAATCCGTAACAAAAGTTAAAAAAAGTGTGTCACAAGCCTTTTATTTTGTTGTAACCAGATATAGCAGCAGCCAAATAGATTTATCAACGGCTCTCAACAAAACATTTTCTTCATATTTATTCCTTTCAAATGATGATAAATAACAAACAAGACATATGTAAACACATAACATAAAATTTTAGAAAATTCCATGAAATTTATTTAAATACAATTAATGATAAATCTATCTGGCTGCTGCTATCTGGCAGCTAACTTCAGTTTCATTATATGTACTATAGATAAAGAAAAATGATGTTCGGAAGGTGTGCCTAAAAAAAATTGTTTTCGATTTTAGGGAATGCGATTTTTGGAAGAATCTTTGTTATATATGATTTCCTCATATATGTCCGCTAAATTATATAAATTATATATGAAAATAAATCTCTAAAAATAATGATTTATATAAAAATCATATCTCCAATATGTTGCACTATAATTAGAAGCGTAAGGAAGTAGCAAACATCTATATATATATATATGGGGTATTCCACGTGAAGTGGTCCGATCAAAATTTTAAAATGCGCCAAATTTTGGGTACACATTGCAAATGTTTTTCAGAATACAGAAAAAAATTTTTAGGTACAGGAATCTATTTGCTCAAAAGTTATTCTAACCTCAAAAAGTGAATTTTTCCATATTTTTTTCAACACCAGCTGGGTTCATCGCTATTTAACTCAAAATCTATCAACTTTTACTATAGAACATTATATGTAACATTCGTTGCTAATTATGTCTAGAATTTATCCTTCTGGGTTAGAATTTCTAATTTCAAGGTAAATGTTACATAAACTACATGTCAATATTCAACTTGAAAAAATTCTAACTTCGCCACAATTGATTTTTTTATCCAAAAGTCCAAAAGAATGCTTGGAGCAATACCTTTCAAATGGTCTGTATAGCATTTTTATGGCCTTCAATTCTGCAAAAAGTTATGATAATTTAAAGAAAGACAAAAAATTCACAAAAATTAACATGGTATTTCCCATTTAAATTTTTAAAAAAATTTCGTCTTTCTTTAAATTATCATAACTTTTTACAGAATTGAAGGCCATAAAAATGCTACAGATCATTTGAAAGGTATTGCTCCAAGCTTTCTTTTGGACTTTTGGATAAAAAAATCAATTGTGGCGAAGTTAGATTTTTTTCAAGTTGAATATTGACATGTAGTTTATCTAACATTTACCTTGAAATTAGAAATTCTAACCCAGAAGGATAAATTCTAGACATAATTAGCAACGAATGTTACATATAATGTTCTATAGTAAAAGTTGATAGATTTTGAGTTATATAGCGGTAAACCCAGCTGGTGTTGAAAAAAATATGGAAAAATTCACTTTTTGAGGTTAGAATAACTTTTGAGCAAATAGATTCCTGTACCTAAAAATTTTTTTCTGTATTCTGAAAAACATTTGCAATGTGTACCCAAAATTTGGCGCATTTTAAAATTTTGATCGGACCACTTCACGTGGAATACCCCATATATATATATGAAACAAAAATAACGTTTAAATAATTTTAGCAATTCATAAAGAAATATATACACGTGTATCGAGTTTTTTTAGATTAATCGCAATACACAAAGAATTAAACGTTTATTTCCTTAAAATTACAATATGTATTTAGAAAATAACAAATTGCTTTACCTTTTTGATTTCTACATGTAATTAATTACTTAATTCTTTGCAATCAAATAATTTTTATTCATATTTATTCAAATAATAATTATTTCGCTATATACTCCGTACAACGACACACAATTCAAATAACTCATATATATATATTTTTAAAAAATTTCAGAATTTCTAACGCAGCGATATAAAACATTCCAGCGTATACGTTAATTCACAAGTAATGAGGAAAAACAATACAATTGGTAAAACATAATTTATTTTATTTAAAAAACATATAACATTCTGAATTTTTTAAAACGTTTTCGTGTTTGATTTACAGACGTTTACATCCATACACAATATAATAAATACACCAATATAATATCCCAACGTTCACCCCGGAAAACAAAAAATCGTATAATTTGCAAAAGCAAGGGATGAATTTGTTATTCGCAATAAATTATACGAAGCATATTTAAAATATGCTGTTATACATTATCGAATCAGATGCAAAATCATGAGCACGTTGTTTTTATTTGCCAAGCAAAGTTGCAATAGAATACTTTGTATACGTGTGTGTAAAGTGATAAACACTAGTCGTCTTGTATAAAGATAAGAATCGCAATAATAACGTGTATGTAATAACCCAGCGCAGTTATATTTTGTTTTTCACGCGTGTAGTATCGATATCATATCAGATGTGAAAAATGGTTCGTGTCTGCAGTGCATATATATAATAAGATAAATTTTTTTTCATAATTAATTTAAATAAACTAATAGATTAGCGTTGAAAAAATACGATATTTATTTTTTATGAAATTTTATATATTTTCTTTTAGGAAGATCCTAGTTTTGTGATGGAAGACAACGTGCTCGTTGGTAAACGATATTACAGTGGATTGGAGAGAGGTGATATCGGTGATTTGATTTTGGATTCACTTAACGAGGCACCTGATTTCGTTGGACAGGTATATAACGCAGAGGTTTTTCGTTGATTCATATATATGAAAATACGGCTAATTATTATATGTTACCATTTACCATTTTAATGGTTATTAAGTGTGTGTATAGTGTATCGTAAAGTACCCAATTGTTGATCATGAGCTAATTTCTGATTAGTATATTATTTTAATAAAATAATAAGATTTACATAAATCTACGCACAATTTAAAGGTTAAACAATTAATAATTGGTTAGTAGACAGGAACTTCCCGCCTTTCTTTCTTACATTGTTGCTTACTTTAAAAATATTGATTATTTTATGTTTTGAAGATCGCTAAAAGGAAGTTTAATACTTATACTTTCTGTATGCGCCTTTAAAATATATGCAATTTATTATTAGCATTTTTTAACATTAAATTATTCTGTGAACATATGGATTTGCCTTAACTGATCAACAACTGGGTGCACTGAGAAGAAAGTTGTAGTAAAAATGACAATAGTGTCTAGTAATGAAATGACAGAGTATCAAAATTCAAAGAATTACTGTGCTGTATAGTAAACAATTACGTAACTTATAATAAATATTATAAAAAGTTGTAGTAACAATTAATAGGCTTTTAGTAAATTTTACAGCTCTACAGTGTAGTAATTGTTTTAATTTTTATACTCTGTCATTTCAATACTATATAATATAAAATAATTGCGAAACGGTCAGACTAGCGTAATGTTAAAAGGGTAATTTGACGGTGGTCTAGATATGGATTAACAATGAAATTTTAAGTTAACATATTAATATTTAGTGTAGTGTAAAAAAGTCATTTGTTTCCTGGTCGTTAAGAAAATTTTACATGCATCCCTTATCGACCAAGAGAAATGTGACACCAACATTACAGAAACCTACCTAAAAATCTCATAAATTTAAAAATTAATTGTATGAAAAATCTGAAAAAGAATCATAAATATTGTGAAAAACAAATAGAATAGCGTAATAGAGTACATTTTACGAAATATTCAATAATTATTTAATTATTAATTATATATTAATCATTAAATGATTGCATATCAATTATTAATTATTAATTATTAATTATTAACTAATTATATACGAAAAAAAAAATAGTTTTTTTGTTAAATTTTAATTTTGACCAGCCCTGTGTACAGATAATTTCGTTAACTCTAGAGGGATTACACCTTTTTTATATAATGTTTGTAATTTTTTAACTAGTTAAATGTAAATAGAGTGGGTCTAAATCATTAAGATCACTTTTGATCAAAATATCTGGGAAAAGTTTCCGAAATATTAATAAAAATATGTATATTTGTTTCAATATAACGATGAATCTGTTGGCATGATTATTGCACAAAATTTATGCAGTTACCTTGGAGTGGTAGAGAAGCATCTCCACTTTTTTCAGTATCAATCTAATCTCCTGTAAGCTGTTAAAAATACAAATATTATTACAAAATTATAAAAAATTAGTTTTTAAACATTTATTTTGCCGGATTTTTAATTTTACAGTCACTACAATAATTATAATACTAATCTGAAGGATTACTATAAATGTATTAACATTATTATTGTAATAACTGAAGATACGTATTTAATACAAAAAATATATCAATAAATCACATCTGAGATTATAATGATTAATGCGATAAATTGACTGTAACAAGTTTGTGAAATTCAAATAATGTATTGCTGAGTAATAATAATTATAGTAATCCTTCAGAAAAAAGGAGCTTTTATGTATAAAAAGATAAGTACATGTATAAATAACCAGAGTGAGAAGACACTATTTGAAATAAAAGGTACAATAAGCCTTATGTAAAAATAGCACTATGGAAACTAAACAATCGCGGATAGAGAAAAATACTCTGATCTGCATTTCGCTGTGGTTACACTCGAAATGTTGAAGGGCTGGGTCCGAAAGGCGTCGATCCGAAAGTGCAATAAATACCAGGTCAAAATTGACCATCATAATATAAACTATGTATGTGTTCGTTGCATTTTTCTAACACCCTTCCTCAACGATAACTGCACACATATCCGCTGTATTTATTAAGCTACATTTTTCAGCACAATAATTTAATTTGATCTTGCCTAGTGCTTTTGCAAGCATGTCAGCTGGCATCTGATCCGACGAATAATATTCGAACTTAAATATTCCTTTTTTTTTATATCTCGCACAATATGAAATTTTATATCCTCGTGGATAGTCGTAACTGTAGGTATTTTTCTTTTAAAACTTCTAAGTAAACGACAAGTGCATATAGCTTTTTTTGTAGCTTCTGATAGAGCTATATATTCAGCTTTGGTGGATTGTTCTGGTTGCATGCACAATAAACACAAGAAGCTCTTTAAGAACTTAGTCTTTAATTATTATTAATTATTCTCCATAACGATGGTTCCTTCGTTGGCTATGTGTGCCGGTGTCAGTCTTTCAATTGCAATGCATTTTTCCTCTCCTTCGACGTCAATTTTGAATTATCGGTTCGAGATGTGTTCGATGATTTTAAACGGTCCTCTGTAAGGTTAGGATGAATTTTTGAGGATCGTTCGTTTGTTCTTGATGAACAAAAAATTGAGAAGAGCATTTCAGCTGGCGAGCCTTTTAAATCCTCTTTATAACTCGTTCGTAGTTCCAATATTATAGCAGGTAACGTTTTCGTCCAGGGTATTGGTGATTTACACATAAGAGCAGATTTTCACGTTCGGTGCCAGCGTTCGACGATCCCGTTGGAAGCTGAGTGGTACGGTGAGGTACGGTTTTTGTTGCTTCCTAGGAATTTGGCAATGTTCTTCAAAAATGTAGATTCGATTTGTGGACCCTGGTCCGTTGTCAGAGTAAGAGGTGTGCCGCAGTGACATATCTAGTTGTTGAAAAGAGCGGTACTAATATAGTTTCCGCCGTGCAATCCTTTAAAGGAATTGCTACTTACGATCGGTTCTATTTTCTGCCCAATCTGCATCGACTAAACCGATAAGTCCGCTCTCTACATTCTTTTGTCCGAGTTGTAGTTCATAGTGTTTGGTTTTTTTCAAGTAATGAGCAATGCGTTTAGCTTCATTCATATGTTGACTTAAAATAGATACACTAGCTGTAATATCCGGTCTCGTATTTACTGCTATATACAGCAATGCGCCAATTAATTGCTGATATTTTCCACTCTGTAGCATTTGAGACTGGCTTTCTCTGATTTTCATATATCCAGGATCTAATGGCACACTTGAATTTTTGCGTCTTGTAATCCAAATCGATTTAAAATCTTATCAATATACAATACCGGCTATTAATTCTGGATGGGGAATCCAATTTTTGCTCCGACTTCCCATGCGCATATCTTATTCAAGATTCATCGGAAATTTTTTTGGAAAAAAGCACTGGAAAGTACTTGTCAAAAGCTTTCGTTTTGTGCGACTAAATATTTTTTAAAGCTATTTTTGAGACTATGAGGCCCTCAAGCAATTAAGAAAATTTTACTATTTTTCATTTTTGTTCAACCAGTTGTAGTTTTTTCAATAATAAAGTTGGAAAAAATCAGGAAACAGATTTAGAAAGGGCTTAAAAAATGCCATATGCAAGTATTTTTCAAAAAAATTGTAAGTCACTTTTGTAATTGTAATCCTTTGTGACAATGCACATTGCCAGCTCTTTATTAGCTAATTCTTTTATTGCACTTACATCCCTGTGCCCAAAACGTCTATGACACACGTATTGACAATCAATGCCGTGTGCCGTTTTTATAATCTTTTCGGCCACGCAGGCACTTTCGGTAGTTTTTACACCGTACAATTCTGTATGCATATTAGCAATAGCTGATACGATTCCTTGTTTAGACATCACGTATTTATTATCTTCAAAGACGTCTCTAAATCCTTCCTTTGTGAGCTTCTTTACGGAAAGAAGATTTGAAGCAAGCTTGGAACGAATAACACATTGTTTATAGGCAGTTTACTCGTTTTGTCTTTTATGACACAGTTTATGACTCCGGACCCAATGCCTTGTACTTCTTACATCTGACATATTATTATTATCTAAAACTGCTATTAAATTATCCGGTAAAGATTGACCGAGTGCAGTGAGCTGATTTATGAAATTTAAAAAAATCATAATGTGCTCTTCCATGTTACCACCATCTTTAAAAAATAATCGACATACTCTTTTCAGCAAATGTACTTTATTAGTTAGTGTCGCCTTTTGGTGATATTCTTTTAAAGCATCCCAAGCATCGCGCGCGGATGTGGCATTCCTTATATGCAATAATTGATTATCTTCTATTCATAAACCAATTTTCGCACGAGCCTGATCGTCCTTTTTCGCGCAAGCTTCCGTAACTGGTTCAGGTGCTTTGTCTTTTATTACAGACCACAGATCGTCTTTTATGAGCATAAGCTCCACCTTATAACTCCACACTGCATAGTTTTCACCGTTAAGTTTTTGCAGTGTAAAACGAATTGAACTATTGGCCATTTTCACTAAATTGATCACTTTAGAAAGTCACAATTATATGCCCTTCTTGTCTTTAAAATTATTTACTTTATTTGTACTTTTTATTTGCACATACTAGGGACTGGGTTCATAACCTGCTAGAAAATGAGTTTATTTCTTTATAAAAATGAGCTTTTATTTATAAAAAGATAAGTATATATGGGTGGTTCTCTGTGACATCGAAGATGAATAAAATAAATATTGCTATAACTGTGGGAATATGTTTTAGAGGTATCCAGTAGTTCTCCTGAATTTTTTCAGATTTTTTCTGGGCCATTATTTTAAGTTACAGAGAGTCAAAGTTGACATTTTAGCACTTTTTTGCATTATATGCCCATTTTCATGAATTTTTAGCTCCCAGGGGATGCATTTTTCATTAAAAACATAAGTATGACTTTTTTTGTAAAATTTTCCGAACTTTACATTAAAAATACTTTTAAAGACATAAATGTATGCTGTCACACGCTTCGGACTCTGGTAACCTATTACTGTCTAAAAGATGTCTTTTTATAGTCAGAAACTGCCTAAAAATTTCCAGAGTGGATCTAAATCATTAAGATCACTTATGGTCAAAATATCCGGGAAAAGTGCCCGAAATATTAATAGAAATGTATATTTGTTGCCTTATAACGATGAATCTAGTAGCATGATCATTGCAAAAAAATTTATGCACTTACCTTGGAGTAGTAGAAAAGTATCTCCACTTGTTTCAGTATCCATCTAATCCCTTGTAAGCTGCTAAAAATACAAATATTATTATACAAATGTAAAAAATTAATTTTTAAACATTTATAATGCTGAATTTTTAGTTTTACATCCCTTACAAGAATTATAATACTAATCTGAAGGATTACTATAAAAGTATCAACATTATTATTATTATTACTCAGCAATACATTGTTTAGATTTCACAAACTTGTCACTGTCACGTTATCATATTATTCATTATAATTATATATCCGATTTATTTATATATCTTTTGTATTAAATACGTATATTCAGTTATTGTAATAATGATGTTTATATATATATAGTAATCCTTCAGATTATTATTATAATTCTTGTAAGTGATGTAAAACTAAAAATTCAGCATTATAAATGTTTAAAAATTAATTTTTACATTTGTATAATAATATTTGTATTTTTAGCAGCTTACAGGGGATTAGATGGATACTGAAACAAGTGAAGATACTTTTCTACCACTCCAAGGTAAGTGCACAAATTTTTTTGCAATAATCATGCTAATAGATTCATCGTTATAATGCAACAAATATACATTTCTATTAATATTTCGGGCACTTTTCCCGGATATTTTGACCATAAGTGATCTTAATGATTTAGACCCACTCTGGAAATTTTTAGGCAGTTTCTGACTATAAAAAGACATCTTTTAGACAGTATTAGGTTACCAGAGTCCGGAGCAGAATTGCTGATTTTCACTATTTAAGGTTTAAATGGCTTACAAGAGTGTGACAGCATACATTTATGTCTTTAAAAGTATTTTTAATGAAAAGTTTGGAAAATTTTACAAAAAAAGTCATACTTATGTTTTTAGTGAAAAATGCATCCCCTGGGAGCTAAAAATTCATGAAAATGGGCATATAATGCAAAAAAGCGCTGAAATGTCACTTTGACTCTCTGTAACTTAAAATATCGCACCGACAAAAATCTGAAAAAATTCAGGAGAACTACTGGACACCTCTAACTTATATTCCCACAGTTATAGCAATATTCATTTTTTCATTGTTTTAGAGGTGTCCAGTAGTTTTCCTGAATTGTTCAGATTTTTTTCGGGATATATATATCCAACGAAGCAGTAAAAATGTATTTTTACTCCCATCTTTTTTCTACTTATTTTTCTTTTTTATTATTAGACATTTTATATACTGTAGAAAGTACTTTATAAAACACCTTCGACGAAGGTGTCAAACTTCGCAAGTATGGTTTCCAATCACTCTTTCAAAAACGATGTCTGATAAAAAATTATTAATTTTTACCCCCTTCTTTTTTCTACTTATTTTTCTTTTTTACAATTAGATATTTTATATATTTTGCTTAAACTTCATAAGTAGTTTCTGCTATTGAAAGTACTGAAATCAAAGCGGAATAATCGACAAGTATTTTTTACCATACCATAAATTGTATTTTAATTAAACATTTATATATTGTTTCTTAAACTCCATAAAAAGTTTCTGCAATAGAAAGTACTGAAATCAAAGTACAATCAACAAGTATTTATTTTTAAAAATACAAATATCATTTAAATTGATAACAAACAGTTTTTTAAAAAAGTATCTTACAAGTTTACATTTCAATACTAGTTCTGTCATATCCTACAAGCAATAGATAAATCCTTTTTTTAATAATTTTATTAATTTCTGCAAAACTGATAAAAAATAAATTTCTCACTTTTTTATTCTCTTTAAATACACAATGTATATCCTTCCCGTGTCTTGCAGCAATAGATAAACAATTTTATATAATAATAATAATATTCATTTGTGCAAAATTAATTTCTGCAAAACTAATAAAAAAGTAATTTCTCTCTTTTTTATTCTCTTTAAATAAAATAATACTTGCACCACTCGTTGAATTGCCATCTTACTCTTGTATAGTAAGTCTAATTCGAACTGCATAACACACTGCTTATGCATGTTTACATCAAGGGCTTATAAATATTTTAAGGTAAGATTAAGTATAAGACTTAATGTTAACTCATGAGACCTGTATATATCGTAACAGCGAATAATTTTTATTTGACTTCTGCAGTTAAACAAAGTACCAGCACTTGACAACTATTTATGATTAGAAAAAGAATAGATACGTTCAATTCCGAATTAGAAATATTACGTTTTAAACATTAGATTGCTTTATTTCAACTTTTTTAAAACTATTTTCAGTATGCAAGAGAATTTTTTTTTTATATTTTAACGTCGTTCTTTTTGTGCTCCCGATTCGGTGCTAATCAGCGACGAAAGTCATACGATTTCTTGGCGAAGTAAAGTATACAAGAGGATATTAGTATAAATCATAAAAAACTTCTGAAACACTTAATCAACGGTGGTGCAAGTATTATTTTATTTAAAGAGAATAAAAAAGAGAGAAATTACTTTTTTATTAGTTTTGCAGAAATTAATTTTGCACAAATGAATATTATTATTATTATATAAAATTGTTTATCTATTGCTGCAAGACACGGGAAGGATATACATTGTGTATTTAAAGAGAATAAAAAAGTGAGAAATTTATTTTTTATCAGTTTTGCAGAAATTAATAAAATTATTAAAAAAAGGATTTATCTATTGCTTGTAGGATATGACAGAACTAGTATTGAAATGTAAACTTGTAAGATACTTTTTTAAAAAACTGTTTGTTATCAATTTAAATGATATTTGTATTTTTAAAAATAAATACTTGTTGATTGTACTTTGATTTCAGTACTTTCTATTGCAGAAACTTTTTATGGAGTTTAAGAAACAATATATAAATGTTTAATTAAAATACAATTTATGGTATGGTAAAAAATACTTGTCGATTATTCCGCTTTGATTTCAGTACTTTCAATAGCAGAAACTACTTATGAAGTTTAAGCAAAATATATAAAATATCTAATTGTAAAAAAGAAAAATAAGTAGAAAAAAGAAGGGGGTAAAAATTAATAATTTTTTATCAGACATCGTTTTTGAAAGAGTGATTGGAAACCATACTTGCGAAGTTTGACACCTTCGTCGAAGGTGTTTTATAAAGTACTTTCTACAGTATATAAAATGTCTAATAATAAAAAAGAAAAATAAGTAGAAAAAAGATGGGAGTAAAAATACATTTTTACTGCTTCGTTGGATGGTGTTGCAAGATTATGGAATGTAGCAACAGGAACTGTGAAGAGAGAATATCAAGGACACCAAAAAGTAGTTTCTGCTCTTGCCTTCAGAGATGAAGTGCTTCCAACAAGTTAAAAACAATAGACTGTGCATTATTAGTTCATTGAAGAATGTTGAACAATTTTGTTAAAAAAGTGTAAAGACATTAAAAAATATAATTTATTATTGTAAAAAGTTATTTTTGATAACTATACAAGGAAAATAAAATACTATACTATACTATACTAATATAATTTATTATTTCTAATAAGAAACATTTTGTAAATAAATATCCTTATTTCCTTTCTTAGAAGTTAATAAATAATTCTTTATTCAATTATTTTGTATGATTTTGGATGAAAAATATTACAATGTTATTATGAATAAAATTATAAAAAAATGTAAATAAAAACATAACATCAATGAAGGTAGAATATAATTTTAACATTTTGAAAAAAAATTTTTTATTATTTTATTATATACAACAGTTACATGGTCAAACGAAATGAATTATTAATAAAATTCCTATTAAATCGTAATTGTCCTGAATGAAATAAAAATTAATTTAAATTAATTGGATATAGAAATTTTAATTGTAAATATCAAAAATCAATCGTATAAAAATATATACTTGATCATTATAAAAATGTATAAATTATTGATCATTATTGATCAATTAAACACATTATTTTTGTGCACTGTGCAACAATAATGGCTAAATATATTTTAATTATTGATTATAATATTTTTGTATATTGTACAAAAATAATGTGTTTAATTATTGGATGCACATTCTATCATATACTTAATATATTGGTGTTTTGCAACGATAATTAAATAATATTAACAATTTTAAATTTTTACAATTTTTTTAATTACGAGAATGTCTTAGGTTTCTGGTACTACTACTACTACTGCTATTATGATTATTGGTATTTACAGATTCTGTTCTACTTATTTCACTGATGTCCAAATTATCATTTGTAGTTGGTTGAAATAATTTATTAGTTTGCACATGAAGTGGTGTACTTGTTGTGATAGGTTGCTTGATTCTTTTGTTAATTATACTATGTGGTCTTTTAATGGTATTTATTTTTGTTATTGATTTCCTTTTCATGTCAATAGTCTTATTTAAATTAACTAGCTTGCTAGCTAATTGCTGTTTTTGCGGTTTTCCTTTTGAATTAACTTTATTAATTTTATCTGTTTTATCCATTTCACTATTTGATTCTCCTTTGGATGTGTTGACTTGCTTTAATTGTTCTGCCCTTTTTTTATTCACATTAATAGCAGCGCTTATTGTACTATTATCACCAGTAACCTTTTTTTCATTTGCATTCTTCTCTAATGTAAAGTTTAGTTTTGTTTGTCTCATTGTATCTTGAAGTTTTTTTTTCTTTTTCTTGTTAGTTTTCTGTGTTTTTTTAACATTCATATTTGTTTGAGAATTTCCTTGACTATACTGTTCAGTCGAGCCATCATTTTTACCTTGACTTTTTGTTAGTTTGTAATTTATTAACAGTTGGTGTTTTAATTTTAGTATATGAAAGCTTCGTCACCGCTTGTTTTGTTTGTTTCTTTTTCGGAGTGCTCATCTGGCTAATATCATCATCTGAGCTTTCAAAATCTGATAAATCCTAAAAGAGAAGTAAATGAATAATTTTTTTTCAGTTTTAAAGTCTTTAGTTTAAAAATACTTACTCTTAAATTTAATATTGTATCATATTTTTCCAACTTCCATTCCATAGGTGCATTATCTTGTTCAATTATTTGAATAAATGCTTCTTTTAGTGTTAAAGTTTTAAAACATTCGAAAAAAGATTCTAAATGCTGCTTCATCTTAGTATTGTCAATATCATCAAAGCTATTTAAGTCAAATTTTACTTTAATAGGATTTTCTTTTGTTAAGTCATAAAATACATAAACAATTATGTTAAAGTAGATATTAGTTTCAAAATCTTTGCATTTCAGAAACGTTATAAAACAATAGTATAAGAATAATGCACATCCACAGAACAATTACAAACATTTTCCAAAATTAGATTTCAAATCATCATATTGTTATTTTTGTTTGTGATACGTGTCTAAGTGTAACTTAAGATTTCTTACAAATATTATTGGAGTATTTACAATATTATCCAAAAAGGTGTTTCTTTAACTACTTGATGCAAATCTATGGCCAATGGAATATCCAAAACTCCAAATGTTCCCTTATTATTTTCATTAAAAATTTGAACAGTATATGTTTTTACATGTTCGTCATCATCATATATTGCAAACTGAAAAATACATTCATCCTTATTAAACTTAATGTAATGAATTCCATTATTATGTTTCTTAACATCTGAGTTTTGTTCGCTAATTTTTATTTGTTCCATTTGTTCATTGTAATTAAGTTCCATTTCATTAAATATTCTATCTCTCTTCGGACTTTTTCCTTTTTATCGTTTATTTACTCATCTTATTAGTGAGATGCTATTTTTCTTTACACAGAAATACTTGTTTTTTAAACTTAATGCAATGAATTCCATTATTACGTTTCTTAACATCTGAGTTTTGTTTGCTAGTTTTTATTTGTTCCATTTGTTCATTGTAATTAAGTTCCATTTCATTAAATATTCTATATTTCTATCTCTCTTCAGACTTTTTCCTTTTTATCGTTTATTTACTCATCTTATTAGTGAGATGCTATTTTTCTTTACACAGAAATACTTGTTTTATCTGTAACACTTTTTGCACGCTGTAATATACACGCGGGTTGACGTTTGACTTGATTATCTCTCACTTCACTCTATCTCTCTTTCTCTCCCGTGTAAGTAAATTGTGATCCCCTGCACCTATGTGTTACGTGACATTTTTGATGAAGATACGGGAATGTCATATTATATATATATATCCAAAGGACCCCTGACTAATTTTAGAATTTGAAAATTTTTAAAATAACAGTTAAATTTAAGGGTTAAATTAGCTGTCTATCGCACCTTTTGATATAATATAATATATATATATACGTCACAACAGTATTGAAAAAGAGTAGCAGCAGCTCCCTCTCAAGGAATTTTTCAGAGTCTGACTGGCGGTTTTTACCTCTGTCCGCACTCTCTCACGGGCTGGAAAGCAAATAGACATATATATATGAGGGAGACGAAAAAAAGGGAAGAGGAAAAAATTTCGTAAAGGAAATCAACAAGCAATTTCTTTGTCATGATTTTTCTTCAATATCCGTCAATGAATTTACATAGAATTGGATGTAAAATGAAGATAAATAAATAGAGAATACGAGGTTTGATCTATTACATATTGAATATAATGTAATAGTAAGAAAAAAGACATCAAAAATCTGAGGGGTTAAATTAGCTGTCTATAATGGCTCTCGCGCTATACTTGCGTCAGGCGCTATCGCGCCTTTTGATATAATATTTACTTTATTGGACACTTTTTTTCGTTTTTTATTTCGAAATATACTAAAAATTATTTAGGTCCTTTTTTGCACAACCCTATTCATATATTCATGGATGTGTTTTGGTGTTTATGGGCATTGTCCTTTAAAATCTCTGAATTTTTTCAAGATGAAAATTAAGTTGTTTAGAGAAAAATTACAAAAATTAATCATTATAATCCAATATATTATTCTCTAAATTATTTCTTCTCGTAAAACATTACAACTAACTTGAAACATAATTGAATTTAACGTTCGATGATATTTATATTATGTATATTTATCGGTCTTTTCGAACTAAAGTTTTACTTTTGACATAAAGCAGGCTCATTGTTTTCTTAGTCCACTACGGTTGGTGGAATTTCTCAGAGAATGGCATTTTTCAAAAATTTAACAAAATTTAAAGGCAGTTCTTCCTCGGGACCTCTCGATCCTTACTGAGGAGTCCAAACTGGAGATCGAGGATGAAACGCCTTCAAATTTTGTTTAAATAATGATAAATATACATTATATTACACCTAAATATTAGTGAATCAGTTATCAATAAAGAAATTAGAAAATTTCAAGATTGATATTTTAGTTAAAAAATAAAAATTCAAAAGTTCAAACATAAATGTTTAATTTTTTGTTCTCATTCTAATTAAGTTAAGTATCAAGTCAAATTATGACCTCAATTATAAAATCAGTTTTCCTTCGAATTATGAAAAGTTATTGAATTAAAGAGAAATTTTTCTGTAATTTAGAGAGAAAGTATACCGTTAAATAATTGAAAATTACTTTGAGTATGACCCAGAAATTATTAAAAAGAATTTGATATACCGCGAAGTACCCAGTACCAAGACACATCGAAATAAAATGTCTGACCATTTAAAAAAACATTTTTTTAAAATAAAAACAAAAATTTCTTAAAAATTTTTCTACCAGTTTTGGCAATATTCTATACCAAAGTTTCGATTTCACAAGTTTCTTGAGACTTCGTATATTACGTAATCGAAAAATAAAAAAATACATCTTTCTCGTTAAATTATCCGTTAATTTTTTGTTAATAAAACGGAAAAACTAGTTGGTTATACGTTTTGCTGCGTAGTTTCAACTAACTTTTACACTTTCTTCTTATCGTTAAAATTGACAGAACGGTAATTTTCGGTGTAACTTAATCAACTATCTCAAACATTTCCATTCGACCAGATAACGTTAAATAATAGACAGAGCGATATAATAATTTCATATTCGAAACACACCTTAAATCATGTTTACATCATATACTTACATAAAATACTTAATATCATTAGATTTGCTTATCTTTAACGGAGATTACACCACAATAATTGTAAGTTTGCATGTCTTTTACGGAGATTAACAAAACATTTGTCATGAATTAAATTTACAAAAGAAACGCGTGTTATTTATTTTCTATTTTTATTAAGTATTGTACTGTATATATTTGTAATTAATTTTTTTTTACTTTTTAGTAGAAATTCTGTAATTAATTAAGTGATTCGCAAGGATTGTCTAATAAATTATTAAATACACATTTTTATTTTTTAAATACAAATAATAAAATAATTCTAAATTAAATATAAGCAAGTAATTATATTCATTTTTTTATTAAAATCGTCCTTTTATTATACTAATTTAATTCTATTTATGCGAGTTTAATACATTTTCTTCAATTTCTTTTGCAACTATTTTCTATAATTAATTTAAAATTATAAAAAAGAGATATATTTACATTTTAAAAAATGTCTGCATGGCTTATTTAATTTAAAAGTTTCTTATTTCCATTTAATTCAATTGTGACAAAGTAGCTCATATAATCCTTATTGAGGCTTGCGATGGCTCGGTCGGCAGCGCGTTGGGCTCGTAATCTGGAGGTTCCAGGTTCGATTCCCGGGTCCGGCCAATTGATATAAGCACCACTGGAGAATGTATTTTCAACAAGTGCTTTCTTAACAAATACATCGTATGACCTTCGTCACTGATTAGCGCCGATTTGGGAGCACAAAAAGAGCAACGTTAAAATAAAAAAAAAATCATTATTAAAAAAAATTAGTTATCTTAAATTTATCAAACTGATAGTTTGCAAAATTTTTAAGATAACATCTTGTCAACGCAATAATCTTTATACTCAAGACAATACCAAATTTTTCAATATCAATGGATTGTTCTGATAACTAATACCTCGTTTTTTGACTGTTGCAAAGCACTAGTTAATTATTTAGTTTATTTCTGGCGATAAAATGATAAGATTGATATCAGAATCAAAGTTTAATACGCATATTATTATTTACGAAATATGTGAATCAGCTATTTTTACGTTATCTATAATTCTAGTAAAAATAAAAAATAATTTTCAAGTATAAACCTTGAATGAAATATCTTTTGAAACGGGTAGATAAATGCTCAATTGTAAGGGGATGTTGGTCTCAGAAAATGGTATTATTTTACTTCTTTGATAAACAAATGAATAAATTTTTTAAAAAACACTGAACGTTAGGTATTAGGCATGTTTTAAATAATATACCCAAATTTTTCCAAACTTTTAAATCCATAATCTGATTACAATGTGTGGATTAAAAGATTATGTCTTTTTTGAATTATTATAATTACCGACAAAAAACTAACTATTCAATTGTTATTTAAAAATAATTTTTTCATAAAAAAATCTAAACCGTCAAGCCCTTTCTTATGTTTTTAGTTGTCCGTATGAATTTTGTTCAGACATCCCGTTAAGGTAGTTTCTCGTACATATAGACGCCTTTAAACGAAATAATTATTTTATCACCCTGATTATTTAAAAAGTCTACATTATTCACCTCTACGAGTTAGAATTTTTAATTTTGAGTTAACGTGTTCTCCAAGCGAATTTTGAGTTCAAGTCTTCTCCAAGCGATTTTTGAGTTCACGTGATCTCCAAGCGAATTTTGAGTTAACGTGTTTTCCAAGTGATTTTTGAGTTCACGTGTTCTCCGAGCGATTTCTGAGTTTTTATTCGGAGGCGACGATTTGTACAATCAAATTTATTAGTTGAATCTTTGCCTAGTTTTATAAATAAACGCAAATTTTTTTCAATAATTAGAATAGTAATAAAATTGTAAGGTTTTAGAATGGCTGATAATTTATCAAAATTTCTTTGAATGGTAAACTACTTTCGAATTTTTTTGTAATATTCGCGTTCTTTGGAGCAATATTAGTATTATTTCTATGTTTGATCTTGATTTTATCTAAACGATATTTTTTTTAATAAAGTCGATATTATAATCATTATTTATTCTATAACTTTAATAAGATTTTCTTTATGAAATTGTTTGTGAGGTAATAATATCGCTCTATCAACTAAAAGGAAAGTACTTGACTTCCGGGAAACGGATTTTAACCTAACCTTGGCATGTCTTTTGTAATATAAAAATATGAAGAAAGTCAAGTTATTCCTTGCCAATGGCTACTTTTACGAAATTTATTCCACATCTAACAATTTTCAATGAAAATTACTTCTACTTTGATCGTGATGTTGAATAACTTTCCTAGAAGTGGCCATTGGCAAGTAATAACTTGGCTTTCTTCATATTTTTATATTACAAAAGACATACCAAAATTAGGATAAGATCCGTTTCCCGGAGGTCAAGTACTTCTCTTGTAAGTTAAATACAATGTTCCTTTTTTGTCGAATTGGATGAAATGAGAAAAAATTAATTAGTCTCTCCTGAAGCTGTTGGCTTTTATACCAATTAGTAATAATCTGATTATTTTTATTAATTAAACTCATGTCAAGAAAGTCAATTTTATAATTATTACTCAATTCAAAAGTAAACTGTATAGATTGTCATTATAAGAATTAAAAGTATTTATTACTAAATTAATGTGATCTGTTTTGATACATAAAATTGTATCATCAACATATCTATAATAAAACAATGGAATACAATTATGTTGATCACTTAATTTTTGTAGACAGTCCCTTTCCAAATCATCCATCACAATATCAGCAAGAGGTGAAATGGGCGAACTCATTGTGCTTCCTCTTATTTGTTGGTAAAAATTGTTGTAATAAAAAGAAAAATAAGTATTGTTAAACAAAAAATTTGTATATTCTATAATTAAATCAAACGAGATTTACATGAATTTACTATTGCACTTGCTCTTTTTTCCAAGCTATTTTTTTCGTATTTTGCTTATATCTATCGTAAAAAAGACCGTAAGAGTTTAAAACTCCGACTTTCTTTATATTTTTATAGTAGAAAAAAATATCCTAGAGTTTGGTAAAGATACGTTTCCCGGAGATGTGACACTCTCCTGGTCAGTAACGATTCTGTTAAAATAAGTAGTGACAGACCAGTTAGAGTGCGTGAAAATGAAATAAATAAGCAAAAATAAATAAGAATTGATACAAAAACTTATATTGAAATACAATCTGAAATATATCTAGGAGATTGGTGTCTTCTTAAAAAATTTGACAGCAATAAGTTTGTAATATTGGTTCTAAGCTTTGCACACTAAGATACTAAAACTATATAATTAAGTGAATATTCTAAAGGTTTCAAGTTTTTTTTATTATTTTAACGTCGCTCTTATTATGCTCCCAAACCGGTGCTAATCAGCACGGAGGACATGCGATGCCTTGTGAAGAAAGCACTTGTTGAAAATACATTCCCAATGTGGTGCTTGTATCAATCGACCGGGGCCGGGAATCGAACCTGGGACATCCAGATTACGAGCCCGACGCCCCACCGACCGAGCCATCGCAGACCTCCAAGTTTAAAGTTGAAAAACAAAAACTTATTTTTGTACGTGTGGATATTCATGGAAATTTTAAAATTTAGAAACAAAATGATTTAAAATAAAGAAAGAATCGATAGATACAAAAAGTCTTAACAAATAAAGAAGCTCAGTTGATCAACAGGCAATGCACAGTAATTTTAGATTTTTTAGATTTTTAGAAAAGTTATTTGTTTTATTTAAAAATTATTAATATTGCATGTGCATATTATAAAATATGTTAAGTTTAAATTAATAAACAAATTACTAATTAAATACTCTAATGTTTACTTATATTATTGTAATTAAAACTTTATGGAAGTAAAAACTATTATTTATAAAAAGTATTTCCCTAAATTATTAACAGCAGGAAGGATAGGGGCAAAGTTCCGCCATTAATACGTTCATTCCATTTTATATTCCGCAGGAATATGAACATTTTGATACGCGAAAAGTTTTTTATTATAAAAAATTTAATTCATAAATAGTAATGTTAAGTATTTTTTTTTAACTACCTAATAGCTTAAAACTTTATTCCAAATCTAAATTATCAATTGAAATATTTCACAAACATGATCGTAAATTGGCTGAATTCAGCTTGATCCTAGGAAGTGGTACATTGACCCGTAATAACTTGGCTTTTCTTCATATTTTTATATTACAAAAGACATACCAAAATTAGGATAAGATCCGTTTCCCGGAGGTCAAGTACTTCTCTTGTAAGTTAATACAATGTTCCTTTTTTGTCGAATTGGATGAAATGAGAAAAATTAATTAGTCTCTCCTGAAGCTGTTGGCTTTTATACCAATTAGTAATAATCTGATTATTTTTATTAATTAAACTCATGTCAAGAAAGTCAATTTTATAATTATTACTCAATTCAAAAGTAAACTGTATAGATTGTCATTATAAGAATTAAAAGTATTTATTACTAAATTAATGTGATCTGTTTTGATACATAAAATTGTATCATCAACATATCTATAATAAAACAATGGAATACAATTATGTTGATCACTTAATTTTTGTAGACAGTCCCTTTCCAAATCATCCATCACAATATCAGCAAGAGGTGAAATGGGCGAACTCATTGTGCTTCCTCTTATTTGTTGGTAAAAATTGTTGTAATAAAAAGAAAAATAAGTATTGTTAAACAAAAAATTTGTATATTCTATAATTAAATCAAACGAGATTTTACATGAATTTACTATTGCACTTGCTCTTTTTTCCAAGCTATTTTTTTCGTATTTTGCTTATATCTATCGTAAAAAAGACCGTAAGAGTTTAAAACTCCGACTTTCTTTATATTTTTATAGTAGAAAAAATATCCTAGAGTTTGGTAAAGATACGTTTCCCGGAGATGTGACACTCTCCTGGTCAGTAACGATTCTGTTAAAATAAGTAGTGACAGACCAGTTAGAGTGCGTGAAAATGAAATAAATAAAGCAAAAATAAATAAGAATTGATACAAAAACTTATATTGAAATACAATCTGAAATATATCTAGGAGATTGGTGTCTTCTTAAAAAATTTGACAGCAATAAGTTTGTAATATTGGTTCTAAGCTTTGCACACTAAGATACTAAAACTATATAATTAAGTGAATATTCTAAAGGTTTCAAGTTTTTTTTTTATTATTTTAACGTCGCTCTTATTATGCTCCCAAACCGGTGCTAATCAGCAACGGAGGACATGCGATGCCTTGGTGAAGAAAGCACTTGTTGAAAATACATTCCCAATGTGGTGCTTGTATCAATCGACCGGGGCCGGGAATCGAACCTGGGACATCCAGATTACGAGCCCGACGCCCCACCGACCGAGCCATCGCAGACCTCCAAGTTTAAAGTTGAAAAACAAAAACTTATTTTTGTACGTGTGGATATTCATGGATATCTTAACATTAAACAATTTTAGATACACATTTCTCCACCTACATTAATTAAAAGTGATCTTATATTAGACAATAGTGTTTTTCAAGAAATTTCAAATGATTTACAACAATATATTTATGTAAATATTATGTACTATAGTTTGGTAAGCGAATTTTAATAATTTACTTTTATACAATAAAATGCCATTGATTATTTATTTAATTTCTCTTTACATTTATGATTGCAAAAAATCGATCGCATAATCATTTATATAATCACGTACTGCTTTTGAAATAATTTTTTGGTTATTAAAATCGATAAGAATTAGTATTTTTCTCAGTGAACATCCATTAAATTTAATTACAATAAAATCATTTGAAATCAGTTGTAATTATGAAATTAATGTAATCAAATGTCAACTAAAAATGTAGTGAATAATCCCTCACAGCAGAATATCTCAGAAACTATTTCATTGAATAGGCTGAAATTTTGACAATAACTTTTACACAAGTTTAATTTGTAATTTTCACCCTCCATCTTTGAATTAGTATATTCGACGAAGCTCACTTGGGCTGCAACATTATATTAAATATTAAGCACTTGAAGAGCTTTCTAAACCTAGCAGACGAAACGTTGTGGACTTAAATAAATAAATTGGATTTATTTATTATTGACCCTTAACAATCGACTATTTACTAACTTTTAAACAAGATTTTAATTCACTTGAATGGAACTGAATTTCAATAAAAGTCTAAATGTTTATTTAAAAAATTTTTTTAACTGTTTATTAAATAACTTATCAACTATTTAAATAAGTATAATCTAAATAAAAATAATAATTTTGGAAAGAATAATTTTTTTATTAGAATGTTAACACAGTCTGTTTTATTCATGAGAATTAACATAATATTTAAAAGTTACTGTTAAAATTTCACCTTATTCGATTAAATATTTCCTGAATAAAAAAAACAAAGTCAGAGTCTATTAATTAATTTAAATATTTTTTTATATTAGCGATTGATTTAACGAGTCAAATTATAATTTGCACAACGTTTCGGAAACATTTTTGTTTCCCTCTTCAGGTGCATTCCTTTATTAAATAATAAATGTTTTTATATAAATTTATAGTCACCTTTGCTATATGTTAATAATGAATAATGAATAAATAAATCGATACCTGTTCTTAAAAATTATGTCTTATTATCCATAAACGGATTTGTCAAACCTGTTGCGTATGGAGAAGGTGATAGGAGAGGACCGAATAAAAAATTGTTCGGATGCCGGGACTCGAACCGAGGATTTCTTGTTGTAGTTGCATTCGTCTTGATATTTCGCGTTTCGGTAATCCTACACCGTTCTCACACACGTGCCGATCCGCGCGTCGATGTTACGTACGTAACAAACCATAATCTGTATATAATTAAGATATCGAACAATTATTTATTATAGTAACAAAGCTCTTATATGAGTATTCTATGAGCATGCTTTTGCTACTAAAAGTCTATTAAATTTTAATACAATTTTATAATATTTATCATAGTTGCGTAAATTTTACTATACAGGAAAGTAATTTATTGCATTTTGTCAGGCCGTAATTTCATTACTTCACGTATTATCATTTATTCATTACAACTTTTTTCTCATCCTATGTACAGAAATAATTGATAACCATTAACAGAACATATCTCTCCGTGCAGAGTAAGGAAAAACATGTGAGTTGGAAATAATAAAATTATTTTTCTATTTAAAGTACGACGTAAAAAGTGGGAAAAAAATCACATTCGCCGAAATGAGAGAACGGAGCATACGATGTGCGTTGTGGCTGAAAAAACGAGGAATCGGTAAAGACGACGTCGTTGTTGTCTCGACTCCGAATCAGATGGACGATTACGTACCTTGTCTGGCGACTTTTTACATCGGTGCCATTTTCAATCCTTGGTACTACGAGTTGACTCCAAGTACGTGATTCAATTTTACACTATACGTACATATATACATACTTCGTTTTTTTTTCTTTCATGTAAACTTTCAAGTAAAAAATTTGAATAATGAAGTAATCCATTGAACGTACATATAACTATACCATAAAAGAAAAAAAGGGACAATATGAATTGCATTACGAATTAATAAGAAAAAATGTTGAACTTACGCAATCATTGTCATTAATTTTGATTAAGAGATTATTATTGCTCGTTAAGTAAATTGCTGTTTCCTATTTATTTTTTTTCCGCGCGTAAAAAAATCACCTACACTATAAGGATATATCCTTGGACTAACGAACGCGTTGCCAAATATTAAATAGTTAGCGTTAATATTATAGAAAACTAGTTTTTGTAAATTCAGTCGTCCGTGTTCCCTAGAAATATAATCAGTGAGAAAAGTGATCAAGATACACATTTTTACAATTAACTTAATTACAATAGTGAAGTGAATTTCAAAATACAATGTATAGAAACACAGTTAATTAGTGGACATATGTGATTTTGTAATCAATATAAAGTCACAAGGTATAGCTAAAAAGGATCTTAAATTCTTCGTTTTAGTTTATAAATCTATTGACAAACGTGTAGGCTGGTGAGAAATGGTCAAGGATATATTATATTAATAACTTTTTATTTTCTCTTGCTCGCAGTGAGATCATTCAAACATTAATTAGAAACGTGGAGAGATCGATTATACCCGTTTTTGTTGATTACTTTATTTAAAATTTGTAATAAAAATTACAATGTTATTTAGTAATAGAGAGACAAACTTGACTAATGATAAAATTACTACTTTTTATAGGAAAAGTTATGAGACATATATAAATATCAATAGATGTGTAGATAAATTTCCTATTACAAAATAGTTGTTTTTATCATTTGCCAAGTCTGTCTCACCATTATATAACATTGTTATTTTTACTAACATTTTTTCTCCGTGTATGGAGATAGATTGTAGTGCTTGTATGGGAAAAATTTCAATAAAGTCTAAAGTTTATTTAAAAAATTTTTTTAACTGTTTATTAAATAACTTATCAACTATTTAAATAAGTATAATCTAAATAAAAATAATAATTTTGGAAAGAATAATTTTTTTATTAGAATGTTAACACAGTCTTTTATTCATGAGAATTAACATAATATTTAAAAGTTACTGTTAAAATTTCACCTTATTCGATTAAATATTTCCTGAATAAAAAAACAAAGTCAGAGTCTATTAATTAATTTAAATATTTTTTTATATTAGCGATTGATTTAACGAGTCAAATTATAATTTGCACAACGTTTCGGAAACATTTTTGTTTCCCTCTTCAGGTGCATTCCTTTATTAAATAATAAATGTTTTTATATAAATTTATAGTCACCTTTGCTATATGTTAATAATGAATAATGAATAAATAAATCGATACCTGTTCTTAAAAATTATGTCTTATTATCCATAAACGGATTTGTCAAACCTGTTGCGTATGGAGAAGGTGATAGGAGAGGACCGAATAAAAAATTGTTCGGATGCCGGGACTCGAACCGAGGATTTCTTGTTGTAGTTGCATTCGTCTTGATATTTCGCGTTTCGGTAATCCTACACCGTTCTCACACACGTGCCGATCCGCGCGTCGATGTTACGTACGTAACAAACCATAATCTGTATATAATTAAGATATCGAACAATTATTTATTATAGTAACAAAGCTCTTATATGAGTATTCTATGAGCATGCTTTTGCTACTAAAAGTCTATTAAATTTTAATACAATTTTATAATATTTATCATAGTTGCGTAAATTTTACTATACAGGAAAGTAATTTATTGCATTTTGTCAGGCCGTAATTTCATTACTTCACGTATTATCATTTATTCATTACAACTTTTTTCTCATCCTATGTACAGAAATAATTGATAACCATTAACAGAACATATCTCTCCGTGCAGAGTAAGGAAAAACATGTGAGTTGGAAATAATAAAATTATTTTTCTATTTAAAGTACGACGTAAAAAGTGGGAAAAAAATCACATTCGCCGAAATGAGAGAACGGAGCATACGATGTGCGTTGTGGCTGAAAAAACGAGGAATCGGTAAAGACGACGTCGTTGTTGTCTCGACTCCGAATCAGATGGACGATTACGTACCTTGTCTGGCGACTTTTTACATCGGTGCCATTTTCAATCCTTGGTACTACGAGTTGACTCCAAGTACGTGATTCAATTTTACACTATACGTACATATATACATACTTCGTTTTTTTTTTCTTTCATGTAAACTTTCAAGTAAAAAATTTGAATAATGAAGTAATCCATTGAACGTACATATAACTATACCATAAAAGAAAAAAAGGGACAATATGAATTGCATTACGAATTAATAAGAAAAAATGTTGAACTTACGCAATCATTGTCATTAATTTTGATTAAGAGATTATTATTGCTCGTTAAGTAAATTGCTGTTTCCTATTTATTTTTTTTCCGCGCGTAAAAAAATCACCTACACTATAAGGATATATCCTTGGACTAACGAACGCGTTGCCAAATATTAAATAGTTAGCGTTAATATTATAGAAAACTAGTTTTTGTAAATTCAGTCGTCCGTGTTCCCTAGAAATATAATCAGTGAGAAAAGTGATCAAGATACACATTTTTACAATTAACTTAATTACAATAGTGAAGTGAATTTCAAAATACAATGTATAGAAACACAGTTAATTAGTGGACATATGTGATTTTGTAATCAATATAAAGTCACAAGGTATAGCTAAAAAGGATCTTAAATTCTTCGTTTTAGTTTATAAATCTATTGACAAACGTGTAGGCTGGTGAGAAATGGTCAAGGATATATTATATTAATAACTTTTTATTTTCTCTTGCTCGCAGTGAGATCATTCAAACATTAATTAGAAACGTGGAGAGATCGATTATACCCGTTTTTGTTGATTACTTTATTTAAAATTTGTAATAAAAATTACAATGTTATTTAGTAATAGAGAGACAAACTTGACTAATGATAAAATTACTACTTTTTATAGGAAAAGTTATGAGACATATAATAAATATCAATAGATGTGTAGATAAATTTCCTATTACAAAATAGTTGTTTTTATCATTTGCCAAGTCTGTCTCACCATTATATAACATTGTTATTTTTACTAACATTTTTTCTCCGTGTATGGAGATAGATTGTAGTGCTTGTATGGGAAAAATTTCAATAAGGTAAAAATATCATACTAATAAAGTGTTTTATTAATTTAATCACCGACCCTCAAAATCGTTAAAAAAATTTATCTTTATACACATAACAGAGGGTATAAAAAATCAATTACTACTTTTAGTAAAAATTAGTAGAGTTCTCAGTAGATTTGATAGAGAGTTCAGTAACAAGTAGTTCCGTATAATCTTTTTAGATTTCGTCAGTCTGTTATCGCTTTAGCGGAAGCTTAGTAAAATTTACAGAAAGTTTGAAAAAATTTACTGTAACTTTACTCTTCGTCTATAAAAATTGACGGTAAAATGTCGAAATCGACAACGTGACTTTTTGAAAAAGGTAAAATGTGGTAGTAACAATTTTCAATCAATTTTACACAATTAACGAAATGTCGTATTCAGAAAATGATCATTTGTTATATTGTTTATTAACATAAGAATGAATTACGCCTTAAACAATATATATCCAAATTTTTTCACATTTTTAAATCAATCATTTAATTAATTACTTTTTGGGCTGAAAGATTACGCCTTTTTTGACTAAAAATTATCGACTATAAAATGTTTATTCAAATATTATTAATAAAAATTATTTTTACTTAAAAAATCAAAATATTGTCTTAAGTTTTCCGTATAAATTTTGTTCAGATTTTTAATTGAATATTTTATAAATAATTTTTGGAATTAAAATAAATGTATAGTTTAAGATACATTCTTTAATTAGGAAAAAGTTATAATATTTCAAATGTAAAGAAGTTTCAGTGTTAAAAAAAATTAATTTAAAGAACCAATTAAATTTTAATAATGTAAATAATGTATTTTTCAGTCACAAGAGACAAAAATTAATAATTTTATATGTTATACATCATTTTTTTAACATTAAATGTTATCGGTTAAAACCAAAGTGATAACCAAGTTCAAGAGTATAGAATATTTAATAATCCGAAATTGAGTATTCACTATTTAAACAGAATATTCACTATTTTGTAGTATTTTATATGTAAATATTTAGTTTTTCCACAGTGAATATACACTATTTCCAAATTTGAATTTGCACTATTTTAAAAATTAAATAATCACTATCTAATAGTGACCAATTTTTCAAACATTCAAATAGTAAATATTCATTATTTCAACACTAAATTTCCACTATTTGACATTTATAGAGTAGACTTGTCAATATGAGAATATGAATAAAATCATAGATATACAGATACTCCTGTAAGATATTTTACAATTGATACATTTACGGTCTAATTCCAAATTTGATTAAAAAACAAAAATGTCACAAACAAGCGATCGTCACGATTGCACCTTGATCATTTAGGTAATTTTTATTCACTGTTTCTTAGTACAATAATAACGTTTGGTCGACAGGTATGGCAAAGCACTATTTCGAGCTGATGAGCCCACGTGTGATCTTCACCAGTAAAGAATCGGTGAGCCTACTTACCACGATCGCACATCTGACCGAGACGAATTGTGAATTCGTGGTGTACGGTGACCATCCAGATTTCATATCATTGGATGAATTGATCGACCAAGCGACACCCCAGCAAGTAGAGAATTTCAAACCAAATTCGATCGAATCACCCGAAAGTCAAATTGGTGCAGTGTTATTCTCGTCTGGTTCAACAGGTGTCCAAAAAGGTGCAGCTCTGAGCTACGATACGGTGGTGAACAATCGGATGAAGTACACTCTAATACGACCTGGTCTCAACATGCTCTGGTATCCTACGTTAGCTTGGATTACCGGTACTCATTCAACTACGACGGCTATTAGACTCAAGGCTACTCGATTTATACATCGAGATTTCGAGCCTGACGAGACGTCCAAAATCATAGAGACGTGCAAGGTATATTCACAAAAAGCTAACATAAAAAAATAGTTATTTTGAGCTTTTCGCCTTTTAGTTATTGGGTTATAACTAATAACTAATATTTTGCGTGCGGACACTTATTTATAAATAATCTAGTCAAACGAGATATTAATAATATTTTTGATAAAAACAATTTAAATCTTATTTTTTTTCGCAATTAAACAAAATTTTAAAATATTTATATATAATAATGATCAAAATTAGTTTTATTTGAGCTAACCGATGAAAAAAATATATTGAATAAAAGAGTATTTCCAAAATAGTAGGTGTTTATATTGTTCTACATGCATTTTTTATTTTTCACAACCCAGATGCATATCATTATTGGATAAAATTTCTTTACTTTATGGATCTAAGCCTCTTTATAAGAGCTGATGTTAAAACAGTCAACTTTAAACCTATTTTATTTAAAAAAGTATACGCTAACCTATGTTGAAATGTAACAAGAACGTTTATTACATATTTTAAATTATCGATTTAATTATTTATGAATCATAAATTTTTTTGATAATTTGTAAATCCATAGAGCTACCTTAAAATAAAAAATAATAATTAACCCATTCGGTGGGTATAACAATCATGTACGTCATCTCTCTTTAAATCTTTTTAAATAAATTATTGTAACCGATATTTTTTTCGTAATAGTCCGTCTAATAAAATGAACGTAACCCTGATTTTATTTTTATTCAGTTTCGAATTCTTACAGCACCGAGCTTCGAGAGAATATTCCTATCACTTTTTTATTGTTTTCGCCTTTGGAATACGTTCTATCTAAAGATATGTACGATTTTTTAATATCGGAAGTTTGTTCTTTTACTCTTGATTTACTCTATGAAACCTATTATATATTTGTAAAGTCAAAGATAATCTGCAAATTGACGTATGCAATAAAACGTCTGTTTTCATTCGAATAAATGGGTGAAAAATGTTTCATCGCAAGAAAGAAACTGTCGGCAATTTTTTAATTACTATTTAAGAAACTTATTTTATAGTTAACAAATAGAATTAATTGCTGCTAGAATTAAAAAATCATGGAGCTGAACGATCAATTTGAATATTCGATTTGGAAATTATAGTTTTTCAATTTTTACACTTAGAAAAAAATTGATTTGAATCAATAAAATGTTGTATTAAATATACAGACAATAATATATTTGATGAAGTTATTAAACATGTATGTAAATTAGGTACATTTTTATTAAAATAAAAACATAGACATTTAAGACAAATAAAACGCATTTCAAATAAATAAGATATACATTTGAAACAGAAAAATAGACATTAGCTTTAAACAAATATTTTATTGTCTGTATATTCAATCAGATATTTTATTGATCCAAATAAATTTTTTTCTCAGTGTCTTTAAATAGTATTTATTTAACTTTTGTTTATTATAACAATTTGAAACACTTCAATTTCTCCTGCCAGTTTTAAATGCCAATTTGTATTTCAAATTAATTTAAATGACGCATATGTTAAACGTCACTTTAACTACAAAGAAGATGAATAACGTTCCCATAATATAATTGGAAACGAGTAACGTACAAAAACACGCGTCAATTAAGGTGAATCAGCATCTATTATAGTTAATTAGTGACTATATATGAAACAATAGACTATCATACTAATACATTTGAACGAAGAGGTACACCAGTCTAGTGTCTATCGGCTCATTGATAAGTCACAGGTACTTTAATCTACCTTTGTATTCACTCTATCATTTGACAGATTGAATGGAAGGAAGGTATAATATAAGCTTCCTTAGCTAAGTGGGTTCAATCCTTTGGTTGGCCCGTGTTATCCGTCTTCTGTCTTCCCTTGATCCCACTCTGTATAATACCGGATGATGCACAACCGTTTCATCTTCTTGATTTCGCGATATGCCCATCAATATATTGTACTAACATAAAGAGAAAACTATGTCATCTTTCTTTGTCACCTTTATCTTAAACTTTAATTGTAGTCTACACCAAAGAGAATTTCGCCTATTGTTGGTCATAAGATTTTCGAATTCGTCAAATATGTGGATTGTATCATATATGTTCGGCTATGTACAAAGTTCGTGTCAGAGGTCGAGTTTATATAGTCAGCTTAGGGCAAATGGGTGACAATTCAGGAATAATTTTAAGAAGATACCGGATTAGAAATATTTTTAAGAAGATGCCGATTGAAAATTCTTTTTAAGAAGATACCAAAAATTAAACTCAATAATGTATAGCAATAGGCATTATAAAGGTTTTGTCAAAATTTTTAATAATAAAAAAGATTATTATTTTTCGGTACATTCTTGTAAAAAATTTTCAATCGCCTCTTTTTTTTTGCACTAACCCGACAATATATAGACTTTTCGTTAGGAAAGAGGTTAATGAGATCATTACAATTTTGACCGTAATGTCAGGGTGTAAATTTTTAACATTCCTGATTGAATGTCTCAGGTTCACCATAATTTCCTGATAAATTTAACAAGAATGTTATTTCCCTGAAGTTATATCGTTGCTATTATTATAACACGTGGTATATAAATCGCATGAAACCAAACGCAGATATATTATATGTTTTTGGTGGAGGTGCGGTATTTCCTGAACTTGAACTTTGTTAAATAATTCCTGGTTAGCTTGTTTATTGAAACTTTCGTAAGAGCTATTAAATTTTTTTTAATATTATTTACCTTGTTTGCAAAATATTTCGATCCATTTATTGCGACTCACAACTCCCACCGTTGAACCTAAAATGTTAAGTAAACGAAACTATTCCGTCAGATCCAGTGGCTGTTTATCACCCCAACTATGCTAAACCAAATGTGTAAGGTCGAAGTTTTCAAGCGATACGACTTTTCATCGCTCGAAGTGCTCTTACTTACCGGCTCGAAACCAAGTGCCAAAGTTCTCGAGGATGTTAAAAAAGCTTTACCTCGCGTTATTATCTCAAACTCATTTGGTAAATTGTATTACGTAATATATGTTGTATCGTATTTTACAGTAATGCAAAATGTGAATTTATTTTATTATTATTATTTAGGTATGACGGAACTAGGAGGTTTCACCACTATACACACGAATAGAGATAAGAAAATTGACTCTATAGGTCGTATCATCGAAACTGTCAAGATGAAGATTGTAGATCCTGCTACAGGTCGTGCGTTAGGACCTGATGAAAAAGGAGAGATTTGCATCAAATTGAAAAATTGTATGCAAGGGTATTACAAACTTCCCGAGGAGAGTAACAAATTATTTGACAAAGATGGTAAGTATAGGGTTACGTTAAACACAATCGATAGTTCTCATTTTCGCGCTTGTAAATTATACTTACTGGTTTCTATAAAAGTTAATATATTTCATTTTACTTTGAGGCGTTTACGCTAGCCTTTGAAAATCAAACTTAATTCACCGAATGATAAATTCATCTGTCTGGGGATGTCGGATTCAAATTACAGGAATGTGCACCTTTCAACCCAAAAATTATATCTAAAATATTGAATTAAAATATCCTAAGTAAAAATAATTTTTATTAATAATAACTGAATATAAAATTTATTGTCAATAATTTTTAGTCAAAAAGGCATAATCTTTTAACCCAAAAGTCTGACGTTTTCATTTGTAGAAAAAAAATAATATTTTTAGTGATACTCGTGCAAACAATTATTGCTCGGTAATTATTAATCAAAAGAGAAATTAAATTTCAACCCAAACATCGTGATTAAAACTATAGATGTAAAAAAACTGGAAAAATTTGAGTAAATAATTTAAAACATGACTCTATTTAAAAAAAATTAATTCTTTTGTTTATAAAAAAATATAAAAAAAACATTTTCTGAGTCCGACAAATCTATAAGTAAAATACCTTAGTTATGATAAAATCTACAATTGAGTAGAATTTGAAAATGATTCGTGCATCAGATCAAAAGAAATTAATCGTTTTAAAAATTTTAATCGGTCTATTACTTGAAAATAAAAATTTTCTAATAATAAACGTTATCAAATTATATCAAAATTCCATTAAAACTTTTCACAATCGCAGATTACATCATAACAAGAATTAGAATATATATTTTAAAATGATCAAATTTAAATTGACTCTTTGAGATACAGCGAATAAAAAATAACAGACTAAAAAAGGTAATCAATGTATTTATATTATGACATGGAACTACTGCACGATTAGATAATTAGATAAATTCTAAGCCTGTGAAATGTTTTGGTACAGTGACAAAAACAAAATACATATAATTAGCGATTTAAGATAATATCTTATCTAAATAAGTAATAAATAAAAAATCATACACCACATTTTTATATGTTATGATGAATTTGCATAATATATATTTTAATTTAATTAAAAACTAAACCCTATAGAGTAGAAATTTCAGTCACACAATTACATAATAAAAATTGCTGGTACAGATACATTGGGCTGAAATGATATTCCTAGTAGAAATCTTATTTCATTTAATAAGTATTAAATAGATTGTTTTAATAGAATTACCTAATAATCATTTATTAAAATAAAATACTAATATTCAGCTATTTTTAATCTTCATAAATATGATGGAAATATGACAAATTTCACGGAAACTTTAAAAAGACATACCGAATTTGTAAGAATTTTCGAGTTTGCAGCTTACACAGAAATCTGAAAGATTTGTTTCAATATTTTGGAGTTATGAACGTTCTATATACCCCATATACCGACATTATCGATTTTTCGTTCGCAATTAATTTTTTTTCTCGCAATTTTACGATCGTGCCTACATTGTATATGAATTACATAGATATGTTTATTCATCCAATGAAATGAAAAATTCGAAAAAACCCAATAATTTTCAACTATTATGAATCAAAAAGTGTGGATCTTCATCTCTCCAAAATTTCTGTATATTTTGTTACTGATTTGAGTTATATTTGTGGTATTCATGAAGATAAACGTGATTTTATTATAATTTTTCATTTTTCAGGTCACAACTAATCAAAATTAGACTATTTTAGACGAAAAAATAGCTCAAAACCGGAAATATGATTTATTAATACTTAAAATCTTTACAATTGTGATTTATAAATTAATATTGTTTAATAATATTAATAATCAATTAATAAAGTTAATGTTAATATTTATAATTACTTAAAAAAAATGTGAGAATAAATGCATTTCACGTACTACCTAACGAATGGAATACAATTTCCACAAAAGTATAATTAATTAAAAATGTGATTAAATCCATAGCAAACGTAATAAATAATTGTAATGATAATACAATTAAAGAGAAAAAAATTATGTTGAAAAATGAAGGTTGGTTGCACTCGGGCGATCAAGGATACTACGACGTAGAGGGCGAGGTGACAATAACCGGTCGACTGAAAGAGTTGATAATCATTCAAAATCATCACGTGTCACCATCGCAAATCGAAGAAATTTTACTGCAACACGACGATGTGATGGAAGCCGCGGTTGTATCAATCCCCCATAGGATAGACATCGAAAGAGCAATTGCGTTCGTGAGGTTGCGTCGTGGTGCCAAGGTAATTAATATAACACCTATAATATCGCAATAATTTTTTTCTTTTCTTTTTTTCGTAACAATGATTTAATTGATCTTGCAATATATGCAATATCGGATGATAAACGTCAAGGATTATATACGAATTTCCTAATCTAATTTCACATAATACACGTACATATACGTTTGTTTTTTTTACAACTTCCTGCGTAGTAAATTTAATTGATTTAATTTCAAACTTTCTACATGGTTATTCATGGTAATTTCAAACATGGTTAATTCTTGTGTCGCGTGTAAGCTTTGGGTGACCCGTAAAAGTGAATTGGGATTCGATCGAAAATGTATATATATAAAGTATCAGTATAAAGTGAAAGTTTACAAAGTGTGTACAAAATATATATATATATATATGTATACGGGAGCGTTTAAACTTTTAACTTGAGCACTATCGACGAGAGAAAGAAAGTGCAGCAGTTCGTTAAACCGTTATCGCATTTACACGTGTTTATTACGCAGGTTACACTTGATGAACTGAGGGATCTCCCGATGTCGTATAACAAGTATTTCCAACTTACCGGAGGTGTCGTAGTCGTCGATAAAATTCCACTTACCACTTCGAGCAAGAAGAACTTGAAGGAATTAAAGGAGATGGCCAACCTATACGCTGATCAATTTTAAAATAACGCCCTCGTATACGGTTTTTCTTCTTTCTTCTTTTTTAATAATTGCTCAATGAAATTTATACGTGTAGTTTATAATTGTAAATATTATTGAAAATGTTTCTTTATTTATAGATTTATATAGATTGTTATATAGTTTGTCCAGTCCTACTATTTGTACACAAGGTATCACTGAGAAAGAAAAGTCAAGTAAATTTGACTTAAAATATACCTATACCCAATTGTTGATCACCACCCGGTTCCTGTTTATTTTTTTTAATTAAGTTACAACCAAAATTTGATTAATAGATCAAAAATGTAGAAGCTTATCAGAATAATAAATTGAAAATCAGAATTTTAGGTATGTAATTTTTGAAAAAAGCAAATCGACGTGTCCTATATTAAACGTAAAGTAGTGATCAGAAATTGGTCTTAACCCGTCAACGCCGAGAACTCCTTAGTTTTAATCTGATTTTCAACTCATTATTAGAACATATTACCTGTGAGAAAAATATTCAGAATATTTCCGACGTAAAATTTCATGTAGTTTTTGAATATGTCCTCGAATGGGTATTTAAAATTTTATAAACAATTTATTAAAAAAAATACATTTTTATAGTCGATTAAAATTTTTAATTTGTATTTTATAGGTATAAATTGAGATCTGTTACCTATAAAAGTGGCGCAACATTCGCCTAATCTTAGAAATTCCATATATTGATGCAATGTTGAAATTCATATAAGTGTCATTCACATTAATGTAATAAGACTTTGCGATTTTTTTAACTCGTGAGGGATCAACTTAACAAAAACATTTGTGCCAGAAAAGGTATTCAGAATTTTTTAAAAATTACACAGAGAAAAATATCTTATAAAATTGTAAATAAATTCATCAGAAAATTTACCATGAAGTCTTGTAAATGTGGGACGCCATGACTTTACGGTAAATTTTTACTATGAAATTTCTGGTAAAAATTACTTATCCGAAAAAATGACAGCGAATTCATAACCTAAATTAAGGTAAAAGTCCCTGTTAATAAGGATTTTTCACATGTTTTTTGTTCCGATCTCAATAAAAAATTGAAATAAGCATAAATGTTGGAAATTTGTATACCATTCTTCGCTTTTAATTAATTACATTATTAAAAATCGGAGAGCCTTATATGTGCACGTATATTTTAATAAACGCCTTGAAAATACATGTCCCGACTGTTTAATAATCCTGTTCCTATGTTATTAAACACTTTTAAAAATTCAAAATTCAACTATTTTTTAACAATTTTGCCAATAACTCGGAAAGAAATATACGCAGTTACTCAAACTTAAATCCATTAAATAGTTGAGATCAAGTAGATATAGTTTAAAAAAAAAAGAAGCTCAAATATCTCAATTTGGACAAAAGTTATGGAAAAAATAAGAATTAGATAAAATTTTAACGAAAATTTAGTATTAAAATTTGATAAACTTTTTAGTCAAATATTTCGTCTAATTCTTATTTTTCCATAACCTTTATCCAAATTGAGATGTTTGAGCTTCTTTTTATTAAGTATTTTTATTGAGTTTGATTAAGTGCGACTATTTCTTTCCGAGTTATTGGCGATTAAGGTTAAACATATTTTTTTCACAATTTTTCGTTAATTGCGTATAACTTTCGTCAAACAGCCTATGAGATTGAATTTCATATGAATTCTTTCATATTTGGGTACCAGAACAGCTCTCAAAGTTGCAACATAACCTGTTTCCCGGAAGGTGGTACCCCTCCTTGTTAGTATTTCGATTGATACTACAAGGATTTATCTTTATTTAGTGTATGAAATCGTAAAATTCTATAAATAAAACGATGTTTAATAATTTTAATCATAACACAAATGCGAGTTAATTTTGTAAAATAATGATAAAATGAATCTGTAACAGTCTTTCGTGAGACTTGATGCAACTATATTATAAATATTCAATAGTTATTTTTCACATACTTTTTAATTTTAATCGGTTACTAATGAATAATGACGAGCATACACATATTAGTGATTCGATAGCTATACGTTTCACTAACATACATACTGGAATAATATCATTTTTTCGAAAAAAAGCTCAAAAGTAACCTTTAAGTGCGTTTGTAGGTTGACTTTCTAACCAAAAGAAATACATTATTTAGCCTTTATACAACATGCATATATCATTTAAGGGTAGAGTATGGTCGTAAAATTTAAAAAAAATCAATTTTGTTTTTATTTTATAAACAAGTTCTAAATGTTATACGTAGCATTTGCGTAAATAATGTTTAATATTATAAAACTTATGTGTCTACCTAATTTCAGCATTAAATAATCTTCAGTTAATGCAATAAATCATGTATCTTAAACTTTAAAGCTAAATTATTCAAAAACTATTTTTTGTACCTTTAAAACATTCCTTGCAGGATAATTTTTATCGTAGACTCCTGACATCTCGAGGTATAATGTATGAGTTATAAAGTTATACAGCCATTTTTGTTTACAACTAAATGTGACATTTTTATTACTATTTTTTTAATGAAAAATCTGACATTTTTTAAGCAATTATTTAAACAAATTGGGTTTATCGAGCCAGAAAGTGCATTTTTCTAGATAAACCTTATTCGCTGTGTAAAGTTGTAGCTTTTATATGTATAAGATTGAAATTTTTTCATCGGAGTCCTTTGATAACTTTTACCCTGCAAGGAGTTTTTTGAATTTGCAACTGTTTTAGGCCTATTTTGTTAAATATTTTAATATTTTACGTAATTTGGGTATTAGTAATCATCAATAAAGAGTATTTTTAGTAATATATTTGATAAAGATGACATTTCACATAATATATGAAATTACAAAAATATTTTTCTAACCAAACTCTACCCTTAAATCGATTAATAATGCATTTTTATCTAGTTTACCAATAAACATCTATAAATAAATCGGTAAATATTGATTTAAAACAGTGTTTATACCGTTTAATAATAGGGACAGGAACAAAATCATATGTACGTATAGTATGGAACAGCTAATAATTTAATTAAAACAATATTAAAACTGCAAAAACAGTCTGTAACCGAAATTTTTTCAGAAATTTTTCGACCAGTTTTTAGGCACGACCGCTACACGGAAGAACCTTATATTTTTATCATAGCAAAATGTATGATGCATCAAAATATGCTAGATAATGGGTTGCAAGAGAAATTTATGCGTATTAGAATTCATTTAAGGCCCTCCCTAAAATGTAAGTATGTATGTATGTAGGTATGCATGTAACGATGTCAATTTTTTTATAATCTTACGGATTATATACCTCTTTTCAAGCGAAAAAATAAATTAAAAATTCTTTTTCGACTAAGAAACCGTATTTTTTTTTTTAAATAAATTGTTTATTACTTTTTAAATACCCATTAGTTATTTAATTTGGGGTCAGATTCAAAAAGTACATGAAATTTCACGTCGGAAATTATGGCTCTGAAATTTTTTCCCAAAGGTAACATGTTCTTATAATGAGTTGAAAATCAGTTTATAAACAGGATTTAAATTTTTTAACTATTAATCCGTCAAAAACATGAGGTAACAACTCTTGTTTCGTTTCGATGGATTACACTTAAGCAATGTATTTATTTTAAAAAGAAATATGTCAGATCATTTTAGGTTTATTTTACTTATTTTATTTCGCGTACGAAATCTTACAATCGTATAGTAGAAACTGCGTGAGACGTATATACATATAGGTTTTATTATAGAGATTATCAACACAGTTTTTTTATTGTAGTAAAGCATGCTAAACTATTTAATATTTATTTTTTTTATTTTTTCACTAGTACAGATAGTAAAAACATAGTTAAAATTTATTGCTTCTGAGTTTGTTAGAAGTTGAGTTTGCCTTTCTTTTTTAAACAGATATTGTTTACTCAAGTAATTTCTTGATCTTTGAGTATACGTGTCTTATTACCAGTGAAAATAATTGAACTTTTGCATAAAATTAATTATAACTTTTAGGAATATTTTTCTTATTATGAAAAATGATCTAAGTCATCTAAGTCAATGGATATAAAAAAGATTATATTTTTTACTAAGGATTATATTTAGTACTTCGACTCAGCTTACAATACACACGTCTACGTTGCAGATGTCTAAGAATGCTAATGCTCAGGTAAAGTGCCCGAATTTGGAGCAGAGCCTCAGATTCCAACAGTCGTTTTTACAAAAGTAATACGTCATTAATGCAAATATTTTGGTGCAAGAAGATTTGTATTAATCGTTTATATAGTTAATTCTTGAGCGATTGCAAATAGACAATCGAATCTGTTTTAAAAAATGTTGATTGTAAGTAGACAGGATTTTCAAAAAGTTCCAATCCGTTATTAGTTTGATGCAAAGTTATAGCAGAAACAAAAGATACAAGAAAGTTTACTTAAAAGATTAAATATTCTTAATAGATGTTAACTGATCAATTGTATATGAAGAGAAAATGACATTTTTTCAACCAAGGGCTTTTCAGTAAGTCTTAAATTAAAATTTTCTCCCATCTTCCCCGCAATCACGGTCTAATAGCCATACATATACCTTTTCGTATTTCTTACTCGAATTTATATAAATTATATAAATATACAGATTTCGAGATGAACAACGATACATTACAGTACATAATAAAATGTAACCGATAATCATATTTTCACTGAATTTTTTTTAGTACGGTAAAGTATACTTTGTAGTTGAATAAAATAGAAATTATAATCAAATAGTTGGACAGCTTGTAAATAAAAATAAGATAAAAAGTAGATCATTATTACATTTAACAATAAAAAAAATTTTAATTTGTACTTCATTCCATTTACAACATTTACGTTTTAGACAGTGTCCAACTATTGACATCTTGTGTGCATCTTTCTTTTAAACTTACTATTCATTTCACACAATTTAATCTGCAAATGTATTTATTTTTATATTAATAAATAAATTATACACTTAATCAATAATTAATTGCAAAAATTTTTGTAATTTGCACCCTCCATTGTTGAATTAGTAAATAATCGTTTATAAGGGTTAATAATAAATAAATTTAATTTATTTATTAAAACAGACCTCTTCAGGTGCTGAATTTGGATATATTATAAATATTTATATCAAATTTTATAATAATTGTGAATTAAAAATTAAATTTTACCTTAATATTGAATACAACGTTACGCCCAAGTGAGCTTCGTCGAATAACATTTAAAACGGAATCAACGAGTATTTGTAGAAAAACAAATTAGGTGTGTGTGTTTACAAACTATACGTGATAGTTTGTGTACATTTGTCTCTTTAAACTATATTCATAACAATTCTATGTTTGACGGTTTAAATGTTGAGTATCTTCTATTCCGTTAATCGTCGAATTATGATGATTGATATGTAGCATTTTCGAAATTAGTCTTTTTTATAACAAGATTCTTTATCTATTATTTTTACATCTTCCCAGTTAAAATTTTGATTTACATTATTTAAAATATGTGCAGTAACAACGGCTTCTGGATTTTTATTATTCTGATGTTCTGTTATTCGATTTTTTAGTCAGCGTTTTATTTCTCCAATATAAGTAGCCGGGCATTTAATACAAAATTACTTGTAAACTACCTCTCTGTCTCCTCCCATTTTGATGATTTATCTTTGCCTAATTTTATGATAATATCAAGTTTGTGATTATTTAACGAAATAGTATTGATATTATATTTTCTAAGCATTCGGGAACTTTGATTGAAAAACTCTTTATTATAAGGTAGTGATATGGTACATAGTAGGATTTTTCTATCTATTTTCACATTGTTTTTAATTGTAATATTGCTTTTTCTTTTATTTATTGCCATATTTATAAATTCAATAGGATAATCATTGATTTTTAGCATTTCTGTAATAATATTTAGATTCTAACTACTAAATTATAAATAATATTTCGTTTCTGTTGTATTGTGTGATTAGAATTCAAATTTAATAACCGATTTGAATTAGTTGGTTTTCTATACCAGTTTGTAATAAGACTATTGTTTTCTTTGTATTAATGTGAGATTAAGAAAATTTAAACAATTATTATTTTCTATTTCATATGTAAATTTGAGGGGTTCATTATAGTTGTTAATAATGTTGAGAACTGTGTTTATATGATTTTTTTCTACGCATAAAATTGTGTCATCTACATATCTATAATAAAAAATAGGTTTGCAATTGTGTTTATTTTGTAATTTTGTTAAATTGAAGCGAAGATAACCGTTATATAATTGCTCATCTTTACTTTAAATAGTATACGTATGATTTTTTTCAAAAATTTTTATCACTAAATAGTCGAGTTTCTCGTGTAGCTGCAACGATCAATTTTTTATTTAATCCTTACCGAGAAAAAGTGGTTATTCATTTTTAATTAATTTAAAATTAATTAGTACAAAATAATCTCTATGTCAGCTTTTTGTATATTATTCAAGTGTCATATATGAATTTTTTCAAATTTGATTTCAATCATTTCAGAAAATTCTTGAGTTTCTAAAAGTAGATCCCTGCAATTTGGCTATCACATCTCTTTAAGAGCGTTCATATCGCGTCAGCGCTCTTTAGTCTAAGAAAATTTTTTTTCATAATATTTAGCTAATTTACTAGAGCTAGAGATCCGAGAATTTCTCACGTGTAAAAGGATAAAAAGAATTATATATATATGTTTTTGGATAATAATATGAAAAATTGAAGGTGTATTTTGTCCAGACAATTAGACTTTGATGCGGCCAATAGCAGACGGATGACCGCTACCGCGGTTTCAATTTTTCTCTAAACAATGCGCCTTTAATTTATGCATAATACTTACCAAAGTAGTTGATAGATAAATCTTTGTATCATTTTACAAAATAGAAAATTTAATTTCCTTCAATTCGACTGTTCTAAATAATCTAAATATTACAAAGAAAATTTTTTTTGAGACTAGGGGGCGCTGCTGCGCTGTGGAGCAATCTTAAGCTTGGGAAGAGAATATCATGTTTAATGTCAACCATCGTAATAAAGAATGAATGTAAATAAGTAGGTCACCGAAATATTTTTAATATTTCTTTTAAAATCATAAATAACTTTTTTTAAATTTACAAAAATAATTTTTAATATAAATTAATAAATGCTTTTCATAAATGTATTATATCGTTAAAAAAGCATTGTTCAAACTCTAGTCTACTTAAAAAAACTATATTGATTATTCTAAAAACATATTTAAAAGCTATCCAAGTATCCTATATGTCTTTTACAATGAATAAAAAAAATAAAATAAAATAAAATAAAACAAAATAAAAGTTCATTAGAAAGGACAACGACGAAAATTCCATTATAAAATCCTTTGAGCGGGATCTCGCGGAAAGACGATTCGACGCGCAATTCCAGCAAACGGCCAACACAAGTTCGCGGAGGTCGCGCGCTTCCTAGAATTTGTCTTGTGTCTACCACTGAAATACACAGTTTCACGCGCGCGCGCACACACACACACATACACAAAGTGAGAGGGGGGGGGGGGTGGAGAGTCGTCGTCGTCGCGGTGTTCGCGCGATTCCCCGTGCAAACAGTGCACGGCGTTTGCTCGCTGGATCAACCTCCCCCCCTCCCCTGGAAACGCAACGAGGAGTTCGGATACCTCGCGTGCATAATGTATATTCGGGGATTTTCGGGCGTTTACCTTGTGCGCGTCTACGAACCGTTCTCTATATTGACTCTTGTCGAAGTCAGCCGAATATACCCTTCCGTAGTATAGACTGTTCGTCTTGCCTCTCCCCTTCCTTCACCAAGTCTATCCTAACAAAAAAGAATCCTATTGTAACTCACTTGATGGATTAGTATTAGGAATATTGTACTGTTATTCGTTTACGCAATTGTATTTTCAAAGAAGGTATATAAGGTAATGCTGATTTTGCTAGTAAATTTCTTTTTAATTAAGAAAAATAGACCATCGTAGAAATTTGAATCTAATGATTAGGAATTAAAAATTGGTATTAAATACCTTATGATGAAACGCTTTTTTACCGTATTTTTTTTAATACTTAATAGAATTACCATAAGCTCATAACATTCGAATGTTTCCAACATTCCGGTAACAGGAAGCTTCAAAATTTCGGATGGGTTTTTAACGTTTTCGTCTAATTTACAATTAAATTCTGTTATATTTTCAGTATTTAAGAAGATAAATGCGATTTTTTTACATTTTTCACTTGTCCATTTTTAATAGACATTTAATAGCACATAACTAGACTCAAATTTGATCTATGTTTATAAGCTAAAAATTAGCTGAAAACAGAATATAAATTATATTTTAGTCTAATAATTAGTCGTTATATTGTTAAGGTTTATTTGGTTTTGGTATATTAATTAATAATCCATTGTTAAATGGTTTTTCAATGACTCGTGATTTGATAAATTACCTTGATGAGGTTGGCATACCAATCCAAGGAAATATCGTTTAATTAAAAGCACAATTTTTGGACAATTTTCATCATTTTTCATTTATTGACTTTCTTTATATCGACACTGGACAACATTCATCATATTTTTCTAGAAATTTGTATAAGTATATACATATACCACGCAGATCAGGTTGGGGGATAAAATAAGACTTAGCGCGCAGTGTACGATATAAACGCACTTCTATATTACGAGTCTTCCCACACGAGCGCCCGTCTAAAGAGTTAAGAGGATGTGAAAAGATGATGAATATTAATGGATATACACGTGAAAATTGAAGTGATGAATTTAGCGAAATGAGCGCCAGCCCGGTAAACGTTTAAGGGGACGTGAAAGGATGATAAATATTAATGGCTTCACTTGGAGATTGAAGTGAGCTAATTCCTTATTCTTTCCTTTTTTAAAGAGTCGAAAAAACGCGTCACGGTTCTCGTGTTCTAATTAACATAGATTATGTTCCACAGAGGTATTGTTACATAACGAAGAGAGTTGAGATATGCAACTGTAAAATAAGCTGTAAAGTATACCTTTTGTTACGTCATCGTTGGATCGCAAATAACGGGCAGAGTCCTCCTCTTTCACGCAGCCCGAGGGAATCGTTCGATGCCTCCAACTTGGAAAGTTTCCCCTCGATACGAGAGAATAAGAGACTCCCAGGGACACCAGGGATGAAACACCGAGAGAGTGTGTACAGAGGGACCAGACGACCAAAACGACGGCCAAGTAGTATAAGTAGCGTGTTACGAGGTTGTCTATTCAACGGAGAGAAAGAGGAAGAGAGTGGACAATAATGGCACAAACCTGTCAGTTTTGAGTGGTTAATGATGTTTCTTATACGTTTACGTGATATCCACCTTCTTTAACTCTACATTTCTCGAAACCCTCATCTTTCTTTTTATTTAATGGTCAATTTAGCAAATTAGGTACTTCATTTAATTTTCAGTATTTAAGAAGATAAATGCGATTTTTTTACATTTTTCACTTGTCCATTTTTAATAGACATTTAATAGCACATAACTAGACTCAAATTTGATCTATGTTTATAAGCTAAAAATTAGCTGAAAACAGAATATAAATTATATTTTAGTCTAATAAATGATTAAAAATTGGAAGAAAAAGCGTTTCACGGGAGGATAAAAATGGGCACATTTTTCGCCTATTTTTTTCACCATTTTTCGACTATTCTATTTAGAATATCTATTTATTACCTATTAAATGGAATACTATTTCTACTAGGAAACATATAGCCTTTAAAGTTTTTTGATCCTTCAAAATGGATATAATATTCTTCCTTTAAATTAAATAATGTTATTGATATCCCATATGTATTACATTCGGAAACTTGTTACCATAAACTGAGTTTAAAATTTTATAATTAAAGATCGATAAAGAACGTTTTAATTTAAAGACGTCAATATACCTATACTAAAGGATTGAAATTTTAAGGTATTGTCAAAGACAAGTTAAGAAATTCCAGTTTCTCGTATATAAATTCTTAAATTATTTAATAAAATAAATAAATATATCATTTTTTATCAAAGCAAGGAGAACCTTTTGATCGGTAATTATTAGTCAAAAAAGACATCAATTTTTAAACCAACCATCGTAATCAAATTATGGATTTAAAAATCTAGAAAAATTTGGGTATATTATTTAGAAAATGACTAAGGGCACGTTCAGGGTTTTTTTAAATATTTATCCATTTATTTATACAAAAGGACCATTTTCTGAGTACGAATTTCCTTAAAATCTTAGTTCATGTATATTTGTTTATGTTTACGCTCATCAGTTGTGTATAAATACGAAAACAGCGGTGAGTTTATTTTCTTTATTGACAGTTAAACTTTGTATTCGCAAGATGTTCGCATTATTTAGATATTTAAAATTGTGAGTATGTTATTAGTCGTTATATTGTTAAGGTTTATTTGGTTTTGGTATATTAATTAATAATCCATTGTTAAATGGTTTTTCAATGACTCGTGATTTGATAAATTACCTTGATGAGGTTGGCATACCAATCCAAGGAAATGTCGTTTAATTAAAAGCACAATTTTTGGACAATTTTCATCATTTTTCATTTATTGACTTTCTTTATATCGACACTGGACAACATTCATCATATTTTTCTAGAAATTTGTATAAGCATATACATATACCACGCAGATCAGGTTGGGAGATAAAATAAGACTTAGCGCGCAGTGTACGATATAAACGCACTTCTATATTACGAGTCTTCCCACACGAGCGCCCGTCTAAAGAGTTAAGAGGATGTGAAAAGATGATGAATATTAATGGATATACACGTGAAAATTGAAGTGATGAATTTAGCGAAATGAGCGCCAGCCCGGTAAACGTTTAAGGGGACGTGAAAGGATGATAAATATTAATGGCTTCACTTGGAGATTGAAGTGAGCTAATTCCTTATTCTTTCCTTTTTTAAAGAGTCGAAAAAACGCGTCACGGTTCTCGTGTTCTAATTAACATAGATTATGTTCCACAGAGGTATTGTTACATAACGAAGAGAGTTGAGATATGCAACTGTAAAATAAGCTGTAAAGTATACCTTTTGTTACGTCATCGTTGGATCGCAAATAACGGGCAGAGTCCTCCTCTTTCACGCAGCCCGAGGGAATCGTTCGATGCCTCCAACTTGGAAAGTTTCCCCTCGATACGAGAGAATAAGAGACTCCCAGGGACACCAGGGATGAAACACCGAGAGAGTGTGTACAGAGGGACCAGACGACCAAAACGACGGCCAAGTAGTATAAGTAGCGTGTTACGAGGTTGTCTATTCAACGGAGAGAAAGAGGAAGAGAGTGGACAATAATGGCACAAACCTGTCAGTTTTGAGTGGTTAATGATGTTTCTTATACGTTTACGTGATATCCACCTTCTTTAACTCTACATTTCTCGAAACCCTCATCTTTCTTTTTATTTAATGGTCAATTTAGCAAATTAGGTACTTCATTTAACTTGCATTATTCAGATACTTTACTTACACTCACTTTCCTTCCGTTGTTCCTTCCATGCGAGGATTTTACATCTTTTATGTACCATCTCGAAATGCTCCTGATCTTTTTTGTTAATTATTGGAACGAATAATTGAAATATGTATGAGTAAAATATAATTAGAATTGCTAAAATTAGAAGTCCAATAGTTTCTTACGGCTTTCATTTCCCTCAATTTTCTTTTTCTGTTTGAAGATGAAATATCATTGTTTAAAATAAACAATAGTCTAACGTTTTAATGGTTATTGTCATCCTTATTTGAATTGCTGTAAGGAATTTTTGGCATTAAGGTCGCTAATAAAATCGATAAATATAGTAAGAAATACCCTTATGGACAACTTTCTCAATACATGGAGAAAAATGTTTCGAATAAAAAGCATCTAAACGATTTGATAATCTAAGTATTTGCAGTATACGATCAAAATTCAACAAGCAGAAAAATTCTTATCAAGTATGGTAAGTGATTCTGAATTTTTAAAATAAAATTATGGACACAATTATATCAAAACAGAGAACACAATAAAATTACGTTTATTTACTAAGATACTACAAATATAACACGAATCAGTTGTAAATTACACGAACACTTTGAAAAGATATCCGAATATCTAAGAATTTTCGATCGCAGAAATGTGCGAACATTATTTAACTGTTTCAATATACTAGTCATTCTATTGAATGTCAAAAACATGTGTCAAAAACATTGTCAGCATTTACAATTCTGAGATTGACAATTCTACTAGCGATTGAATCATTCAACTTTTATCTCCATGTAGAATGTATTAGCAATGTTTATAGGTACTTATGGAAAAATAACCACAAACTGTATGAATGCTTATTTACTATTCGTCTTACAATTGCGTGTACATCATCAATATTGATTATAATGACGTCTATCCATAAAACAATAAGAAAAAACGGATATATTCCGACGGTGTACAAAAGATGATCACCCAGAGCGTAAATTATATTCGAAGTAGTTATAGATTCGAGTAACCCAGTGAACCTAGTTTAGAATTCCTACAAATTATACTTGGAAGTTGAGGGGTAATTGCAGTAAAAGTTAGGTATGTCTATATATATGCACGTTATTTAAAGTTATTTAAGAAAGAGAGGGACTCATCATCCAGTGTAAATCGTTCGGCCCAGTTTATACATTCCTGGAGATAAGACGACGGGCGAGCAATAACTTTTTATCCGTATTTTAGGGGGAAACAAGGGGGAAGAAGCAGAAGGGAGGTGTAACACTTTCATTAAGATGGAAATTTAATTAGGGTTGCCAGGAAGCTCGAAGGAACGATTCGATAGCACGAGCGCGGAATCCGTAAGATGCGAGGAGCTAAAAGTCAGGAGCAGAATCGGTAATGGGATGCGGGAGAGGATGTTGCGTCCTTAGTTCTCTTCCCTCTCTCGTCTTTGACAACCCGATTGGATCTCTATAGGAAGAGCTCGATTTTAAAGGGAGTAAAGCGCAACCTTAGGCAGATGAGTGTTTTTCCACGATGAATACGAATGGATTATATATATATATAGGAAAGTTACTGTACGACTTGTAAAAGTGTATCAAGTTCAAAGGTGACATTCCTGCCAAATGTAAGAGAAAATTATTTCACTTACGTCCCTTGTGTATGTGTATATAGCTAATATAGATAACGACATTTTATCAAATACATGGATAAATGTAACGTATATTGGTATTTTAAAAACCCGTTTTTTTCCTTACATGAAGAAAGGTACAAGTAGATGTCCTTTCGTAAATTAATATTTATAACGAACAAGAACCTAATTTTAGTTAGTTGCTTCACTACCGATTTTGGATTTTTGTTCTTTTTAGGTTCATTAATCCTAGTTTTTAATGAACGATTCGTTTCATCAACGTAGGAGGCAGGACAGGTTTTGCAACTAAACTTATAAACTACATTTGTGTATTCTAATTTATTTGTCTTATCTTTACCTGAAGTAATCATTGAATTAAAACTTTTTTGTACCAATGGTAATGCCTGAATATTATAAGAATGCAAAATATATGATAGTTTGTCAAAGTTAATAGTAAAAGAAGGTGATATGTAGTCAAGACGATTAATTTTTTAATTTGTCTGGCTGTTAACTTTGTAAAAATTAATTTTTTTTAAACGAACATGTATAGCTTGTTTTATAAATTTTATCGGATAATCGTTGTTCAACAATAATTTCTGGACTGTTTTTGTGTTTTTTGAATGAAAACGTACATCGGACAACAGAATTACTCGGTCGACTAAATTATAAATAACATTCTTTTTCTGCTGGTTTGTTATTCTGACGCTATAGATTTTATATACCAATCGGTAACAATACGATTATTCTCTCTAATTAGGGAAATATCAAGAAAGTTAATATGCTTATCTTTTTCCAACTCAAAAGTGAACTGTAAATTATAATTGTAAGAGTTAAAAGTCTTAATAACTATGTCTATATGTTTCTTTTTTATACAGATAATTGTGTCATCAACATATCTAAAATAGAATAATGGCTTGCAATTATGTAAAGTTGATAATTTATTTAAACAATCATTTTCCAAATCATCCATTACAATGTCTGCAAAGATTGGAGAAATGGAAGAACCCATAGGTGTACCGTGAGTCTGTTGATAATGTGTCATTAACCTTTAGAGGACGGGAATTTTCTGGTTCAAAAAATTTTCTGTTTTCAATAAAATTAATGTCTAAAAACATCGGATTACTTTTAACCTTTAGAGGACGAGGATTTAGGTTTAGTGTTTTCTCTCCCTTTTCTATAGAAATCGAGTTTTTGTGATGTCTCACATCTCAAAACTAACCATGTAAAGGGTCGATCATGGGTATGGCCCGTATAGTGGCCATCCCGTCCTCTAAAGGTTAAATATAAAAAAAGTTGCGTCATAAAGATATTTTGTACATCATAAAATCTGATTAAATGAAATATTACATTTTTTTATGATAGAAATTCTTCTTTCTAAAGTCTCTAATACTAACAAGGGGAGTACATGTATTTCTAAATACACTTTGTATTTTTTACTACATCCGATAAAGGCAACAAAACTGTTTGTATGTATAAGTCTGATTATGTGTCAAAGATGACTGAAACCTTTGCTGATGAATCTGTGTACAAAGTAATTAAGACAAATTTTAATAAATGCTATAAAAAAGAAATTTAATTACAAACAATCACTTCTTTTATTTTAAGAACTTTAAATAATGATGACTGCCTGAAATATAAGTATCATAATAATGCTCTTACTTGTGCTAATACATGTTTAGCTAAAGGTTATGGATTACCAAAAATTCATAAGTTAACAACCCTTTACTACCTAGTATTTCACTAGTTAATAGCCCTACTCATTTTCTTGCAAAAATTGTTTATACAGAAATAAAATCAGCTATTAAACCACCAAAATCATATTTAAATAACAGTTTTGAATTAAAATACAAATTAAGAGATTACACACGGACAAAAATTGTGTTATATTATTTTAGGGCAGCAGCCATCTTAACAATCGTACGAATGCACGAATAATGTATTTGGACATCGGGTGTCCCAAGAATTTCTCAGTGTATAGTTAGGACCAAGAGAGACAATATTACCAACATAATTCGGAATAATAATATTCGTCAAATTAACAAGCTAATTGCTTTTGTCTGAAATAGTTAAATTGTTCAACAAATTTTGTTTTTTGTTCACACAATCGTCCGTATTTTTTATATAAGAGAACATTATGTTTATTTCGAGTTAAAATATTTTTGTTTAGTCAAACAAAAAAAATCTATGAATAATATCTTTGCTTAAGCCACATTAAAAAAATTTTTGTTATAGTTTATTTAAAGTCTTGTTAATAAAATTTATATGAAAATTAATGTCTTGCTTTCAAGATTCAAAAGTTTTTCAACAAATTGTCTCTTAAATCTTTTGTTTTCTTTTTGCAAGTAAAACTATGAAACGTTAAATTTTTGAAGCACTTACTTTTGTCAATAATATGTTGTAGAATGATATCATTGTATCTGCATTTTACGTGAAAACGTCTTTGAGATGAAGTTGCAGTTAGTCGAGAGTTATGGTTGATCCAGTTTTTCAAGTATTTCTTGATGTGCGGGCCATAATTTTCTTCGATGAATTTGAAGTAAGAGTATCGTTTAGAGTTCATTTCTGATCGAAGACTCGTGTTTTTAATTCTAATTTTAGTTAATTTACGAGAACATTTCGTTTTGTTATGATGTAAGTTATAATTACGTATATAAAAAAATGATTTAATTTTAATGCAACGCGAAATTTGGTATGTAACGATGCTGAGAGGCTACCATGGAGCATTATTTTTGCTATGTAATATTACTGACTAATAAATATAGTTATTTCCATGTAAATTTATTAAAAGTTATTAATTATTTTGTAAAGCTCTCTCTATCACGGTATTCTATTTGTTTTGAACTGTATATGCTAAATGTTTCATACAATCAGGTTTTTAAAGTTCTGGGATTTTCTACACTAACAAAGGTCACGTCCTTTGGATCACGGATCGTATCCAAACTTTAGCACTTGTTTGTAATATAGATATATAAAAAACCATAATTTTAGAATCCCATGGGCATTTTTACCGAAGTTATACATAATTAAAAAAATAATATTGGAAAATAGATGCTTTACCTTAATTGCTTATAGCTCCTAAATGACTAAATAGCGATTCTCGAATAAAAGTTTAAAGGAAACTTTGGATCAAGTGGTTTGGATTTTTAAAAAAAGAAGCCCAAATCCGTCTATCAGATCGAGATTTATAAAAAAAATAAGAATTATTAATTTTGTAGCTAAAAATTGCTACATTTCTTATTTTTGTTGTAACTCTTGGTCTAATAAACGGATTTGGGTTTCTTTTTTTTAAAATCCAAACCACTTGATCCAAACTTTCTTTTAAATTTTTATTCGAGAATCTCTATTTAGTCGTTTAGGAGTTCTAAGCGATTAAAGTAAAGCATTATTTTTCAATATTTTCCTTTGATTACGTATAACTTCGGTAAAAATACCCATGGGATTCTAAAATTATGGCTTTTCAAAGTTTGAATAAGATCTGTGATCCAAAGGCCGTGACGTTTCCTTGTGTGTGTGTGTTCATATGAAGTTTACCAACGAGACTGATCGAACTTGTATAATTAAGTGTTCAAGTTTAACGAAAGTAAATTATAAAATCTTCTTTAACTTATATCAGCATACATCGACTAGATAGAAAAATGGAGATAAGTTCTAAAAATTTCGAAGCTTCCACCGAAAAGATGTTGTCTATTTCCTGGATATAACCTGAAAGAAGAAAATTAAAAACCACAAAGTATCTCTTTTTAAATATTTAATTAAAATAATAATTAAAATATTATTAAAAATTAAATTTTCAATTTAAATAAAGAGAAACTTACCTGATGCGATGGTCCGAGATTAATCTTCTGGTGCTGTATTTTTCATGCTTATCTCGCCGTCCTGACCTACGCCTTACGTTTACAGATTGCGTAATAATGCTCCGTTTATGAACTAAACTGCGATTTGCGATAATTACAATATTGTACTTGTTGAATTGTCAGATTTGAAAAAAATAATTTGGTTCGCCGGTCCGTCTCGCGCTACTCTCACGTATGAACTGAAGCTAGGGTTAGTTGTCACAACGACATTGATTTCTTTTGTTGGTGTTGTTTTGATTGTTGTTTTTGGTTTCGTTCGCTTATTTATTGATACCTAACCAATTTGTGAGTTCACCCGAAAGAGTAGCGTGAGACGGACTGGTGGACCAGATTATTTTGCAGTGCGGTACAGTTTATCATAACTACTTTTAAAGTTTAATATAACTTTAGCCAGACGAACTAGTTATAATTTCTACAATAGGTTAATTTCATATTTAGTGAATGTAACGTTTATCCCAACTTTTATGTAACTTATAATAAAGTTACAATTCAAAAATAACAAGTTTGGGATTGTCTCGTATCCCGAATTCGGCAAAACTTTTGCCAAAAATTAACTTTTTTAAACTTCGCCCAAACTTAATTTTTTTACGCGGGTAAAGTATAAGATCGATAATTTGTATTTTCAGAGGAAAAAACAATAATGCTTTTATAATACACTTTTATATACTATAATCACAATAAATTTTATTCAACAATTACATAAATTCTTTATCATAAATATTCTTCCACACTCATCTAAAAAGAAAATTGTATTTAATATTTCAACAAATTATGAATTACAGATGAATATTTTTGATCTTGAAACATTTGAGTAAAGTATGTTAAGAAATTTTCCGCATTTACAAATATTATTGATAAAGAAGCCCTCTTCACTAAAGTTAATATTATTGCGAACATATAAAAATTTAAGGAAAAATTACGAGAAAGTTGATGCCTTTTATTAATATCTAATCCATAACTATGTATGGTTTCGAAATTTATGATAATGAACGTTTTAAATATTTCATCTAAACAATTTTTAAACAATATTAATCTCGTAACCTTTTGCATCAACCATTTTCAAAATCTAAAACTTCGGAAATTACAACATTTTTGACGTTTTCCTTAATATTTTACACAAATTACTAATTTATGTAAATGCAGTATGATTTTTCCATCGATAGTTCATAAGTGCGCGTTATTCCTTTGAAAATTTTTTACTATTGTATAACATTATTTAATTCATTATTTTATGGAAACAATGTTAAACAATACTCTTATCTAATTTTTAATTAAAACAAAATACATTATTCTCTTCTACGTATTCTTCATGCACGAATAAAAAAAAGAAACAAAAATGAATGAAATGTAAATAATTTAAAATTTCATCGGAGAAGAGATAGTATATAACGAATATGTCAAGTTCAAAATTACGATCGGTCGCACTATTTTTCCAGACGATTTTCCAACGGTAACACTTCTCAACAAAGCGTTCCATCTATTTTGTGAAGCGCGCGACAGATATTCAGAAAAGTGCAAAATAGGTATATATATATATACGAGTATACATACACATATAGACCCCGTCACGTCTAAGCAACTCCTCCCGCGCAAAAGAATCCGGGTATCACGGTGAAAAATAAGGAAAAACGTTCCGTAGGGAAATCAAGATCTATATACACGGACCGTCGACCATATTTTTTTTATTTACTTTTATTTTTATTCCACGCTTTTCTTATATATCCGTTGTATATGATTGTCACCGATCAACCGAAGGTGCGGATGTTCGACCGTTCGTTAATTAGTCAGTTGTACAAATACACAAGAAAAAAATATTTTTTCTTCGTTTAATTAAAAATTTTCGATATATATATATATATGGGTGATTCTCTGTGAAATCGAAGATGAAAAAAATGTATATTGCTATAACTGTATAGGAATATGTTTTAGAGGTGTTCAGTAGTTCTCAATTTTTTCAGATTCTTCGGGGCCATTATTTTAAGTTGTACAATTTTCTGAATTTTTCATTAAAAATACTTTTAAAGTCATAAATGTATGCTGTCACACTCTTGTAAGCCATTTAAACCTTAAATAGTGAAAATCAGCAATGCCGTAGCCGCTACTACTCTGCTTCACTTGATGACGGCGAACACCAAGGTCGCCACAGCTATTCCATGTAAAACCTTCAGGTAATTCTTTATGTCTTAGGGTGGCGCTGATATGCGTTTTTATCAACAGGTTAATTCGGTATCTACTGTACACCAAATTAGTGCATACGAACATAACCTCAATTCTGCCTTGGCCAATAATTCTACAATTAATGGCCAAAAAATATTTTGAACTAACCTTAAAATGCTCAATTTCCACTAGGGTGCCTTGTTTCTCCTAACATGCAGCTGTCATACTCAGATACAGCTGTAATATTATAAGATCAGCTGCATGTGTTCCTTTTGTTCTTGTCCTACATACCACTCGTATATACTAACATAAATGGTATTATCTTTACAGCGGACTAGCTGCTTGCATGCTGACCCGGACACTCTGGGTCGAGGATAGCTCTTTTCGCCCTGGCTATGGATTGCTGACATCTTCCAGCTCAGCTTCTCCGTGCTTGTCAGAATATTGGGAACCCCTGTGTTTGCTGATTTCAACTTGCTGTTGATTTCAGACCTTCCTCAACAGGTGCCTAGACAGTCCTGATGATAAGCTGAATTTTCGCTAGTCGTTCCAGCTTACTTATATTTCCAGTGCTAGTGTGTGTTAGTGAGATTTGAAAACGGTTATTAGGATTGTGAGGTTAGGTAGGACTTAGATCTAGTGCGGGTAGGTAAATATAGGAAAAGGTTGAAGTTATATGAGTAGGTAGGTTTAAATATGTAGTTGCTTAGCTATTCGGGTAGGTAGGTATTCCCTTTAATTTCAAATATCTTTCAATCATGTTGAAATGTGCAAAGCACATCTTTCTATCATGTTTATGGATAATTTCAGATAAACACGTCTGGTTAAAATTTTAAACCGCACCATTTTTATCGTAAAGGATAGAGATATTTCCCTGAAGACAGGTCAAAATTGTTAAGTGATAGAAACAATTATACCAACAGTGTATCTAACCTCAGAAAGTGAAAAATTTTAATTTTTTTCAAAAATAGTTATTTTTGAAGCTATTTCTCAAAATCTATCAACTTATTTTATATGACATGTAATATAACTTTTACTGCAAAAATTCTGCAGAATGTAAAAATTCGGATCAGATTCCTTAATATAAAAAACGGATATAAACAAATTTTATGACAATAGAGAAAGTTGAAATAAGACGACCACGCCACAATTGATTTTTTCGTATTAAAGTTTAAAAAATACCTTGCATTAATGGCTTGTCAATGGTTTGAAGGATTTTATTAGTCGCCAATGTCGTGTAACGGGCCTGGATTTAGGTCCGTTTTTACTTTTCTTTCCCTTCATCTTCTTCTTTGTTTTCACTTCATTGAGATAGCGCATTAGGTTTGGATTCGAAGTCTAAACCTCCTAGTGCGGTTACTCGTTTGAAGACTTTTAAAGAAAAGTATTTGTTTGTGTTCAACACCACGTCGTCTCACCATGGACTAGTGGATTTGAAAATGTTTGTTTGTTTCATGTATTTTTGTCGGTATCGCTTTTCTTCCTACGAAGGGAAGAAAAGTGGAGTGTGGATTCTTTTACAATAAATAAAATTATCCGTGACTTCTATTTAATTTCAAGAATTTATTTATTGGCTACGAAGGCCGATAATATGAATCGTACATGCTACATTGGCTTGTAGTTTAATAATCCTTTTTCGAATCGAGATTCGCTCCCTTTATATACTAACTTAGCCGCTTATTGGACCGGTTAACAATTTTCTATTTTAATCATAACAATACATTATTTTCTTCGACGACTTCAATGAATAAATTTTAACACACAAATGATTTTGTAATATTTACACTTATCGAACGTTTGTTTTAACGATATGTCAATTCAATAATTACGATCGTCGCATTGATTATTTTTGTCAGTGATCTTCTAAGTAAAATTTCAAGCAATATGTTCATCTATTTTGATCATAATGATTTATTCGAAAGTGCAAATAGGTATATATATATATACGAGTTTACTTACACTTATAGTCCCGTATTAAGAATCCTCCGCGCAAAAAAGGGTATCACGGTGAAAAATAAGGAAAAACGTTCCGTAGGGAAATCAAGATCTATATACACGGACCGTCGACCATATTTTTTTTATTTACTTTTATTTTTATTCCACGCTTTTCTTATATATCCGTTGTATATGATTGTCACCGATCAACCGAAGGTGCGGATGTTCGACCGTTCGTTAATTAGTCAGTTGTACAAATACACAAGAAAAAAATATTTTTTCTTCGTTTAATTAAAAATTTTCGATATATATATATATGGGTGATTCTCTGTGAAATCGAAGATGAAAAAAATGTATATTGCTATAACTGTATAGGAATATGTTTTAGAGGTGTTCAGTAGTTCTCAATTTTTTCAGATTCTTCGGGGCCATTATTTTAAGTTGTACAATTTTCTGAATTTTTCATTAAAAATACTTTTAAAGTCATAAATGTATGCTGTCACACTCTTGTAAGCCATTTAAACCTTAAATAGTGAAAATCAGCAATGCCGTAGCCGCTACTACTCTGCTTCACTTGATGACGGCGAACACCAAGGTCGCCACAGCTATTCCATGTAAACCTTCAGGTAATTCTTTATGTCTTAGGGTGGCGCTGATATGCGTTTTTATCAACAGGTTAATTCGGTATCTACTGTACACCAAATTAGTGCATACGAACATAACCTCAATTCTGCCTTGTTTCTCCTAACATACAGCTGTCATACTCAGATACAGCTGTCATACTCAGATACAGCTGTAATATTAAGATCAGCTGCATGTGTTCCTTTTGTTCTTGTCCTACATACCACTCGTATATACTAACATAAATGGTATTATCTTTACAGCGGACTAGCTGCTTGCATGCTGACCCGGACACTCTGGGTCGAGGATAGCTCTTTTCGCCCTGGCTATGGATTGCTGACATCTTCCAGCTCAGCTTCTCCGTGCTTGTCAGAATATTGGGAACCCCTGTGTTTGCTGATTTCAACTTGCTGTTGATTTCAGACCTTCCTCAACAGGTGCCTAGACAGTCCTGATGATAAGCTGAATTTTCGCTAGTCGTTCCAGCTTACTTATATTTCCAGTGCTAGTGTGTGTTAGTGAGATTTGAAAACGGTTATTAGGATTGTGAGGTTAGGTAGGACTTAGATCTAGTGCGGGTAGGTAAATATAGGAAAAGGTTGAAGTTATATGAGTAGGTAGGTTTAAATATGTAGTTGCTTAGCTATTCGGGTAGGTAGGTATTCCCTTTAATTTCAAATATCTTTCAATCATGTTGAAATGTGCAAAGCACATCTTTCTATCATGTTTATGGATAATTTCAGATAAACACGTCTGGTTAAAATTTTAAACCGCACCATTTTTATCGTAAAGGATAGAGATATTTCCCTGAAGACAGGTCAAAATTGTTAAGTGATAGAAACAATTATACCAACAGTGTATCTAACCTCAGAAAGTGAAAAATTTTAATTTTTTTCAAAAATAGCTATTTTTGAAGCTATTTCTCAAAATCTATCAACTTATTTTATATGACATGTAATATAACTTTTACTGCAAAAATTCTGCAGAATGTAAAAATTCGGATCAGATTCCTTAATATAAAAAACGGATATAAACAAATTTTATGACAATAGAGAAAGTTGAAATAAGACGACCACGCCACAATTGATTTTTTCGTATTAAAGTTTAAAAAATACCTTGCATTAATGGCTTGTCAATGGTTTGAAGGATTTTATTAGTCGCCAATGTCGTGTAACGGGCCTGGATTTAGGTCCGTTTTTACTTTTCTTTCTCTTCATCTTCTTCTTTGTTTTCACTTCATTGAGATAGCGCATTAGGTTTGGATTCGAAGTCTAAACCTCCTAGTGCGGTTACTCGTTTGAAGACATTTAAAGAAAAGTATTTGTTTGTGTTCAACACCACGTCGTCTCACCATGGACTAGTGGATTTGAAAATGTTAGTTTGTTTGTTTCATGTATTATTGTCGGTATCGCTTTTCTTCCTACGAAGGGAAGAAAAGTGGAGTGTGGATTCTTTTACAATAAATAAAATTATCCGTGACTTCTATTTAATTTCAAGAATTTATTGATTGGCTACGAAGGCCGATAATATGAATCGTACATGCTACATTGGCTTGTAGTTTAATAATCCTTTTCGAATCGAGATTCGCTCCCTTTATATACTAAAGTCGCTTCTTGACCGATTAACAGTTCTTTGCTTATTACCTAAGAACTATGTTATTTCTTCGCATTTGAAATTAATTTTTAAATCACAAATATTTTTATTCACTTATCCTATTTTTTAAATATTTATAATTCGTACATTTTATATAGTCTAAATTGATATGCATTTTTGCATCGTGTGCATTCTTTTAAAAATGTCTTATTTGAATTTGTTTTTTCATTATCTTAAGGTTCTATAATTACTTTAATTTTTAATTATAACAAGATTCTATAATATTATTATATACTATTTTTATTAACAATTTAAATTTGTATTGTTAATAACATTAATGTTATTAACTTTTTAAATAATATTTCAACTTTAAAATTTACAATAATTATAGATCTATCAGAAACTTTGGTTTTTCTAGATTTTTATAATGCATTTACTTTTTTATACATTATTGAAATTTGCAATGTTTAATAAACATAAATAAATAATTAAACTTGCTGGCTGTTGCGTATCATTTGAAGCGTTATTAATTATCCTAATTTTCTATTCTTATAAAATTTAATTAAGTATTGAATATAAACTATGATTAAATAATTAAATTTATCAAAACAAAGTATGACGTCGATTATACTTAAATGGTTCATTCGCGTGAACATACATTTGACTTATATACATGTATATCTATTTACCATTTGAGATTATGATCTATTTATCGTCGATAGATAATCGTGTATCGATGGATGCTTATTAATACGTTATCGACCGCGGTTATTTAAATCTAATTATTATTTTTAATTGTTTGAATTTTTGTGAAAAGTTGTGCCCGTTACAGTCGTAAAAAGTTATTTAAAATGAAAGAATTATCAAAAAATTAATAAATGACATTTGTGGTATAATTAAAATTTTAATATACTAAACTTTTCTTCAACTTCTTGTCCACTTGTAGATTTTGTTATGTTCTATTTATTAAGGTTAAATTAAAAACAAGTAATTTAAAAACAAAAAAGGTTTAATTTAAAAACAAGTAATTTAAAAACAAAAAAGGTTTAATTTAAAAACAAGTAATAGAAACCTGAATGCTTTACAATTAAAAACAATTAAAATCTCACATCAAACTGAGTTCTTTAACTTTCCTATTTATCAATATATATAATTTTAGTGATGTAATAGATTTAAATTCAGATATCTTATTAGAAATCCTGGGAAATGTCAATTGGTGATACGAGTTTTTTCTTTTACTTTACTTTTTTGAGAGAAATGCTAATTGCTTAGCATAATGCTTTTACATTTGTAATTTTCACCCTCCATTGTTAAATTTGTAAATAGTCGATTGTTAAGACCCTTGACAATCGACTATTTATAAATAATGTTTTTTCTTTTACTTTCTTTTGTGATTTGTTAATATCTTTGCATGATTTCCTTTTATGTTTTATTTTTTGCTCGATATGCAACTAGAAATGCATTAATTTAATTTGCTATACTTTCTTATGCGATATTTTAGATTGGTATTGTGCATGAGAGCATAAAGAGATGTCAAACCCAAATTACAGGGATCTACACCAAAAAATGTATCTAAAATATTTAAAAAATCGATACAGAGAAAATGTCTGAGGGTTTGATTTATAAAGAAAATAAATTTTTTTAAATAATAATTAAGCGAACTAATTTAATTTGTAATCATTAATCAATGTGGATACATTGTTAAAAATATGCCTGAGGGCGTGACAGCATTATTATTTTAAAACTTCATTGTTTTGTTTAAAATAATAATGTAAAATATTTTTTGTGTGATTTGCTATTATCTTTGCATGATTTTCTTTTGCTCTATTTTCTTACGAGATATTTTAGAGTGGTGTACTGCATGATCATAGAAAGATGCCGAATCACAAGAATCTACACCAAAAATGTGCAGGATCAAGCATGAATGCCAATAATTCAATATTAAAGACGGTTCAAACGCTCGGTACCCCAATGACCAGGCTAGGTGCTGAAATAAACAATATACTAAACTCATGTGGTGGAGAAACCGAGCGAAAAAAGTGGTCACGTTACAGCTCTGTGTTGCAACGTTACCTCCATTTTAAGGATGCGTATAGCATAAAGTCAGAGATAAAAAGATTCAGAAAACCGATTACGATGAAGTAGATAATAATAGCATTGTAGACATGGGGGATAACAATGAGTCACAACGAGACGAAAAGGAAAATCGAGTTGATGCGACTATAATCGAGAGTGTACCTAGAAAGTTCCGACAGAAGGCAGCACAGTTACTGCGTAAATTGCGATTTAGCGGTAATGTAGGATGGGACTCAAATGATGTATTGACGATAGGTGGTGTTCGCATACACGGGGCGAATATGATCGATCTGATCAATGATGCTATGAGAAATAGAAAAGCTTCTCCACCTTCAGGACAAGTTCAATTTGCAGTGGCTCTTCGTGAATGCTTTGTGCCGCGCGAATATATTGGTAATAACCGTGTTTGGAAAAGTTTGTTGGATATTGGTGCTGATGGATCCCATATGGTAATACCTTATCATTCTTCACCAGATGTCATTGGTAGTCGATTTCAAACACCTCGACACGATATTAGCAATACAAATAAGGTAAACAGTTCTCAGAACGAGATTGTCAACAGTAGTGCTGAGACCAGTGCCGCTGACGAAAGTGATTCGAGCGTATCGTTGCAATTAATTAAACGAAAAATATCAACCACCATAGGTGAAACCGGGACAAAAAGAAGAAAAAAATTGGTGCGAGTAATAGTGACATTACATCACGAATTAATGCTCAGAACACATACCGAAGTCACTTCGTACTTATCACTATTCATCGAAAATACTTTCGATCAGCTTTTCAATCATGTGTCATCAATGATCAGCTAAGCAATATGTAATTAATCATTGCATCAATAACTATGGCGCTCAACTTTGATTTTGTGTGGTAAAAACTCTATTTTCTTTAAATGTCCATAATTATTGTCGAATATGAACTCAGCCCATCTGACGTCTGCTTGCAAATTTTCGGGTGGCGGATTGAAAACTTGAAAAAGATTCAAAACATCGAAAACTTTACCTTTATTTCTAATTTTAAAATATGGTAAGATAACATTTCTTAATATTTAATTAACTTTGTAACATTTTAAAATACTTCTTTATTGTACACCTTTACACATTAATATAATATAAAATAGTACATTTTATATTACTGAAAAATAAATTATTTTAGAATTTTAGAGTTCCTTAAAGAGGCGATAGGGAAATTACTGCACAAGGGCACCATAGGAATGTTCAGGTTTGGCACTCGTAACTTTTAATACACTATTTTCCTCAATGTATTATATACAGTACAGTAATACATTGCATTTTAATATACTGTATAATTTCATTACTTATTACACGGAGAAAAAATGTTGTAGTAAAAATGACAATGTTTTCTAGTAATGGAGACAGACTTGGCAACTGGTAAAAATTACTATTTCTTAACGGTAAAATTTACTATATTATACACATCTTGTGAATTGTTCCTATACCAATATAGTAATTTTTACCATTTGTCAAATTTATCTTTTCATTACTAAACAACATTCTTGTTTTTCCTAAAAATTTTTTCTCCGTGCACACCGTTAATCTCGTATCCTACATACACGTATATATATATATACATATTATACAATTCCAGGTCGATTATATCACGATATTGTACACACACAAATTTCACCCCACGCACGCACGCGCACACACACACACACACACACACACACACAACAAGTGTTCATCACTTATACATATATATGCACATAAGTACATACAGAGAGAGAGAGAGAGAGAGACGCGCGCGTTGGTCACAAAATCAACCACCATAACATGCCGAGAACGCACTGCACGTATGATATTATTTTGTACAGGTGAAAAATATTCGCGCATCGCTTTCACCGTTCGGTATATATACATAGCGTACATACGTACATTGCACATACACACATATATATATATATAGATATACTACGCGGTGATATAATGACGAGTAATTCTCGCGAGGCTCTCGATTGGAACCGTCTCAAACCTGACGCCCGTATTAAATGAAAGAATAAAAACGACTCTTCCCGGTTCGCATGGTTGTGTAACACTTTAGCATGTGTATGTATTACTATCTCGTATATATACACTTTGAAAATTGCGCGGACTAAAATTGGATGCAGTCATTATTCCCAACGATGGGTTGTATTGATATTGCTTCATTATGTATATATGCACCTTTTTTACATACGCACACACACACACACACACCTATATATTTAGCTCCCAGGGAATGCATTTTTCACTAAAAACATAAATATGACCTTTTTGTAAAATTTACTGAATTTTTCATTAAAAATACTTTTAAAGTCATAAATGTATGCTGTCACACTCTTGTAAGCCATTTAAACCTTAAATAGTGAAAATCAGCAATTCTGCTCCGGACTCTGAAAACCAGATACAGTCTAAAAGAGGTTTTTTTATAGTGAGAACTGCCTATAAATTTCCAGAGTGAGTCTAAACCATTAAGACCATTTATGGTTAAAATATCTGGGAAAAGTGCCCGAAATATTAACAGAAATGTATATTTGTTGCCTTATAACGATGAATCTGTTAGCATGATCATTTCAAAAAAATTCATGCAGTTACCTTGGAGTGGTAGAAAATCATCTCCACTTTTTTCAATATTAATCTAGTCTCCTGTAAGCTGTTAAAAATACAAATACCCTACTAGAAATATAGCGATTTTAAATGATTTGAGGTTAGAAATAGGTATGTTTTAGGTCATAACTAGCCATTTTATATCCATTTTCTAGAAATGCCTTGTTTCTACTTTAAAAGTCTTTTCCATTTCTACTTGGGTATTATTATACAATAGTAAAAACTTAATTTTTAAACATTTATAATGCTGGATTTTTTGTTTTACAACCACGGACTACTGCAACTGTATCAACAATATTATTATAATAACTGAATATACGTATTTAATACAAAAAAATATATCAATAAATCAGATCTGAGATTATAATGATTAATATGATTAATTTACAGTGGCAAGTTTGCGAAATTCAAATAATGTATTGCTGAATAATGATAATAAGTAGTAATGTTGATACATTTATAATAATCCTTCAGATTAGTATCATAATTCTTGTAAGGGTTGTAAAACTAAAAATCCAGCATTATAAATGTTTAAAAATTAAGTTTTTATTATTCTATGATAATATTTGTATTTTTAGCAGCTTACAGGGGATTAGATGGATACTGAAACAAGTGGAGATACTTTTCTACCATTCCAAGGTAAGTGCATAAATTTTTTTGCAATGATAATGCTAATAGATTCATCGTTATAAGGCAGCAAATATACATTTCTATTAATATTTCGGGCATTTTTGCCAGGTATTTTGATCAAAAGTGGTCTTAATAGTTTAGACCCATTCTGGAAATTTATAGGCAGTTTCTGACTATAAAAAACCTCTTTTAGACTGATTAGGCTTTATATTGTTATTTAACGAACGACATATATTACATATACTTTTTATGATAAATATATTTTACACAAAGCCCATTCAAATATCTATTACGTGTATATATATATATATATATATATATATATATATATATATATATACATACACCTACGAACATTCCGATTAGAAGAAAAGGCAATTAATTGATTGTGAATTACCTCGATAATCAAATGTTGTAAATGTATATAAATGTAATTTACTATCATTTGTGTATCATTGGTCACGCGCGTAAATCTTTAAATTGAGTATGGACAAACAGAAGAAGAAGAAGAAGAAGAAAAGGAAGAAGAAATGGCTATAGGTCGTCATAAAATAGTATCGGAAGCTTATAATAATACTCAAACGGACAGGTGTAACATTTGCTTTCTCTTTACATATGCGGCATTCCATATCAAATCAGCAGATGAAAATTTAAAAATTATTAAGATTTTGCTGAACAACTCCTTTTTGAACCTAGAATATGTAAACAAATTTTTAATGCTTTACTAACATATGATAAAAGTTATTAATAACCAAAAATCACATGTTTTGCTGTTTTGCACTTATAAGTCCAATTTTCATGACTTTTTAACTCAAAGTATATGCAGTCTACAAAAAAATGATACACAGCTTTACAGTTGGAAATTACAAGATTTCAATGAAATTTTAATTATAACCATTAATTGAATATTATTGCACCTTTACTGACCTTAAGTCATTGAAAAATCATATATTTTGATTTTTAACATTTTAATTAACAAAGATTTTATGATTCCAAAAATAAAGCATTTAGTTCGGAAAGACCGATAATTATATATTAATTAACAAAGGTTTGGTTTACATAACCAAGTTGTGGTTGGATCAACGAAACCGCTTAGTTCCCGATAACGAACAAAATGTGTCTCTGGATCAAATCATAATATGATTGAATATATCCGATATTTAGTTGAATGAAATGAATATTTGATTTAATAAGCCACTTCTTTTTTTTAGAAAACATATAACTAAACATTTACTTAATACAACCTATTATTTAACTGAATCAAAATCTCGATTTCTTCTTTCAACCAGCAAATTGCTATAGCAACGAAATATTTGTTGGAGACAACCAAGTATTTGGTTAAACTGATACAATATTTAACAAACTTTGATTTTGCAATATAATTTGAAACAAATGTATTATTGAACCAAGTGAAAATTTCTTGCGCCAACTTTTTATATAACTGATTCAAAATCTCGATTTCTTTTTTCAACAAAAGATTGTTAAATCCAATATAATATTTATTAATGGTAATCAAATAGTATATTAATTATATAAAATATCATTTTACGCGACTGAAATATATTATCAATTGAAATAAATATGTAACTGTTTCAACTAAATCTTTTATTCAGTTAACAAACCTTTTTTCATATATTCAAACATTATTTCTGAATATTCAAGGTTACCTTATTGTGGTTTAATACATACTTCAACCAACTGAATATATTTCATATATTCTACGCTTGTTATCTACTATATTTTTTATTCATCGTACGCAACGCATATACTTACATAATTTTACGAACAAATCGATAGTTTGATATTTCTAAAATTTCCTAATATACGAATCAATCAAATTTTTGGTCGTTTGCGAATTAACAGAAAAAAGCGGATCCACCTAGTAGAAAATGTAGAAGTTGAGGTGGCGCGAAATTTAAATTTAAAAAGAAATATTCTTTTTAATTTATACTTCGTTAAAAATATTCTTTTATTGCAACAATTAAATATTTTATAGTGTCAATAATAGGTTCGTAATTAAGTTATTGCAAACTTCAGTTAGCCAAATTATTCTGTTGAATTAATATTTAATTGATCACAGCGACATAAATAAAAATAATTCAAAGACTTCGTTTATGAATTGCTTTTATTGAAATAAGTAAATATTTTGTGGAGAAACATAAATTTTTTTGATTACAGACACCAACATAAACAAATCGAAGTCTTCGTTTATGAAATGATTTCATTAAAACAACTTAACATTTTGTGGAGGAAAATAAATCTTCCAGTCAATAATTATGTCTCCAACAAAATATTATTTTCCTAATTTAACTAAATATTTTATTGAATTCAGTAAATGTATTGTTAACAATAGCTTGTTTTTTCGACACATCGACTTTGTTAGGTCAACGAAAGATTTTTTGGATCTAATAAAGACTTGATCGATAATAATATGAATAATTTAGTTGAGGTAGGCAACGAAATTTAAATCGTAATCAGTTGAATATTTGTGTCGTAGTCGAGTGTATTTTATTGAATTTTATTGAATGTTTACATGCTTTTTTTTTGTTTGTGAGGTTTTATTTATTTATTTAATTTATTTAAATTATTAATTATTTAAATTGGTAAACAATTCACTTGATTAAAATGAAGAAGAAGAAAAAGTGTGACTTTGATTGCTTTATAACTTCTGTGATTATTTTGTTAACTATTTATTTAATCTTGTTGCTATTTTCATTGATTAATAATATAATGTTAATTATTATTATAGTTAAGAATTGACACTCCGAAATATTGACAAGTTTTGTTTGAAACGCAATGTGACAATCACAAGGTAAAGAATTTTTGTTGTAGACGACTGTATTGACATTATATAAACTAATTAATTATTATTTATTAAGTTTAGCACCTGAAGATGGAGGCAAATTTGTCTCCGAAACGTTGTGCAATTCGAGAAATAACTTGACTCGTTAAAGCAATCGATAATCCTACCCAAATTAATTATGTTATATTATATTTAATTATAAAGTATATATAATATAAATATTATGTTATATTAGATATTAAATATAATATATCACATGTATTTTTTAGGTATAAAAATCTCGTGCATTTAATCTGATCTAATATATATATATATCGATAAACTAAAAAAAAGTTTTTTCTATGGTATTACAAATTACGGTACGTTTGTCTGCGTAAAGATGTATATCTTAGCCTTGTTTTTGATTTTCGCGAGCTAATTTGTTAAGGGAGAGTTTAGGTAATATTATAACATATATATATATAGATAATAATAAATTTGAAATATCGGGTTTATACGCCACCTGACAGAGAGGGAAGATACGATCTTTAGTACGATAAAAAGAGACAGAAAAGCTTATGGAGCCCCGGGCCCATAACCTGCCATATTAACAATGACATGGGAAGGGATAAAGGTTATTGGATTTAACACATGAGGCTCCATAACCGCACGTATTTAGAAATGTATATATATATTATATATATATAAATATATATAATCCTAACGCATATAACCAGATGTTATTAATATTTTTTATTAACATTGCGCATTATTAAACCAATATTATTGAAATATTAAGTTAAATAGAAAAAATTTAATATA
>CM047431.1:33164125-33259368 GCA_026168455.1 Theocolax elegans | reverse complement strand
GAAAAGCCTAGATGCGAAAAATTGTGAGTGTGATGAGAAAAAATGTTCATAGACACGTTTGTCTTTTGTTCGAAAAATTCGTGGAACAGGACCTTGGAAAGGTCAGAGCGCGGCATTTGTTTGTACCGGGTATTGCATGCGGCGGGAACACGTGAGCGACGAAGTAGGAATAGCAGAGCGAGAGTGCGAGTGAGAAGGAGAGCGAGAATGCGAGAGAGAAGGAGAGCGTGAGTGCGAGTGAGAAGGAGAGCGTGAGTGCGAGTTAGAAGGAGAGCGCAAGGCGAGAGCGGCCGAACGAGCTCGGGAACACTCGAGAAAGAGAGAGAAGGGCGAGTACGGGAGAAGGGCGTGTACGGGAGAAGCGCGAGTTCGGGCGCGCGCGAAGTGGGGAAGAGAGCGGAGACGCGTACTTACGTAGTAGGGAAACGAGCGAGACTAGGTGAGCGCGGAGCGGGGCGTTCTCGATGCAAAGAAGCGCGAAGTGGGTAGACGAAAAGCTAGATAGGCAGGATCTTGCGCGCTAATTTCGGATCAGCTGATCTTCCTTTTCTTTTCTTTTCTTTTTCCTCTTTCTCGTACCGCATGCGATACAATATCGGTCCAACAAATGTCTAAGCAACTTTAAAAGGATATTAAGTAAAAGTTAACGTTAACAAAGTGATGCGCTGTTTAAAATGAGAATTGACATGAGAAGAGTTTCCCCGGGCAGAAGGTTGGTCTAGACCTTCTTGAAAAGTAAATAATTTTCACAACAGAATCCGGATTCACATGTACCCTGTGTACATAATAAATAATAATTATTAAAGTGTTTTAAAAGTTGCATTCATCGGCTTTTAATTCCAGAAAAGCGTACTGTTAGAGCGTAATATGTTTTTTTAGTTGACAAAAAATAAATTTTGTAGGTATTTATTAATCGAATGAAACGTTTTACGTCCGTTTTTGTAACTAATCGCACTTATGATTTAATAGATCTAGGTAGTACTCGAACAAATTCTCATAGATCATAAAAAAATTTTCTTCGTAACACCAAAGTATTTACTGTAAAAATAATTTTTATACAAGGAAAACAAATTACAAATCAAAGTGCATTTATAAAATATATAATCTCTGTATTTTAGATCGATATTTTTTAACATCGATGCCTTAAAACGATTTTCTTTTTCGGGTACGAGTGTGTTCTCGAAAAGTACAAAATACAAAACTGAGTCATCCTATAAATAAATGCGTACTGTCTTATATACTAAACAGTGCAATCGAGCTTTGGCAGAAAAGAGTATCGAAGCTATGTATTTTTTAATCTCACCTACATATTGTAAATAATTTGTTATTGTAATCCGTATAATGTGTAAAAAAGAATTTTTTCTTTCTTTTTATAAAAAAAACATCTTACTTTTTACATATTAAATTTACATAATATCGTTTGTACAAATTTTCTTGTGTTGTTCATTGTGCTTCGACACTTTCCTTTGGTTGATTCAATAAATACGATACATCTAAACCCATAACTTAAATTTACATCTTTGTAGAAAAGCTATGACTTAAATATAAATACATTACAGTATAGTAAATTTGTTTCTACAATGGTATAAAAAGAATTGTGTAAAAGAGTAGAGAAAAATGAAAAATAAGAACGCTCACTAAAATGCTGCAGTAGCGAAGCAACGGAGACCGCCAACGGAAAGCATTTGAAGTATATCTATGTACATTCAAAATTTGTATATATAGATATACTAGAAATGTTAAAAATGAAACTTTGTCGGTTAATTTTGGCTTTTCCTTTCATTTCCCGAAAATCATTTTTTTTGCAAATGAAATATCGCTAGTAAAAGTAAAAGATAAGGCATGATTTATACGTCTTGGAACGTCTTTATACTTATTGGCGGACTCCTTTCTTTCAATGTTAAGCTAAGCGAGTAAAGTTACATTGTACTTTTTAACTTATACTATTTTACATGATTTTCAAATACAATTGTACAAATTTTTAATTATAAAGTTGTTCTAAGTGTTACGACTCCTTGCATATATTTTGGAATGTTGTTACATTTATGCAACGAAAGTGAAGATATTTACATATATTTTTCATTTTAATTGTACGATGAAAAATTTTAATGTATTTCGATGAGGAATAGTACAATGTACCTATTATTATATCTTCGATTGACGATTAAATTTAAAAAAAGAACGCTACTGTTTAAACAGTTTAAATTTTCACGTAAAAAAATGTCAATAAATTATTATTTAAAATACTATCCGCGTGTACATCAAAATCACATTTTCAATGTAAAATTGAAAGCCGTTTAAAATCTACGTTACTTCTTAATTTAAAAAAAACCGCTACGTTAAAAAACGCTTCGAAAAAAAAAGATAACACTCAAAAAATATAGAGACGATTGTCATGTTATAATCGTATGTATACATTACAAAATACGTCGAAAAAAAAAAAAAATATTTCGATGACATAAATCGACAATTCGTTAGCATAGACGTTTCGATCGACAATAATTTCGTATATAAAAGAATACCGAAAAATCTGCACGGTAAACAGTATTTTTATTTTGTCTGATCAAGTCGGCTGAGAAGACATTTTACTCGAGTGCGAATGAATGACCCTTGGACCAGTGATGGGTCCCTTGACCTTCGCTTTGCTGAAGCACAAAAGTTGCCTGTAAGCCTCGCGGTAAAGTTTATTCGTACCCGCGTAGATGAAGGGATTAACGACCGAGGAAGCCCAAGCGAGTACCGAGGCAACGACGTGTAAAATCGGTATCTTCATGCGATCGTCGACGACGTTGACCAACATCAACGGCAAGAAGCACAGTAGGAAACAAAGGAATATTATCAACATGAGCCTGGTGACCCTCGAATCCTCGCGTTTTTGAAAACCAGTTCGTCTACGTCCACCCGAGTGAGCCTCGAGGTTCTTACGACTTTTCCGTACTTTCCAGTAGATGCAGAGGTACGAGACGATGATCACGATGCACGGAACGAGGAACCCAACGACGAATAAAAGTTTCTTTGGACTTTGGCCGTTTTTCTTGAGAATCGTGCAGGAGAACGTTGCGGGATCGAGACCCAAGGTACCCCATACTCCGATCAACGGTGGGATTAGTAACGAGAAACTCAGTGTCCAGATCCCGATGAGCATCAGCGTTATACCTCGATTCGTGTAAATGCGATTATACAATTCGGCTCGTGAGATCAACAGATACCTGCAACAAATCGTTATAATTAATACATTAATTTAACTATTTTCACGAATCATATTCATTCAGGCACTCTATGCAAATGATATATTTATTGTAACAATAAATTAAATGGTAATAGCGGTAAGTATGCGATCGTAACACGGAAATCCCTTTATTATATTTTCACCATCAAGAATAACGTAACACTATAAATAATTACTTATATATATCATTAAAATACATCTTGTCAAAAATGAAATCTCTCTTAAGGGGTGACATACCCGGTGGGTTACCGACCGAGCAAAAGAAGATAATTATATTACATTTATTTTAAAAAATACACATTTTTATGAAATCCTAAATACAGAACTGCACTATAATTAAATAGTAAGCAATTCTACAAAGTTCCAAGTGAATACAACAAGAACACCCTTAAAAAGTTCTACACCTAAAATGTACGATTTTTCGTGATTTTTTCTAACCACAACAAACATAATTTACACTATTACAGTAAACTAAATTTATAATTGAACTTTTTAATTTTTTAAGAATTGTATACAGATGAAACAGTGTCTCGCCCTCTTACCTCATTAATGACCAAAACGGTCGATGTTAGACTAATTTTTCCCCTAGCGGAAATAATCATATGCGTATAATGTTCATAAATACTTAATAAAAGTTATTAGCATTTATTAGATTTTCATAACACTTTATAAAGTGCGGATTTTGGACTCTAGTAATAGTTTAAAAAATTTGGTAATGTTTATAACATTTTATTAGTTATTTTTAAAATTTCGTAAATATTTCTAAGCTTTATTAGGTTTTATTAGATTTTTGTATTTCGAAAATATCGTGAAAAACGACAAAATGACACTAATAGTAACTATTGCATTTTCCTGTATTTAACTGTTTTTAGCTGTTTCTAAGTGATGTATGCAAAAAACAAAAGCTATTAATGAAAGACAGGGTGCTGATTGCACACGTAATTATTTTACACTTAATAATAATGCACAAAATTTTGCTGAATTAGATTTGGGCACAAGTCATTTTTAGTCGTGCACAATTGTTGATAATGAATAATAAATAATCAAATTAATTTTTCTGCACAATATTTTTATGCACACAAATATTTGTAGTGAATTGTGCACAAAAATGATTCAACACATTAAAATATTTGTGAATAAATACCTTAAAGTTTATGCACCGTTGATTGTACACAATCATTTTTCTAAAATGTGAGCTAATTTATTGTGCACGATCGATTATATATAATTTTCTTTTTAAATTGTGCACAACTTTTTTGTGCACAAGTGAAATATAATATATTTTGAAAATGATGTATTAAATTTTGTGCAAAATATATTTTGCAGAAATTATTTATTTTATACTTTCTTTGCTTCAAAAAACATATTATTAAACACAATAGTCAATTTATTTTGCACAACTGTTTTTCTTGAAATAAAATATTTTGTTATCGTGCACATGTTAGTGAATGTAACGACACATAGATGTCGTTACTAGTGTACTTAGTTAATTGATCCAAGGCGATCGAAAGTAGATTAATATTATAACGTATCAAAGAGACACCCACTTTTTAATAAGTAATATATTAATATGATGTACATTAAATAATTAAATATATATAGATTCTAATTTAATTTTTAGATTATGTAATATATATATATATGGGCTATTTCACGTCAAGTGGTACGATGAAAATTTTAAATCGCTCCAAAATTTGAATTCAGGCTGGAAATATCTTTCAGAAGATAGAAAAAAATTTTTAGGTGTTAAAAATAATTTGCCTAAGAGTTATTCCACCATGAAAAATGGAAATTTTTCAATTTTTTAGAAAAATGTCTATTTTCAAAGCCATTTATCTCAAAATCTATTGATTTTTTTTAAAAAACATTAAAAACAACTTTTGTTCAAAATAATCTTTAGAACTTATCTACCTGGGTTACAATTCTTAATTTTAAAATCTCGAAGAAATATAACGCCCGGAAATATTGAATATCAAAAAAAGGCGACCACGCCACAATCGATTTTGATCTAACACCGCTCAAAAGATCACATTTTTCGCGAGCTTTCGAATGGCGGTGGTTAGATTATTGGCCAAGACCGTTGGTGTAAGTTATACCCCATAAACCTCATAAAATCACTCATTTTCATGTATTTTAGGGCATTTATCTCAAAATCTATTGATTTTTTTGAAAAAACATTAAAAACAACTTTTGTTCAAAATAATCCTTAGAACTTAACTACCTGGGTTACAATTCTTAATTTTAACATCTCGAAGAGATAGGGCACTTGGAAATATTGAATATCAAAAAAAGGCGACCACGCCACAATCGATTTTGATCTAACACCGCTCAAAAGATCACATTTTTCGAGAGCTTTCGAATGGCGGTGGTTAGATTATTGGCCAAGACCGTTGGTGTAAGTTATACCCCATAAACCTCATAAAATCACTAATTTTCATGTATTTTAGGGCATAACTTACACCAGCGGTCTTGGCCAATAATCTAACCACCGCCATTCGAAAGCTCTCGAAAAATGTGATCTTTTGAGCGGTGTTAGATCAAAATCGATTGTGGCGTGGTCGCCTTTTTTTGATATTCAATATTTCCAAGTGCCCTATCTCTTCGAGATTTTAAAATTAAGAATTGTAACCCAGGTAGATAAGTTATAAAGATTATTTAGAACAAAAGTTGTTTTCAATGTTTTTTCAAAAAAATCAATAGATTTTGAGATAAATGGCTTTAAAAATATAAATTTTTCTAAAAAATTGAAAAATTTCCATTTTTCATGGTGGAATAACTCTTAGGCAAATTATTTTTAACACCTAAAAATTTTTTTCTATCTTCTGAAAGATATTTCCAGCTTGTTTTCAAATTTTGGAGCGATTTAAAATTTTCATCGTACCACTTGACGTGAAATAGCCCATATATATATGAAGATTTCAAGATGAAAAACAATAAGACAACAAGTCTTTATTTATCATCAATTTAATGGTAATAAACATTAGAAAAATCCCAAACATATTTTATAGGAGTTTTCGGTACAGATGAATGAGAAGATTCAGATGTCAGTCGGGGGGGGAGGGGGGGTGAACTAATTATTTGTCAGCTACAATGTTGAGATCTGAATTTTATTATATTTTATTATTCATATTCCTGAACTCATCTGTGTATAGGGTTTTGTTATTTTATATCTAATTAAAAATCTCTTACATTATATTTTCTCCTCGTGTATGACTATTAAAATCATTATTTTATTAATATTATGCAAAAATTATAAACAAATTAAATTATTTTTTGTAATAAACTTTTGTAAAGTATTTTAAAGTATACTGTCCATTCAAAATATGTCGTACGAGTAAAGTTTATCATTTTTTTTAATTTCAATATTGTAAAATGAAATTCACTTTAATTTAAAATTCGTTTTACACATATTAGGATTATTTGATACCCTAATTTATATGACTGTATACTAATACCAAAAAGTTGGCGCATAAAAGTTCTATGTAGTAAATCTTGTATGTACATTGCATTTTTATAAAATGAACTACTTACAATAAAAATTTAACAATAAGCTTATTACGCTGATAGCTCAAATCGACATTTATGTCGATAAAAAGCATTAATTCAGATAAAATGTGCGACAGACTATTTTCTCTTGTAGCATTCAAATATTAATTAAAGTAAATTTTTAACCTATTAAAAAGAAAATATGTACGCATTTAAAATGTATCTTTTTTCATAAAAAGAAAGACACGCAATACAATTACCGAGTTTGTAAGCCAATCTTTTATACTTCAATCGGCTATACAATACCGCAAATGCAAATGTCGCAATATAAGTTTAATGAAATATTAACGACAAGAATCAACGTAGCAAAAAACAATACAGGTAGTATAAAAACTAGGGTTACATCTAAAGCAATAAATTTAATGAGTTCAAATTGAAAGCTAAATTATAAGCACTTTCAAAATTTACTTGAAGAATAATCGGAAGAGGAGTACTGTAGCTGCATTCGACTTCTGAGCAAGCACAAATAAGTGATTCGACAGGTTTTTCAGAGAGTGTTCAAAAGATTCAGGCAGTCTTATTTTTTTTTTTTTTTCGGTGCTAATCAGCGACGGAGGTCATACAATGTCTTTGGTGAAGAAAGCACTTGTTGAAAATACATTCCCCAGTGGTGCTTGTACCAATCGGCCGGGTCCGGAAATCGAACCTGGGACCTCCAGATTACGAGCCCGACGCCCTAACCGACCGAGCCATCGCAGGCCTCAAAAGATTCAGGCAGTCTTATAAGAAAATTGAAGGTAGCAAACATTAATGCAAGACTATAATGGTCATCGTGTAAATGAATCATCAGGTTAAAGATATCCTCCTTTCAAGTAGATATAAGTGGCTTCAACTTCTTACATCTATCAACAGTTCACTCGAGTATCCTTGCAAATACGATTTCATTAATTTCAAAGAAAAAATGTATCGAAGAGGCAAGGACAGATAATTTTAGTTTAAATAGTAAAACTTGCCAATTTATTTTATTTATCCTATTGCTGTTCCTTCATGGTTTTTTACAGCTGGTCCTGCTAACTTGATATCATTTTGGCTGACCATACCGTTTTAAAAAAAAAAGTCCGCGGCAAATTTTTGGTTTTCAAGGATAATTTACAGATAATTTACGGCAAATTATCCATGGTTTATTTTTTAATTTTAAAAAAGTTGTCCTGCCAGCTTGAAAGATGTTTATCGTTCAAGTATTTACGTGCCTCTTCAGATTTTTGGAAACATTATGACATGTTTTTAAAAGTAAATCAATTAGTTGTCATTGGAAGACAATTTCCAGTTTGTGCTACGTTGAATAGTTGATTTGTCTTCCAATGCCGTTTACAAATGCTTATAAAATTTGACTTGAAGCTTTGGATAAAGATAAATTATAGTAAAAGAAAGGACAGTGAATTCTTAGTTTTGCTTAATTTCAATAAGTCTTTTAATTACGATTCTTTTTCTAGTAATAAGAAAGGTTAACAGGCTATAAGTAATATAAATAAAATAGAAATAATAATAATAAATAACAATAATATTGCTTATAATAAAAAATAAATTTATATATACCACCATAACTATTCCATTTTCAGTACTAACAACATTATATATTTCATCATCAATACCATTCTCACCATAACTGATCTTTTATTTCAATTCCTTGTTCCTGGCTGGTTGAAATACACATCAAAGTCAGCTTTTTAATTGACATTTATTGTTGAACCTGTAAAAGTATTAACTAAGTAAATAAATTGTACATTAGACAACAAGCATTACTTAAAATCATGAAGGTAAATGTGATTTTACATCACATCTCATTACTGAATTTGTCTATACGACAATTAGCTTATAGCTAAAAGTAAATTATTAAGTTTTCGAAAAAGTTAATAATTTACAATATTTATATTGAAAGGGGCCCCTCCAACGCCCATTTCTGTGAGATGCAACCAAACTTTAAATATCATCTCTCCATCTTCTGACTATACGTCAGTTAGCCTTTGGCTAAATGCGATTTTACATCGCGCATCATTGTCATTATTACTAATGGTAATGCATTTGACTTTACGTCACTTAGGTTAGAGCTTAATAAGTAAGATTTATTTTATAAAATGTAATACTAACATACACGTATAAATTAATCACCGTGTACTTTTTTTTCGTGTCTTGTCACGTAACGCTTTTGTGTAAATATTTTATTACATATAGAGCAGTGTAGCTTGCACTGTTCAACATGTCTTTTAAATAATTTCGCCGATATTTTTATTTGGCAAGTTGGACATGTTTGTTTTTGTTCGTGCGTTAATTTATGGAGATAAATATTTCGTACATTTTTATTGCATATTTCGCATGTCTGCATGTCTTGATCGGAGTTATGCACTCCGATATGTCGTTGCAGATTATACGAAGTAGCGAAACATTTATCGCATATATCGCAGGTATAAATACTACTTTTATGATCACTCTTTACGTGATTCTGCAATGAACTTTTTGTTCTAAATCTTTTGTTGCAATTGTTTTGTTTGCAAACATGCCAGTTTCTCGCAACTGGCATTGGGATGGAAAATTGTTCCCTATTTTTCTCAATTTCAGTATTATTGCCTTCGCAATTACAGGCTGGCATAGACTGAACAATTTGACTATTCCATTCTATGCCACCGTAATTTATTGCTTCAGCAATATTGAGACCGAGATTGACGACGCAATGATACGTGCCACTACGAACAAAAACCATATCTCCTGGATTTTGTAAAAACAGCACATAATTTATTCCCCACTCGTCAAGGAGTGAAGGGGATATCAAGTAATATTTATGTTGCAATTCCATAGGACATACATTTTTTTTGCGTTTCGCATTCAAGTATTTCGCAAAGCTTATTATCAGTTTGCTGCGCATTGTGTTATCAACTGCTAGCCAAAGTTTTGGCTCACCTGATAACAAAATATTAATACTTGAAAGGCCACTGTCTTCATCATGTAAGGCCGTGCTGCTGTATAGCCCACCGACATAAAACATTGTCCTGTTTATCCCAGGTAATACCTTTTCTGTAGGAATTTTTGTATCGATATTAGTTAGAAAGGAAGTAATCCCCTCTGGAACCTCTTCTATATCGCGAGCATAATATTGTTTACTATTTGAATTTGCAAGATCAAAAACAGTTTTCAAGACCTCTGACGTTTTTACATTTCCTCTTTTATTGGAATTTATATTTTCTAGAAATCTACGACTTGAAACCTGCTTAGATTCTTTTACCAGAATTCTACCACATGATAATTCTTTAAACTGTTCTTGGTTAACAGTCTTATCGTTAAGGTAATCACTTACGTTAAATTCTTGGGGATCGACTGCACCTTCAAACTAAAAAATTAAATTAAAAATGACGGGTTATTAAAACTAAAAACTTGGCCGCTATGATAATTTAATATTTCACATTACAAATAGTTAATATTTCACATTACAAAAGAGCATGTCCATAAGAGAAAATACCTGGTGTAACTTATAATTTGTAATGTATAATTTACTTTATAACCTGAAATTTCTGATTTTTAGCACTAAAATATACCCATATGAACAACCTTTCGATATATAAATATATATAGGTATAATGCCAGTGTATTTTGTGGACATCCTCTTTTTATGTCCTAACCCTACTAGAAATTGTATTCCATTTAATAGATATTAATTAAATTGTTTTAGTTTCAATCTACTTTTGTTTCGTGAACGCGATATTAAGATTCGGATGCTCTGTACTTTGTACAGTTGCGCTCCGTATTTGGTATTAAATTACTTTGATGAAAATTTAAAGTTATAAAGTTTAAGAGTTGTTGAGTTGAAAAGTAAAATTTGTTTTGAAAAAGAAACATATTATACATTGCGGAAAATTATTCAAACTATTAAGTATTGAGTAAACGCTTACAAAGGTAATTGCATGATATTATTCCTAAAATTCGAGTCACTTTCACTAACTCAATAAGGTAGACGGCTGCAAGCATTCTAATACGATTGAATGTCATTTGCTAATCATTCGAAAACGAGTCATTTAAAATTTCATCGAAGAGATTTAGAGCATATATCTTGAGAAATTGTGATAAATTCTCGAGATGTTAATCAGACGTGCGTTAGTTAGGAAATTCCAACTCTATTTCAAATGTTTGGATAGCAGGCATAGGAAAAGATGACTGTAAACATTCTAATTGTAATATTTGAAACCGACCACATCACAGCATTTCACACCGTTTAATGAAAAACGCGTCATAGTGAAAAAACAATACCTGTAAATCAGTGAAGAGACTTGAAAGCTGGTAAAAAAACGTAAGAAGGTTATTAAAGATCATATGAATGCGAGTTTTCAGGTCCATAGAAGATATGGAAACGTTCGCCTTGTTAGACAAAGGCTTCATTGTTATCCTTATCGATAAAGGGCTGCTCATATGAGCTACTGGTATTCAATGCGCGTGCACTCGAATCGAATCATACGAAGTAATTAAAAGAGACGTATCGAGTACCAAATGAGAGGAGGTAGAAATTTAAATACAGGGAGTATTCGATAAACAGAGGGTAGAGTACACAATAGCACTTTTATGCCTTCCTTTGCATACACTACCCAAAGAAATCACGACCGTGATTAAAGACTCCATGAATATAGAAACTAGTTTTCGATACCGTGGCTAAAACGCAAGAAATTAGACTCAACTAGACCTTTTAAATTCTCTCTTAAGTATTTATTTAGATTAAGACGATATAAATTTACGTTAAAGGGCGTCATAAAAGATACTTTTTTGCAAGTAAAGTGCGTGAGATGAATCGAGGAGCGCAGAAATGTAGTATGGTAATAACAGAAGTGACCTATTCTAAGAGTACGATATGACTTCAATACTTTTCGGCTAGAAATCATCCCCGCGAATGCCATTTATATAAAAGATAAAAACGTTAGCCATTTTGAACATCATTGAAAACTCGTATATGGACGATTATTTGTGTAGTTGCTCTACTCTTACTGAAGCGAAAACTTAATGTGTGCCGTGACGGAGATTAATACTGCATAAAATTTCTTGATGCATAGTTGGGTATCTAACGTTCCGGAAGTTTTAAAAAACGCGTTTTATGATCTTGTCAGCGAAAGAGTACTCGGACTTATTTAGTACACGAAGACTGATAATTTGTATTTCAATTTTACGAACATTTCCGAAAGGATCATTAAATATAAAGTAAAGTCGACGAAGTGCAAATTCCTACGGGTTATTATCACGCTCTTCGACATATTTGAACTCCTATAGCTAAAAGCACCATAAATTGTCCAAATACCAGTTGACGAGCTACTACATGTCCGTAGAAAATAAATTTTGAGCCTGCAACTCCAGACTTTCTACTAGGTTTTACCGAACTTTCCCAGCACGTGTTTATGATAATGAACAAAGCTAGAATGGCTAAATTGAACTCCTTATCGGTACTATAATTATAGCTCTAAGCCACCCTGTTAGAGAGCAGAATAGCAAAAAGCAGGTCGGTTTAAATTTTCAGACGAAATACTTTTGGACTGATTTGACAAAGACGATCCAGCGGATTCGCACGCAGCCGCACGCTAAACAAATTTACACTGCAAATTGTCTGATGGAAATTACGAAGATGAATGATCCTGTACAATGGCGCAGGGTTATTTCAAGCCGACACACGGCAGATGCAGAAACACGTTGGTCGAACTGTATAATATTTGGTATCGATGGTCTATTGGTCCTGTCATTTTATACGAATATGAACTCCAGTGGCCGCGAGAAGAATGTACGAGTTTTTCAGACGATTAAGAAGAAGAATGTACGAGTCAGAGGCAGGGTTGCAAATAATTAATTACTTTTCTAATTCAATACATACATTAATTAGTAATTACTTTGGTACTGAGTTTTAGAGAATTAAACTTTTTTTTTAATAAATAATTACTTTTGGACTGAATAATGAAGCTTTTTTTAATTATTAATTACTTTTGTACTGAGTAATTAAACTATTTAAAATTCTTAATCCTTTTTTACTTAGTATTAAACTTTATTTGTATTATTAATTACCCTGAGTACTATGAACTTATGAGATACTTTGATTCAGAGGAAGAAGAATTAATAATTCTTAAGGATTACCCATCAGTTTTACAGTTATTCTTAAAATTTAATAGTGTTTTACCATCATCCGCTCCAGTAAAGAGGCTTTTTTTGATTGCCACGCTTCTGGACAGTGCAATTAATAATAGATTAAGAGATGACATTTTTGAAAAACGCGTCTTATACAGAGCTAATTCAAAAAAACATTATAAATAGATTGCTATTTTTCACAGTACACGAAAATCTAAATATTTTAATTGCACAGTAAAAAAAATTGTATACCTTACAAATAAATATGTAATAGTAAATAACAGTTTTGTGACTACTTACAATATGACCGAAACCGACACTCTTATTATAAGTATAATGTAAGAACCCTGTTAGTAACTAAAGTCGTTTATAATAATTAAAATTACATGGAGTTTAATTTCCAATTAAAAAAATATTTAGTAATTATCACGAAGTTTAACTATTCATTTCAAATGTAATTATTAATTTAAATAAGATTTAATTACTAAGACCTAATGTATTTATTAAATAAAAAATCGTTTAATTACTCAGTCCCAAAGTAATTATTAATTAAAAAAGGTTTAATTACTCAGTTCCAAAGTAATTATTAATTAAGGAAAGTTTAATTACTCAGTCCCAAAGTAATTATTAATTAAAAAAGGTTTAATTACTCAGTCCCAAAGTAATTATTAATTAAGGAAAGTTTAATTACTCAGTACATAAGTAATTAAGAATTTAAAAAAAGTTTAATTACTCAGTCCAAAAGTAATTTTTAATTAAAAAAAAAGTTTAATTCTCTAAAACTCAGTACAAAAGTAATTACTAATTAATGTAGGTAAATAAAGTTTAATTACTCATTTGACAAGTATTTTGTAATTAAATGAAGTTTCAATACCCAGTCGAAAAGTAATTTCGAATTAATATGGAGTTTAAGTATTAAGCCAAAAAGTAATTACTATAATTATATTTTCTCGTTATTGCAATTTTTGCAACCCTGGTCAGAGGTAGGGTTACTAAGATATTGAATACAAACTTTCAAAATATATCCGTAACACTGGATGCCAAAAACGACGGGACAAAATTATTAATCAAAGTTTATCAATTTCGCTATTCTAACGTCAATCAAAAAAGTGTAATAAATAAGTTGCAGAAATACCATATCTTAGAACTTTGATGTAAGCTTCGATCCGTGATAAGCCGCTGTCTCATCTGTTGATTGCGACGGGCTAGGCCTATGAATCTACCTATATGAGGTCCTACTCATGTGGTGTGAATTAATTTAGTCTCGTGTTCGTGAAAGAAGAGCGCCTTTGAGAAAAGCAATGGAATATGATAATATTTACTTGTCTTACGGTTAGAGTAAGACACCTTGAGATTGCTTACATGCTGAATGCTAGCTCGACAATAATGTCGTTACAGCGGCCAGCGGCGCGAAGAGGATCCCCGTCTGTAAGGTGTAGCGACAATGGTACGCACTTTAAGGGTAGTCAATCAATATGGAGAACTCACTCCGAAGTTACTTAGTATTTATCACTACTCGTCGAAAATATTGACTTTTCGATCAGGTAGTGTGTAAATAATTAGTACATCAATAACTACTGCGTTTTGCTTTCATTTCATGTGAGGACAAAAGATGGCCAATAAAGACATTAAAGAGCAAAAGTAAAGAACGCAAACGAAAGACATCATTCAATCTTCCTGACCTCCCTACATGAGCGGTGCCTGAGAATGTCTAGTATAATTCGTCAAGACCGTTATGGTCGTCGTTTGAATGTTATACATCTTCTTAAGAGAGTGATCGAGCATACGGCGAATTTGAGGGTTCTTATAAACGTCTTGGTGAAACGTAAGAAGTTTAACCGATACGATCTAGAACACGTGTATCCAAGGAAGTATTTTAAAATCGCGCAGGCTTTTGCGAACTCGATTTCGAAACGGTCAATACGCAAGTATCTGCCAAGCTTCCTCCCGAGAAGAAAATTAAAAAACCGGTGGACATTTGGAGACGGTGATATAGTTCTTGTAATTGAACTGCAAACGCCGCTTAATATATGTAGTGCGAGTAAGGTTGAGAACACTTACGCCGATACACAATGGTAGTGCCGAAATACGATCGTATGGACCGACACGCAATTTAATAAAAATATCAAACTCGGGTTCTAAATGGGGGAGAGTATTCAATAATGTTTGCTAAATAAACACTTCAAGGGGCTCGCTTTTTGTTTTTCATTTTCTGCGCAATGTGTCTTTTTCGTTCTAATCGTTTTTCTTCTGTTTATTATGTAAAAAAGTGTTGCTTTCATGCACGTAGACATACATTGAAAGAAATTTTGAAATCAGGGAGACCCAAATGTTTAAAATCTGGATTACGAATGAACATTGAACTCAAACATTACGAAAACTGCAATGTTTTATTACTAATTTGGTAATGTACGAGTTCAAATACTTATTCGGCGTAAAATATGTCGAAAATATGAATAATACACATCCAACTAAGACACGTATTAAGCCCAAGAACGTTGAACTGTCTCAGTCTCCCCATTCGTTTCGATTGATGTCGGCGTTGGGACCATAGGAGTCCCAAGGGCGAAGTCAGTGATGCCGTGTTACGTTTCAACTCTATAGATCCAATATTCGAATTTCTCAGTCAACAAACGTGGCATTTTATTAGAGCGTACATTAAAATAATAATATCTACGACTTGCAGAATTTTTAAGTTGGCACCTTTACGGTGCCAACACCGACATGAATCGACTCTGTAGATAGTAATAAGAGAGTTCAACGTTTTTGGGTTTACAGCGACATCATTACAGTCTTCAGTATATACTAAATTTGAAGTGACGCAATCCGTAAACACTTGAACTCATAGATTACTATATTCTACAAATTTAATGCCCAATATACCGTTGAATTAGTTCTATTATGTGGGTTTCAGTGTATTCAATATAACTTGAGCCTCCTTCATTCTAAAATTCTTTTCAATGTAGGTATTTTCTTACCGTACGGACAGATAGACGTGTTTTTTGGAACCGGGTATGAGAGGGGAGAAATTTTGTTGTATAGTATCAGAGTTGGATCCGTTAATTTTCTCAGGAGAGTTCCCAGGCTCAATAAATTAAGGCTCAAATATTTTAAGGTTACAAGTCTTAAAGAATGTTTTTCTTTATTGTTTCTTCAGAAGATGTCTTAAAACACCAGTCCCTGAATTTTTATTTATTTTTTTTTATGAAATTGATTTATTAATTTTATAATAATTTTGGTTATAAAAATACAAAATTTAAGTAAACAAATTACGAGTCAGTGTCAAAGAGCAGAAGGCAATACTACAAAGACCATAGTACCGATTCTCCTACTACCAACCTTAATTTATAAAATATTTTTGATTTTATATTAAAGTCTAAAAATTCAATCACATTTTCATAATATTATATCCACTAAAATGACTATCGACTTTTTTTTAAATTTGAGTCTTAATTGTTAAAATTAAGACTAGGCTTTTAAGGCTAAAAAACTAAATTAATAATTATTGTTAATTAATCAAATGTATTCGTTTTTGTAAATAAAGGTATAGCCTGAAGAGGATGACGAAAAGTCATCGAAACGTCGCCATCTAATTAAATGTATGGTTTATTCACCAAGATCGAGAAACCTTAGTTTGAAATAAAATTTGCGTGGATGACAAAATATACGTCTATACTTAATAATTGTTAAAGTTTGAAAAAACTTATTATATCAATAAACTTAATTTTTATGAATGTTTTAACCGCTATTAATTTAAGTGATGATCAAAACAGTTATAGGTAAATGAGAAGTATAACGTATCATACGTGTACTGCTATAGAGGTTGAATGCAGGGATATTTGTGTTATGCAATCTTGATTGTTTTATAAGCTTTATCTAGACTAATTACTGTACCTTTATTATAAAGACAATTGGAAATATGTTTAATTTGTACTAAATGTATAAGTATATTGCAATATTGTTAATTACTGTGGTACAATTGAGTAGCCGTCAATAACACATGGTGATAAAATATCAATTTACTTAAGTTTTTATTGCAGTTCTACTAATTATTCGTCCACTCTGTAATTTACAGGGTTAAAAAAGTATATTTAAAGCAAGTTGTATGATTTTTTCTGACATGGTAGCTTGAAGCGAAATCACTTTTTCACAATTTTAATGATTTCTTTATTATGCAGAATAGTTCTGGTACGCTGAATGATCTTGGACAATTCTTTTTCTTAAACTTCATGTAATTTACAGGAAAAAGGTCTTGTAAATTATAAAAAGTTAAAAGTTAAAAAAAATCAAGAAAATGTTAATTTAACCATTTTTTACCTTATATATCTCTAAAACTATTAATTTTTTGCCTCCAAAAATTTAGACCATCATCCAAAACATGTAAAAGTAGGTATTGACAAAGTTACAGAAAAAAAAATTTTTTGTCTCTCGATTTGACAGAGAAACGCCCATATATTTATTATTTTTATAATGTTTGCACATATAAGTGCATTGACAATATATATATGAGCGCATTGACATTCTAAATATATATATATATGAGATATTCCATGTAAAGTGATCCAGTTAAAAAATAGAATTTTGCTTTAATGTATGGAATCAGTAAAAAAAACTACTTAAATAGAGTGTAGCTAAATTTTTAGACCTGAATTTCAATTAGTACTAGAGCTGTAGCCAATCAAAAAATCGATTTTTTTGAAAAAAAATGACTTTTTGGCCATTTTTAGGCACGATTGTTATATGCAACTTAGAACTCATCCATACCAATCCCTAAAATGTGTGTATAGGTGTGTGTATGTATGAAATCCTGTGAACAAAATAACTATTAATTTTTAATCGATTAAGCTGAAATTTATACGGTATATTTGTTATAATTATAGAAGTCAGTGGTCCTATTATCAGCTGTATCGCTAATAAATTGTTGAAGATATGGAGCGTTTTACAATTTTGTCAAAATTATTTATGCACATTATCTCCAAAAATACTATTCTCACGTACATAATGAACTGCTAGTCTACAAATAATCGCGTTCTTTCGTTATAAATTAAAATGTATCATTTTTATATAAAAAGTATAAATGGGCGAAATATTCGTCTCAAAATTACAAATCTTTTTTCCTTTGAACACTTCATGATCAGAACTATTTTTTTGAAGGTAACAATATGAAAACGATTAGAATCATTAATAATCTATACAAAAATACATTTTCTCGTTATAATTTAAAAAATTTATTATTTTTATATAAAAAGTGTAAATGGGCGAACAAAATAAACATAAGTGAATATAAGGGTAATCATGACAAGACCAGAATAATTTACAGCAAATTATCGTTATTTTAAAAAACTCTGTTAGACACAAAACAGTAGTATATTAATTGGATTTATAAAAGGTTTCAGGTATTTATCCAATTATATAGCAGGTATAACTGCTCTACTGTTTTGTGTTTGTAAGCAGCTTAGAGATTGAAAAGTATCAGTGACTAACAATAAATAGTATATTTTAGTATTATTGAGGAATAATAGTGCCATATTGTTTGAATGCAAGTATACGGTTACTCTGTTTTTTTCCTAAAATGCATTCGCTTTCTATTTTTAAGAAATTTACATAAAAAAACCCTAACTTTGTCTGAAATGCTCTGCCGCACTCAAACTTTGCATCATTTTGAAGGTAATTAATCATCGATGAATTAGATTTTTGATTGTACAACCCTTTTTTTTACTATAAAAGTTTTTATTAATTATAACTATATTTAATGTTTTAAACTAATATAAATTAAATATTTCAACAGATTCTTCTTGAAATTTATAAACTTTTTCAAATTAATGTATATAAGAAAAAATTGTTAGATTTTGGGTTATTAAGTGATAAAAATGGCCAAAGTCATTTTTTCAAAAAATTCGATTTTTTGATTGGCTACAGCTCTAGTACTAATTGAAATTCAGGTCTAAAAATTTAGCTACACTCTATTCAAGTAGTTTTTTACTGATTCCATACATCAAAACAAAATTGAGGTTTCACCCTTCGGATAATCTTTCTTGCTGAAACTTGCAGAGGTGTTTTCGTATATCTAATGATAGTAGAATCTGCTTTTATTTTGATCTCATAGGCTCTTTGCAGTGAGATATATCATCACTTGAATTTAACAAATTACATACTGCTTTTATATCCATTACTAGATGGATAAAAGAGAAACTGTAAAAAGTTTTTTATAATATAAATATTATAAAAGATATTACTTTCTTCTACCTTTTTGTAGCTAAAATTGTTAATATATATTAAACAATAATTTATAGTTAAATAATATAAGAAAAGGGCGATAATTGCTACTTTATAATGCATTATTGTGTATTAAAACTCATTATATTGCATTTGATGCATTTGTTCTTATATATATGGTTTCAATTAACAATAAACATGAATGAAATGTATATTTTCATTATAAAATTATAAATTTTTTACTTGAACATAATTAAAAATATGTATGTACATGTGTTAAACATAACCTTGCTGAAATACTGCCAGCGCTATCAAAATATTTCAATCTTTATAGGTATATAATTTTATCTTTAACACTAGGTTTGCGATAGTCTCTATCTTATAAACTATAAATAAATAGTGTAAAAGAAAATACCTTGTTTCCCTGGCATTGCAAATGTTCAAAATAATCATTGTTACAAGTATGTACATCTTTTTCTTAAACTCATTAACTCTTGCTTGTTCAAATATTATATTCCAGGATATTATTTACTGATCCAAATTTAATTATCAACCTGCAACAAAAATAAGTGAACCACATTGATGCTTTATGGTTCACTTATTTTTGTTGCAGGTTGATAATTAAATTTGGATCAGTAAATAATATCCTGGAATATAATATTTGAACAAGCAAGAATTAATGAGTTTGAGAAAAAGATGTACATACTTGTAACAATGATTATTTTGAACATTTGCAATGCCAGGGAAACAAGGTATTTTCTTTTACACTATTTATTTATAGTTTATAAGATAGAGACTATCGCAAACCTAGTGTTAAAGATAAAATTATATACCTATAAAGATTGAAATATTTTGATAGCGCTGGCAGTATTTCAGCAAGGTTATGTTTAACACATGTACATACATATTTTTAATTATGTTCAAGTAAAAAATTTATAATTTTATAATGAAAATATACATTTCATTCATGTTTATTGTTAATTGAAACCATATATATAAGAACAAATGCATCAAATGCAATATAATGAGTTTTAATACACAATAATGCATTATAAAGTAGCAATTATCGCCCTTTACTTATATTATTTAACTATAAATTATTGTTTAATATATATTAACAATTTTAGCTACAAAAAGGTAGAAGAAAGTAATATCTTTTATAATATTTATATTATAAAAAACTTTTTACAGTTTATCTTTTATCCATCTAGTAATGGATATAAAAGCAGTATGTAATTTGTTAAATTCAAGTGACGATATAGCTCACTGCAAAGAGCCTATGAGATCAAAATAAAAGCAGATTCTACTATCATTAGATATACGAAAACACCTCTGCAAGTTTCAGCAAGAAAGATTATCCGGAGGGTAGACTTATTATGTGTAAAAGTTACAAGTTCCAATTTAAATTTGTTAAATACCTATATATTTATTTAATTATGTATGTAAATAAAGATTTATCAATTCTAAGATACAACAAACTCATAACGTATTACGGTAATCATTATAACATAAATTAAGATTTTTTACTTGAAAATTTCATATTTTACTTACATTTGTCTCACTCTGTCAATGAAATTTTATTGGATTAAAGTTCATAAATAAACTGATTTGAAAAGTATTTAAATTTGTTATCGCCTAAGCAGAACAAAATAGTAAAAAAGTAGGTACAAGAAAAGTTAGCTTAAAAAACGTCCAAATTTTTTGCAAATTCTAATACTATAAATCTAAAATTAGAATAATATATATAAAACATACCAAAAGTGCAGTGTACCCTGAATACTTTTTAGCTGGTACGGAAATCGTAACTATAGCTGAATCAAATGTTAGATTCTTTATTCGGCAAAGAAGATCATCATTACTTATATTTACATCATTGCCGGAAATTCTGTGGAAAAGGGTAATAGGTTAGGTTAATCATAAAACATACCAAGACATGTTAATCAATAATTAATTTTAAAAAACGAATACTAACTGAGAACTTTCACCAGTGTAAGACATCTTGATAGTTTAATTTTTACTTATTTTTCGCTGATCGCTAGTTTTAGCAGATTGTGTTGTAAGTTACAACGTTCCCGTTGATTCGATAAACCGAATTTGTAACGGCGGTGCGTGCCAATAATGACTACCCCGCCACTCGATGCGATTACCAAGAATGACGTTTCCATGCCGTCCTTTTGCAGTCACGTGCGTCAAAAATACGTGCATTTACGCAGGTCAAATTCACGCATACGGGCAGCATGCGGGCTCGTGAATCGTATTATATTTTTATTAAACTTATTTAAATATTTCTTTACCCTAACCTATACAGAACTCGAATTATTTTTTATATTAATAAATAGTTATATTAATTTAATATTCTTTAGTTGTTATGAAGATATTATAAATTTATTATAAATGATTATTCTTTATTTGAAAACAAACATTTTATTTCGTTATTTTATTTTAAATAGTATTAAATCAAGTTAACAAATAGAATTTTATAATATTTTATAATAACGTACAAGTCGACATATCCAATCTGTATTTGAAACCATTAATTCTAATCCAATTATACCAAATGCAAAACCAGCAGTATCTGAAAATGTAAATTTAGCTACAACAATAAGTTATATATCTTGCAGAATAATTTGTTTTTATAGCAATTAGAAACAGTGTGCTCGATTTCTTTTCTATATGCACTATCACGAATTATATTTCAATATATTCAGATTTTTAATTAAATATAAATATATGTATTTTAAGTCTTATTCTTGTACAGTTTAAATTTCCACATTTATTCATTTATGATACAATAATAAATGATTACTATTACATACATTTAAGCAAAGCAGATTTATTAAAAATAATATATATTATCACAATTTTATTAATATTATAATATAATAGTCTAATAAGCTCCAAATGAGATTTCTGAGACTAAGTATCTGCAAATTTTGGTACACATATACGACGTACAGTTTGGCCTTCGTTCCCTAAACAAATTTTAATTAAATAAATTTATATTGTTCAACAATTTTTTAAAATATTTACAATCGTAGAAGTTTATGTAAATCTTTATACAGTTTTGTTTCAAATTTATCCATATTACCCACAAAATAAATATGAGGACATTCTTTGATAAAAGGATCATTTTCATAAAATGGTACACATGAAATCGTGTCTGGTGCTGTTGGACATAGATGCTTCCATTCTAACGATCTTTCAAGAAACTCTAAAGATTGTAATGTATTTAAACCACAAACTTTTTTCATATCTAAAATAGGTTGACCACTGGTATCAATGATTAATCTATTAGATAATTTACCTATCCAAGGATTCGTTACACCAACTATACTTTTAAGTCTAGAAACAAAAAAATATCTCAGATTTTGTTGAATATTTATAATTATATAAAATAATTACTTAAATATACTTATCAATTATATAAAAATTTATGAACCTTTTACTTTTATGAAATGAAATTGGATGCATTGCTTTATGCGGGATCATAAATGTTGTAATATCGTATTGACCTGGCATGATAGTTATGCAGTAATTGCTTCCAACAGTTTCGAGTAATGAATCAAGTTTTTGTGTACCTGTCGTCATAGTTTTTGCAGCAGTTTCTTCTTCTGTTTTTCCACCAAAAAGCCCTTTGCTTTAGTGTTGATCAGCACAACCTTTTATACTGCTACCTGCTATTATAAGTTGAACGATAGATGTTTTATCTTTTTGTGTACCTGTGTTGCCTGCTAATCGACTGATCCATTCAACAAATAAACTTAGTGCCAATTCGGACTGCATTGTTGCAAATTCAAGGCCAGAGAGAAAAATTAATTTTCCTGAAAATAGTGAATTTGGTAAAATTGTTTTTTGAAGTGGACAGCCAGCAAAACACCAATCTTCAAACTATATTTAAAATAATTTATTGTATAACATAATAACACATTACGTTCAAAAATATAATTAATTAAATAAATTCATAAATTTTTTAATTTTCTTACTTGAAAAGTACTTATCTCATTTTCCAATCCTATAACAACACAGACTACTCCAGTTACTGATTCTTTAACATTTACTTTATCTCCATCCAATCTAACTCGCATCCAATCTAATCTGAACAATAACCTTCTTTTGCAGAAGGTAATGACATTTGATGTTCTTCGCTTAGCTCTTATAAAATAGACGGTTTATTTACTTGATGTTTATACAGAGTACCAATAATAGCACAACGTTTCCCATTTTGTTCTTCCAGTTCTGACAATGGAACGAAATGTATATCTAATCCTATTTTTATATTTTATTATTATTATTAATATTATAAAAAATTTAGTTAAAGACAAATTATTAATTACCCCACTTTGCTTTAGCTTTTTCTGTAAGAATTAATAACAACTCTTCAATTCTGCTCATGTATAAATTAGCAAATTGTTTCAAATAATTACTTTTATTAGTAAATCTACTTATTTGATTAACACACTCGGCTGTTTGTCGTTCAAATGAACATTTTTTTTCGTCTTGTTCTAACTGCACCATTTTTAAACAATATCAAATAAATTAGATAGATAGCCAAACTTCTATAGAATGAAATAAAACAATACATAAATTATTACAGAACAACAACAATAAACTTGTATGGATTTTTTCCGCCATAATAAACATAACCAACAAACCGCGTTCAATTCGGTTACATCATCCATGCGACTGATGTAGTATTGGAGAAGGGATAATATAAATCAAAAGGCGCGATAGCGCCTGACGCAAGTATAGGGCGAGAGCCATTATAGATATATATATACCCTACATAATTTACTTACTTTAATTGTTTTTCTTTATTTTAACTAATCTTATGTAATACATAAACTTAGTTAAAATAAAAAAAAAACAATTAAAGTAAGTATTATATATTCTGGTAAATGTTTTTTAAAAGAATCAACAGCTTTGGTTATAACTCAAAAATCTAACTCACATTTGGCTGAGCTTGTAACTTTTTTACTCAAGCTTCGAAATCCCCAATTTAGATTTCTTAATATTTAAGAAATATTCCTTTACTATTGCAAACATTTTTTTGTAAAAGAAAAATATCCATTATTTTATATGAAGTTCATTTGATATTCATTATATAATACAAATAAATTATTATTTACAGGTATGTAAAAATGTAGTTTTACTTTAATTATTCTTATTATTTTTTTTAAAATAATCATATTTAATCTAAATTTAATACATGTTAATTGAGAAAACTGATTAATTCACTGAACTCATATCAAAATCACAATTCTTATTTGTAAATCATTTGAATCTTAACTAAAGAATTTAACAAAGTTAAAAGATTATTATGCCATTTCTTAAATAATATAAATAAAATATAATGTGCACCTTGCCAAATCAATTAAAACTTTATTATTAAGTCATGTGCCTTTTGTCGTCAATCAAAGAATTACTTTTCTCAGTGTATGTTTTTTAGTCGATAATTTTAAGCGCGGCAAATTTGAATTATCAATTTAATTATAAAATTTTAAATTTTTAAAAATTTACATGTGATGTTTAAATAATATAGAAGAATATTACAGAGTAATGTTTTCTACATAATTATTAGGCAAAGATTAGACATAAAATTTATTTTTGTGACTACCCAAACATATCAATTATTTACATTATAAAAATTATTATTGAAAACATTTATAGATAATTTCAAAGTAAGCAGAAACGTATTATAGAGAGATTTTCTTGAAAAAGTGAATCTATTGTTAATAATTCATTTTGCGATGTAATAGTCAATTACAGGGATCTACCTTCAAAATCCTGAAAATTGTAGTTAAAATATTAAACTAAAAATCTGAAAAAATTCGTGCGTAATGCTTAAATAATACATTGGAAAGTTATAGAGCAAATTTATCAATCTTTATTTTAAATTTATTAATAATAAATAATGATTCATCGTATGTAACGATTATATTTTAAGTATAAAAATTATTGAAAAGTTTTATACGTAATCTTCGGAGCGAGCAGAAGAGCATTGCAGAGAAAATTTTTGGAAAAAGCAAAACTATTGGTAAAAATTGAACAGCGACACTCATTTTTATGTGTTGCATCGAACTAAAAAAATTAGTTCTAATGTATGTTTTGATAACTAATACATATATGTACACAGTACATGTGTATTATTAATTATATCTATTTAAAATATATTAAGTATCAAATTGTGCATACTGTATTTATATGTCCGCTTTCTATACACTATATGTGCTTAGACAATAGTAAATCAAATGCATTCCTCAATAACACTAAATTGTATTGGGAATGCTACCATTTCTTCTGCTTAAATACCTCCACAAAAAAAGGCACATACGCAACGCAATAACCGGTCTGTGACAACTTACGCAAGTTTTATCCGTAATCTGTACCTATATACTTATAGTTACATTATGGTTGCGAACGTTGAATATAGGAACGCACTTGTGAAAAAGTTAAGTTGGTAACATTGCTGCACTACATAAAGTTTGCATCAATGTTCTAAAATCAGATTAACGTCTTTGTTTGATTTGTAAGTATCTTCTCAATATTTATTACATAAAATAATATTGAATTTATTTATTAATTAATTTTTATATTATTAACCTACAATAGGCTATAAACAAGATCTGTGCAAATAAAATAATACAACGTGCAGAATGTCGCAGAAAAACCGTAAGGTAATAAAAATATAAACATATTTACATACCATAAAATTGTATTATGTAAAAATTATATTACATTTCAATAGTATACAAAAATATATACAATTTTAAAAATAATATCTTTTTTTTCTGAAAATAGATGCATGCGCATGCCATAAATAATAAATATTTGTGTACTTATACGCTCGCGAGCGAGAATCTATGCCTTTCTTGGAAAGGACCCGAGCCAGTAAATATTTACATGCATGCATCAAGTTGTATATATGCATATATATTTTCTATATTCAAGATTTATTTAAAGATTTATTGTTTTTGCTCTATTCAATGTAAAAATAGGTAAATACCTTTTTTTCTGCAAATTACTGCAAGTAATGTTTTAAAAAAAATGGGAACCAACAGTTGTTAATTATTTAATTTATTATTTGTGAAGACATTTACTAAAGCATTTGAATTAGTTGGTAAAGTACTGTAGATTATATATCAAATCATAATTATGTAAAACAATTATTAATTTATGTACATACTAAAAAATACCTGTGTTTTAAAAAATAGCGAATTGCAATATAGTGAGCTCACTAAACAAACACCTTATTATTATTTAATATTCAATGAATATTGATTATCACAGGTTAGTAGACACCTGTAATGCTCTGCACCATACTGATTGACAGTTTGTTATTATCTATAGTTCAAATATACAAAGTGAAAAGAGAAAATAATATTAAATTGTAAAATAATAATATAATAATCAATAAGATTATACATTATACACTTGAAAGAGTGCTATCGTGTACTGGACAGTTACTTGTAGTATTTTGTTAATTATTTAATTTATTATTTGTGAAGACATTTACTAAAGCACTTGAATTAGTTGGTAAAGTACTGTAGATTATATATAAAATCATAATTATGTAAAACAATTATTAATTTATGTACATACTAAAAAATACCTGTGTTTTAAAAAATAGCGAATTGCAATATAGTGAGCTCACTAAACAAACACCTTATTATTATTTAATATTCAATGAATATTGATTATCAAAGGTTAGTAGACACGTGTAATGCTCTGCACCATCCTGATTGACAGTTTGTTATTATCTATAGTTTAAATACAAAGTGAAAAGAGAAAATAATATTAAATTGTAAAATAATAATATAATAATCAATAAGATTATACATTATACACTTGGAAGAGTGCTATCGTGTACTGGACAGTTACTTGTAGTATTTTGTTAATTATTTAATTTATTATTTGTGAAGACATTTACTAAAGCATTTGAATTAGTTGGTAAAGTACTGTAGATTATATATACAATCATAATTATGTAAAACAATTATTAATTTATGTACATACTAAAAAATACCTGTGTTTTAAAAAATAGCGAATTGCAATATAGTGAGCTCACTAAACAAACACCTTATTATTATTTAATATTCAATGAATATTGATTATCACAGGTTAGTAGACACCTGTAATGCTCTGCACCATACTGATTGACAGTTTGTTATTATCTATAGTTCAAATACAAAGTGAAAAGAGAAAATAATATTAAATTGTAAAATAATAATATAATAATCAATAAGATTATACATTATACACTTGAAAGAGTGCTATCGTGTACTGGACAGTTACTTGCAGTATTTTGTTAATTATTTAATTTATTATTTGTGAAGACATTTACTAAAGCATTTGAATTAGTTGGTAAAGTACTGTAGATTATATATCAAATCATAATTATGTAAAACAATTATTAATTTATGTACATACTAAAAAATACCTGTGTTTTAAAAAATAGCGAATTGCAATATAGTGAGCTCACTAAACAAACACCTTATTATTATTTAATATTCAATGAATATTGATTATCACAGGTTAGTAGACACCTGTAATGCTTGCACCATACTGATTGACAGTTTGTTATTATCTATAGTTCAAATACAAAGTGAAAAGAGAAAATAATATTAAATTGTAAAATAATAATATAATAATCAATAAGATTATACATTATACACTTGAAAAAGTGCTATCGTGTACTGGACAGTTACTTGTAGTATTTTGTTAATTATTTAATTTATTATTTGTGAAGACATTTACTAAAGCACTTGAATTAGTTGGTAAAGTACTGTAGATTATATATCAAATCATAATTATGTAAAACAATTATTAATTTATGTACATACTAAAAAATACCTGTGTTTTAAAAAATAGCGAATTGCAATATAGTGAGCTCACTAAACAAACACATTATTATTTAATATTCATGAATATTGATTATCAAAGGTTAGTAGACACGTGTAATGCTCTGCACCATCCTGATTGACAGTTTGTTATTATCTATAGTTTAAATACAAAGTGAAAAGAGAAAATAATATTAAATTGTAAAATAATAATATAATAATCAATAAGATTATACATTATACACTTGGAAGAGTGCTATCGTGTACTGGACAGTTACTTGTAGTATTTTGTTAATTATTTAATTTATTATTTGTGAAGACATTTACTAAAGCATTTGAATTAGTTGGTAAAGTACTGTAGATTATATAAAATCATAATTATGTAAAACAATTATTAATTTATGTACATACTAAAAAATACCTGTGTTTTAAAAAATAGCGAATTGCAATATAGTGAGCTCACTAAACAAACACCTTATTATTATTTAATATTCAATGAATATTGATTATCAAAGGTTAGTAGACACGTGTAATGCTCTGCACCATCCTGATTGACAGTTTGTTATTATCTATAGTTTAAATACAAAGTGAAAAGAGAAAATAATATTAAATTGTAAAATAATAATATAATAATCAATAAGATTATACATTATACACTTGGAAGAGTGCTATCGTGTACTGGACAGTTACTTGTAGTATTTTGTTAATTATTTAATTTATTATTTGTGAAGACATTTACTAAAGCATTTGAATTAGTTGGTAAAGTACTGTAGATTATATATACAATCATAATTATGTAAAACAATTATTAATTTATGTACATACTAAAAAATACCTGTGTTTTAAAAAATAGCGAATTGCAATATAGTGAGCTCACTAAACAAACACCTTATTATTATTTAATATTCAATGAATATTGATTATCACAGGTTAGTAGACACCTGTAATGCTCTGCACCATACTGATTGACAGTTTGTTATTATCTATAGTTCAAATACAAAGTGAAAAGAGAAAATAATATTAAATTGTAAAATAATAATATAATAATCAATAAGATTATACATTATACACTTGAAAGAGTGCTATCGTGTACTGGACAGTTACTTGTAGTATTTTGTTAATTATTTAATTTATTATTTGTGAAGACATTTACTAAAGCACTTGAATTAGTTGGTAAAGTACTGTAGATTATATATAAAATCATAATTATGTAAAACAATTATTAATTTATGTACATACTAAAAAATACCTGTGTTTTAAAAAATAGCGAATTGCAATATAGTGAGCTCACTAAACAAACACCTTATTATTATTTAATATTCAATGAATATTGATTATCAAAGGTTAGTAGACACGTGTAATGCTCTGCACCATCCTGATTGACAGTTTGTTATTATCTATAGTTTAAATACAAAGTGAAAAGAGAAAATAATATTAAATTGTAAAATAATAATATAATAATCAATAAGATTATACATTATACACTTGGAAGAGTGCTATCGTGTACTGGACAGTTACTTGTAGTATTTTGTTAATTATTTAATTTATTATTTGTGAAGACATTTACTAAAGCATTTGAATTAGTTGGTAAAGTACTGTAGATTATATATACAATCATAATTATGTAAAACAATTATTAATTTATGTACATACTAAAAAATACCTGTGTTTTAAAAAATAGCGAATTGCAATATAGTGAGCTCACTAAACAAACACCTTATTATTATTTAATATTCAATGAATATTGATTATCACAGGTTAGTAGACACCTGTAATGCTCTGCACCATACTGATTGACAGTTTGTTATTATCTATAGTTCAAATACAAAGTGAAAAGAGAAAATAATATTAAATTGTAAAATAATAATATAATAATCAATAAGATTATACATTATACACTTGAAAGAGTGCTATCGTGTACTGGACAGTTACTTGCAGTATTTTGTTAATTATTTAATTTATTATTTGTGAAGACATTTACTAAAGCATTTGAATTAGTTGGTAAAGTACTGTAGATTATATATCAAATCATAATTATGTAAAACAATTATTAATTTATGTACATACTAAAAAATACCTGTGTTTTAAAAAATAGCGAATTGCAATATAGTGAGCTCACTAAACAAACACCTTATTATTATTTAATATTCAATGAATATTGATTATCACAGGTTAGTAGACACCTGTAATGCTTGCACCATACTGATTGACAGTTTGTTATTATCTATAGTTCAAATACAAAGTGAAAAGAGAAAATAATATTAAATTGTAAAATAATAATATAATCAATAAGATTATACATTATACACTTGAAAAAGTGCTATCGTGTACTGGACAGTTACTTGTAGTATTTTGTTAATTATTTAATTTATTATTTGTGAAGACATTTACTAAAGCACTTGAATTAGTTGGTAAAGTACTGTAGATTATATATCAAATCATAATTATGTAAAACAATTATTAATTTATGTACATACTAAAAAATACCTGTGTTTTAAAAAATAGCGAATTGCAATATAGTGAGCTCACTAAACAAACACATTATTATTTAATATTCAATGAATATTGATTATCACAGGTTAGTAGACACCTGTAATGCTTGCACCATACTGATTGACAGTTTGTTATTATCTATAGTTCAAATACAAAGTGAAAAGAGAAAATAATATTAAATTGTAAAATAATAATATAATAATCAATAAGATTATACATTATACACTTGGAAGAGTGCTATCGTGTACTGGACAGTTACTTGTAGTATTTTGTTAATTATTTAATTTATTATTTGTGAAGACATTTACTAAAGCATTTGAATTAGTTGGTAAAGTACTGTAGATTATATATACAATCATTATTATGTAAAACAATTATTAATTTATGTACATACTAAAAAATACCTGTCTTTTAAAAAATAGCGAATTGCAATATAGTGAGCTCACTAAACAAACACCTTATTATTATTTAATATTCAATGAATATTGATTATCACAGGTTAGTAGACACCTGTAATGCTCTGCACCATACTGATTGACAGTTTGTTATTATCTATAGTTCAAATACAAAGTGAAAAGAGAAAATAATATTAAATTGTAAAATAATAATATAATAATCAATAAGATTATACATTATACACTTGGAAGAGTGCTATCGTGTACTGGACAGTTACTTGTAGTATTTTGTTAATTATTTAATTTATTATTTGTGAAGACATTTACTAAAGCATTTGAATTAGTTGGTAAAGTACTGTAGATTATATATACAATCATAATTATGTAAAACAATTATTAATTTATGTACCATACTAAAAAAATACCTGTGTTTTAAAAAATAGCGAATTGCAATATAGTGAGCTCACTAAACAAACACCCTTATTATTATTTAATATTCAATGAATATTGATTATCACAGGTTAGTAGACACCTGTAATGCTCTGCACCATACTGATTGACAGTTTGTTATTATCTATAGTTCAAATACAAAGTGAAAAGAGAAAATAATATTAAATTGTAAAATAATAATATAATAATCAATAAGATTATACATTATACACTTGAAAGAGTGCTATCGTGTACTGGACAGTTACTTGCAGTATTTGTTAATTATTTAATTTATTATTTGTGAAGACATTTACTAAAGCATTTGAATTAGTTGGTAAAGTACTGTAGATTATATATCAAATCATAATTATGTAAAACAATTATTAATTTATGTACATACTAAAAAATACCTGTGTTTTAAAAAATAGCGAATTGCAATATAGTGAGCTCACTAAACAAACACCTTATTATTATTTAATATTCAATGAATATTGATTATCACAGGTTAGTAGACACCTGTAATGCTTGCACCATACTGATTGACAGTTGTTATTATCTATAGTTCAAATACAAAGTGAAAAGAGAAAATAATATTAAATTGTAAAATAATAATATAATAATCAATAAGATTATACATTATACACTTGAAAAAGTGCTATCGTGTACTGGACAGTTACTTGTAGTATTTTGTTAATTATTTAATTTATTATTTGTGAAGACATTTACTAAAGCACTTGAATTAGTTGGTAAAGTACTGTAGATTATATATCAAATCATAATTATGTAAAACAATTATTAATTTATGTACATACTAAAAAATACCTGTGTTTTAAAAATAGCGAATTGCAATATAGTGAGCTCACTAAACAAACACATTATTATTTAATATTCAATGAATATTGATTATCACAGGTTAGTAGACACCTGTAATGCTTGCACCATACTGATTGACAGTTTGTTATTATCTATAGTTCAAATACAAAGTGAAAAGAGAAAATAATATTAAATTGTAAAATAATAATATAATAATCAATAAGATTATACATTATACACTTGGAAGAGTGCTATCGTGTACTGGACAGTTACTTGTAGTATTTTGTTAATTATTTAATTTATTATTGTGAAGACATTTACTAAAGCATTTGAATTAGTTGGTAAAGTACTGTAGATTATATATACAATCATTATTATGTAAAACAATTATTAATTTATGTACATACTAAAAAATACCTGTCTTTTAAAAAATAGCGAATTGCAATATAGTGAGCTCACTAAACAAACACCTTATTATTATTTAATATTCAATGAATATTGATTATCACAGGTTAGTAGACACCTGTAATGCTCTGCACCATACTGATTGACAGTTTGTTATTATCTATAGTTCAAATACAAAGTGAAAAGAGAAAATAATATTAAATTGTAAAATAATAATATAATAATCAATAAGATTATACATTATACACTTGAAAGAGTGCTATCGTGTACTGGACAGTTACTTGTAGTATTTTGTTAATTATTTAATTTATTATTTGTGAAGACATTTACTAAAGCATTTGAATTAGTTGGTAAAGTACTGTAGATTATATATCAAATCATAATTATGTAAAACAATTATTAAATTATGTACATACTAAAAAATACCTGTGTTTTAAAAAATAGCGAATTGCAATATAGTGAGCTCACTAAACAAACACCTTATTATTATTTAATATTCAATGAATATTGATTATCACAGGTTAGTAGACACCTGTAATGCTTGCACCATACTGATTGACAGTTTGTTATTATCTATAGTTCAAATACAAAGTGAAAAGAGAAAATAATATTAAATTGTAAAATAATAATATAATAATCAATAAGATTATACATTATACACTTGAAAGAGTGCTATCGTGTACTGGACAGTTACTTGTAGTATTTTGTTAATTATTTAATTTATTATTTGTGAAGACATTTACTAAAGCATTTGAATTAGTTGGTAAAGTACTGTAGATTATATATCAAATCATAATTATGTAAAACAATTATTAATTTATGTACATACTAAAAAATACCTGTGTTTTAAAAAATAGCGAATTGCAATATAGTGAGCTCACTAAACAAACACCTTATTATTATTTAATATTCAATGAATATTTGGACTATAAATAATAACAAACTGTCAATCAGTATGGTGCTGAGCATTACAGGTGTCTACTAACCTGTGATAATCAATATTGCTTATATAAAGTAAGTGTAAGTTTATTTCTTCGGCTGAGTGGAAGAACAGTCTATCTCGGAACCAGCTTGGAAAGCGCCCTATCTCGCGCCTCGGTTGAAGAACGCCCTATCTCAAATGAAATTTTTCTAATAGGTCTTTCTAATTAAATTAAAAATGGGTCTTTCTAATTAAAATAAGTGTTTAAAAATTCGGAAAAAATTATTTAGGCGTCATCGGGACTCCTCAGAGAAAGAGAGACTTCTCTGACTTCATCTGTCTATCAGCGGCGATGTATCGAGTCCTTATTATATCAGCCGACCTGTGTGCAATTTAAATAATGTTTTAAGTTAATAAAGGTTTACAAAATGTTTTAAGCTAATAAAGGTTTTAAAAAAAAGTTGAGATCGGATGAGACTTTTAAGCTTCATTTTTTTATTTTGAAACTATACAATTTTTAATAAAATTAGCATGTATGCAATTTACTGGACAAACTATGAATTTTAGACTCAAGCAAAAGGTTTGATTCGAATTCAGTGTTGAATCATGACTTTTTCTGGACGGTATAAAAAATGTAAAATTAACGACTGCAAATAATAATAAAATAAATAATAATGTCATCGAATTAATTATTTTATCATACAAAATAATTAAGATAATTTACCGAAATTCTTAATGTTTTTATTGAAAATTGTATAGTTTTAAATAAAAAAATTCTAAGCTTAAAAATCTCATCCTTTCTCGCAACTTTTTTTTTTACCTTTATTAACTTAAAACATTATTTAAATTGCACACAGGTCGGCTGATATAATAAGTACTCGATACATCGCCGCTGATAGACAGATAAAGTCAGAGAAGTCTCTCTTTCTCTGAGGAGTCCCGATGACGCCTAAATAATTTTTTTCCGAATTTTTAAACACTTACTTTAATTTGAAATACCGTATTTTTAAGTTGCGCAGTGGTGCCACTACAAAGTTTGAAAACAAAAAATTTCATTTTAGATAGGGCGTTCTTCAACCGAGGTACGAGATAGGGCGTTTTCCAAGCAGATCGCGAGATAGGGCGTTTTCCAAGCAAGTTCCAAGATAGGGCGTTTTCCAAGCTGGTTCCGAGATAGACTGTTCTTCCACTCAGCCGACGATTTGAAGTTAATAATTCGGACGTAAACAATAGAAAGAGAGAGAGAGATTCACATCGAGTATCGAACATGTAGTGCGCTTCCCCCTGTATTTCTTTTTGACTATAGTAATCAGACATAGTATCAAAATTTGCTATAAAATCGCTATAGTAAAAGAAGAAATGTAGTAAAAATAACTATAATCTATAAGAAAAATTGTTATTCCGAAAGTTTCATGACATTTATAATTTCCATATTTTTTATTGAACTTTCAAAACTTACTTAAACGTTTTTCTCTGTTTTAGCGAATGTGGAAAAAGTTGGAACAGAATTACGTAGTACTTACGTATTATTTATATTCTTAAATGTTCAAATAACAAATATTAAAAACTGTTATATTATTAAATAACTGTTCTGTGAGAGTAGTTAATGTTATTGATCTCAAAGAATTAAAAGTTAAACAAATTTTTATAACAAAATTAATCTGAACTAATTTAGTAACATTGTTGATAATTATACTTTTTATAATTTTTATTTTAACTTTACTCAATACTTATATAACGAAATAAAGAAATAAATACAATTTTTCTTTATCAATTGTTTTATATCTAAGTAAATGTATCTATTTATTTAACTTTAAACTTCTTTTCAGAATAATGCAAAATCAGCTTGCGAATCAGAGTGTACCGGTGGTAATGTAGTGAGTAACACTCAATCTCTGGTATACACTAACTCGCGAGGCAATTTTCGTAATTCTTCCGGGAATGTAAGTATGAGCTGGACTACACCTATGGTAAATATCAAATCTAATATAGTTTCTAAAGTTTTTTTATTTCATTAATTTATTATTCAATTCTTTTGAGATTATGCTAAACAATTTTGGTATATTCAATGAATTATCAAGGGGTGTTCATCTTAAATGTGCATGTCATTTTATTCTATTAAATTTTTTTATACCTATTATATTTGTATTAATTTATTCTATTTATAAACCCTGTAGAACATGATAATATTGTTTTTCCACCTTACTATTTCAGGTGAACAGTTTCTACCCGATGGCCTCATCTGTTGGAGCATATATGGCTGCCGAAGCCTATACGTATATGCCCCCGACATACATGTATCCATACTATGGGTGTATGCCATCGACCTATCCCTCAACATTGCCACCCACATATTATCCGCAATATCCGGCTCCTATAGACAACGGAACAGGAACTACGTCGGCACTACCTTCAAATTATGAAGCTACGTCGTCAACAAATTCTCTTACAGCTGGAGATATAGATGAGGTAAGAAGTATTAAAAAGTCCTAGACGAGTCGATATATGTTGCATCAAAGTATAATTTAAATCCTCTAAAAGTTAAATAAATTAATTGGTATTGATTTCTAATGATTTAAAGTCACTTTTATTAATTTTTCAAAATTGCAAGATATACATTATTATAAATAAAATTGGAATTTACAGCTTCCTTCAGAAATGGGTGAGCCATTACAGGAGTTGGAAGAAGAGCAGCAGCAGCAGGAGCTGCCCTTCGAAGACCAGTTCCAGGAGGAGCTGCCATTGCAACAGGAGCCGCAGCTACAGCAGGGACCGCCGCTGCAACAAGTTATGCAGCAGGACCAGGGGCAGCCGATCCAACAAAATATGCAGCAGGAACAGTGGCCAAGGCTGCAACCTGGACATCAAGAGCAGAGACCACCGCTGCAACAGGTTCAGCAAGAGCAGAGGCCACCGCTGCAATATGTACAAAGAGAACACCCGCAGCCGGCCCAGCAGAGACCAGTCCATGGTCAACAGCGGCTCCAAACATTGGGGCCAAATCGGCAACAACGTCAGATGAGTGTAAGATTAAAAATATAAAAATAGCATCCGCAAAAAAGATGCGACAAATGCGTAAAGTAGGATTTCAAGCAAATAACGCCCCGTTTTTTTAATTTTGTTTCAGGATCAGGAAAAATTGGAAGCGGCCAAAAAAAGAAATAAAATACTGAACTATCAAATTAAGCAGTTAAAGGACAAATTATTAGAAAAAAATAAATTAATACAATTACTTAGAGAAGAGATCCGACAAAAAAATAATTTGGTAAGTTGTTTTATTAATAAGTACATAACACCTATGTCAATACATATTTTTATTAACGTATATATATAAAATTCTTTTTCAGATGTTCGTTTACCATTCGTAGTGGAATTCTTTTAATGTAAACCAGTTTCATTATAATTTATAAAAAATTAATCTTTTAAAAATAAAATAATATAACAATAAACTGTCGAACATTCTTTAGCAGAACTTTCATCAATCACGAAATATTCCTCCACTATAGTAAAACGAGATCAATGTTTTTGACGTCATTCTTGACATTAACAGTATTCTCATTCTCTAAGCTATTATTTCGCTGCGACCTAAAATAAAAATTCTTATATACAAGACTCTTAAAATAACAAATAAAAACAACATTAATGCAATCGTGCAATTTAACAGGAACCAAACCAAATATACTAGATTCAAAAAAAGTGAAAAGTAATTAATTACGATATGCTTTAAATACCAAAAAATTATTTTGTATGACCTACAAATTTCAATCGATTATACCGTAGCAAGGCTGGAGTTGGATTTTTCCTGACTGCAGTCTATAGGCGGTACGAGCAGCGAACGGATTGATTGTTGCACGTACCGCCTATAGAACCTTTTCGCCCATGAGATTTGCATTCCTGCTCTAATCGCACCAGTATTTTTTATTTGCACCGGTAGTTATTCAATTTATCCAAAAGTTCAAAAAGATTTGTTTTATTTTTTATTTAAAACTATTAAAATATATTATGTGATGACTTATAAATAATATACTTTTTTTTTTAAAAATACTGAAACAGTGTATCTAGTCAAAATAATCTTAGTCAAGAGCGCAAAATACCAAACGATTATACCGTAACAAGGCTGGAATTGGATTTTTCCTGAGTGCGGTCTATAGGCGGTACGAGCAGCCAACGGATTGATTGCTGCTCGTACCGCCTATAGAACATATTCGCTCACGAGAAGGGCATTCCTGCTCTAATCGAACCAATTTTTTTTTCTTTGCACCGGTAGTTATACAATTTATCCAAAAGTTGAAGAAGATTTGTTTTATTTTTTATTTAAAATTATTAAAATATATTATGTGATGATTTATAAATTATATACTTTTTTTTTAAAAAATACTGCAACAGTGTATTTAGTCAAAATAATCGTAGTCAAGAGCGCAAAATACCAAACGATTATACCGTAGCAAGGCTGGAGGTGGATTTTTCCTAAGTGCGGTCTATAGGCGGTACGAGCAGCAATCAATCCGTTTGCTGCTCATACCGCCTATAGAACATATTCGCTCATGAGAAGGGCATTCCTGCTCTAATCGAACCAATTTTTTTTTCTTTGCATCGGTAGTTATACAATTTATCCAAAAGTGCAAAAAGATTTGTTTTATTTTTTATTTAAAAATATTAAAATATATTATGTGATGATTTATAAATTATATACTTTTTTTTTTAAAAATACTGCAACAGTGTATTAAGTCAAAATAATCGTAGTCAAGAGCGCAAAATACCAAACGATTATACCGTAGCAAGGCTGGAGTTGGATTTTTCCTGAGTGCGGTTTATAGGCGGTACGAGCAGCAATCAATCCGTTTGCTGCTCATACCGCCTATAGAACATATTCGCTCACGAGAAGGGCATTCCTGCTCTAATCGAACCAATTTTTTTTTCTTTGCACCGGTAGTTATACAATTTATCCAAAAGTTGAAGAATATTTGTTTTATTTTTTATTTAAAATTATTAAAATATATTATGTGATGATTTATAAATAATATACTTTTTTTTTTTAAAATACTGCAACAGTGTATCGAGAAAAAATAATCTTAGTCAAAAGCGCAAAATACCAAACGATTATACCGTAGCAAGGCTGGAGGTGGATTTTTCCTAAGTGCGGTCTATAGGCGGTACGAGCAGCAATCAATCCGTTTGCTGCTCGTACCGCCTATAGAACATATTCGCTCACGAGAAGGGCATTCCTGCTCTAATAAAACAATATTTTTTCTTTGCACCGGTAGTTATACAATTTATCCAAAAGTTGAAGAAGATTTGTTTTATTTTTTATTTAAAATTATTAAAATATATTATGTGATGATTTATAAATAATATACTTTTTTTTTTTAAAATACTGAAACAGTGTATCTAGAAAAAATAATCTTAGTCAAGAGCGCAAAATACCAAACGATTATACCGTAACAAGGCTGGAATTGAATTTTTCCTGAGTGCGGTCTATAGGCGGTACGAGCAGCGAACGGATTGATTGTTGCTCGTACCGCCTATAGAACATATTCGCTCACGAGAAGGGCATTCCTGCTCTAATCGAACCAATTTTTTTTTCTTTGCATCGGTAGTTATACAATTTATCCAAAAGTGCAAAAAGATTTGTTTTATTTTTTATTTAAAATTATTAAAATATATTATGTGATGATTTATAAATAATATACTTTTTTTTTTAAAAAATACTGAAACAGTGTATCTAGAAAAAATAATCTTAGTCAAGAGCTCAAAATACCAAACGATTATACCGTAACAAGGCTGGAATTGGATTTTTCCTGAGTGCGGTCTATAGGCGGTACGAGCAGCCAACGGATTGATTGCTGCTCGTACCGCCTATAGAACATATTCGCTCACGAGAAGGGCATTCCTGCTCTAATCGAACCAATTTTTTTTTCTTTGCACCGGTAGTTATACAATTTATCCAAAAGTTGAAGAAGATTTGTTTTATTTTTTATTTAAAATTATTAAAATATATTATGTGATGATTTATAAATAATATACTTTTTTTTTAAAAAATACTGAAACAGTGTATCTAGAAAAAATAATCTTAGTCAAAAGCTCAAAATACCAAACGATTATACCGTAACAAGGCTGGAATTGGATTTTTCCTGAGTGCGGTCTATAGGCGGTACGAGCAGCAATCAATCCGTTTGCTGCTCATACCGCCTATAGAACATATTCGCTCATGAGAAGGGCATTCCTGCTCTAATCGAACCAATTTTTTTTTCTTTGCATCGGTAGTTATACAATTTATCCAAAAGTGCAAAAAGATTTGTTTTATTTTTTATTTAAAAATATTAAAATATATTATGTGATGATTTATAAATTATATACTTTTTTTTTAAAAATACTGCAACAGTGTATTAAGTCAAAATAATCGTAGTCAAGAGCGCAAAATACCAAACGATTATACCGTAGCAAGGCTGGAGTTGGATTTTTCCTGAGTGCGGTCTATAGGCGGTACGAGCAGCAATCAATCCGTTTGTTGCTCGTACCGCCTATAGACCATATTCGCTCACGAGAAGGGCATTCCTGCTCTAATCGAACCAATTTTTTTTTCTTTGCACCGGTAGTTATACAATTTATCCAAAAGTTGAAGAAGATTTGTTTTATTTTTTATTTAAAATTATTAAAATATATTATGTGATGATTTATAAATAATATACTTTTTTTTTTAAAAATACTGCAACAGTGTATCGAGAAAAAATAATCTTAGTCAAAAGCGCAAAATACCAAACGATTATACCGTAGCAAGGCTGGAGGTGGATTTTTCCTAAGTGCGGTCTATAGGCGGTACGAGCAGCAATCAATCCGTTTGCTGCTCATACCGCCTATAGAACATATTCGCTCACGAGAAGGGCATTCCTGCTCTAATCGAACCAATTTTTTTTTCTTTGCACCGGTAGTTATTACAATTTATCCAAAAGTTGAAGAAGATTTGTTTTATTTTTTATTTAAAACTATTAAAATATATTATGTGATGACTTATAAATAATATACTTTTTTTTTTAAAAATACTGAAACAGTGTATCGAGTCAAAAATAATCTTAGTCAAGAGCGCAAAATACCAAACGATTATACCGTAGCAAGGCTGGAGGTGGATTTTTCCTAAGTGCGGTCTATAGGCGGTACGAGCAGCCAATCAATCCTGATTGCTGCTCGTACCGCCTATAGAACATATTCGCTCACGAGAAGGGCATTCCTGCTCTAATCGAAACAATATTTTTTCTTTGCACCGGTAGTTATACAATTTATCCAAAAGTTGAAGAAGATTTGTTTTATTTTTTATTTAAAATTATTAAAATATATTATGTGATGATTTATAAATAATATACTTTTTTTTTTTTAAAATACTGAAACAGTGTATCTAGAAAAATAATCTTAGTCAAGAGCGCAAAATACCAAACGATTATACCGTAACAAGGCTGGAATTGAATTTTTCCTGAGTGCGGTCTATAGGCGGTACGAGCAGCGAACGGATTGATTGTTGCTCGTACCGCCTATAGAACATATTCGCTCACGAGAAGGGCATTCCTGCTCTAATCGAACCAATTTTTTTTCTTTGCATCGGTAGTTATACAATTTATCCAAAAGTGCAAAAAGATTTGTTTTATTTTTTATTTAAAATTATTAAAATATATTATGTGATGATTTATAAATAATATACTTTTTTTTTTAAAAAATACTGAAACAGTGTATCTAGAAAAAATAATCTTAGTCAAGAGCTCAAAATACCAAACGATTATACCGTAACAAGGCTGGAATTGGATTTTTCCTGAGTGCGGTCTATAGGCGGTACGAGCAGCAACGGATCTGATTGCTGCTCGTACCGCCTATAGAACATATTCGCTCACGAGAAGGGCATTCCTGCTCTAATCGAACCAATTTTTTTTCTTTGCACCGGTAGTTATACAATTTATCCAAAAGTTGAAGAAGATTTGTTTTATTTTTTATTTAAAATTATTAAAATATATTATGTGATGATTTATAAATAATATACTTTTTTTTTTAAAAAATACTGAAACAGTGTATCTAGAAAAAATAATCTTAGTCAAAAGCTCAAAATACCAAACGATTATACCGTAACAAGGCTGGAATTGGATTTTTCCTGAGTGCGGTCTATAGGCGGTACGAGCAGCAATCAATCCGTTTGCTGCTCATACCGCCTATAGAACATATTCGCTCATGAGAAGGGCATTCCTGCTCTAATCGAACCAATTTTTTTTTCTTTGCATCGGTAGTTATACAATTTATCCAAAAGTGCAAAAAGATTTGTTTTATTTTTTATTTAAAATATTAAAATATATTATGTGATGATTTATAAATTATATACTTTTTTTTTAAAAATACTGCAACAGTGTATTAAGTCAAAAATAATCGTAGTCAAGAGCGCAAAATACCAAACGATTATACCGTAGCAAGGCTGGAGTTGGATTTTTCCTGAGTGCGGTCTATAGGCGGTACGAGCAGCAATCAATCCGATTTGCTGCTCGTACCGCCTATAGAACATATTCGCTCACGAGAAGGGCATTCCTGCTCTAATCGAACCAATTTTTTTTTCTTTGCACCGGTAGTTATACAATTTATCCAAAAGTTGAAGAAGATTTGTTTTATTTTTTATTTAAAATTATTAAAATATATTATGTGATGATTTATAAATAATATACTTTTTTTTTAAAAATACTGAAACAGTGTATCGAGAAAAAATAATCTTAGTCAAAAGCGCAAAATACCAAACGATTATACCGTAGCAAGGCTGGAGGTGGATTTTTCCTGAGTGCGGTCTATAGGCGGTACGAGCAGCAATCAATCCGTTTGCTGCTCGTACCGCCTATAGAACATATTCGCTCACGAGAAGGGCATTCCTGCTCTAATCGAACCAATTTTTTTTTCTTTGCACCGGTAGTTATTCAATTTATCCAAAAGTTCAAAAAGATTTGTTTTATTTTTTATTTAAAACTATTAAAATATATTATGTGATGACTTATAAATAATATACTTTTTTTTTTAAAAATACTGAAACAGTGTATCTAGTCAAAATAATCTTAGTCAAGAGCGCAAAATACCAAACGATTATACCGTAACAAGGCTGGAATTGGATTTTTCCTGAGTGCGGTCTATAGGCGGTACGAGCAGCCAACGGATTGATTGCTGCTCGTACCGCCTATAGAACATATTCGCTCACGAGAAGGGCATTCCTGCTCTAATCGAACCAATTTTTTTTTCTTTGCACCGGTAGTTATACAATTTATCCAAAAGTTGAAGAAGATTTGTTTTATTTTTTATTTAAAATTATTAAAATATATTATGTGATGATTTATAAATTATATACTTTTTTTTTAAAAAATACTGCAACAGTGTATTTAGTCAAAATAATCGTAGTCAAGAGAGCAAAATACCAAACGATTATACCGTAGCAAGGCTGGAGGTGGATATTTCCTAAGTGCGGTCTATAGGCGGTACGAGCAGCAATCAATCCGTTTGCTGCTCGTACCGCCTATAGAACATATTCGCTCACGAGAAGGGCATTCCTGCTCTAATCGAACCAATATTTTTTCTTTGCACCGGTAGTTATACAATTTATCGAAAAGTGGAAAAAGATTTGTTTTATTTTTTATTTAAAATTATTAAAATATATTATGTGATGATTTATAAATTATATACTTTTTTTTTTAAAAATACTGCAACAGTGTATTTAGTCAAAATAATCGTAGTCAAGAGCGCAAAATACCAAACGATTATACCGTAGCAAGGCTGGAGGTGGATTTTTCCTAAGTGCGGTCTATAGGCGGTACGAGCAGCAATCAATCCGTTTGCTGCTCGTACCGCCTATAGAACATATTCGCTCACGAGAAGGGCATTCCTGCTCTAATAAAACAATATTTTTTCTTTGCACCGGTAGTTATACAATTTATCCAAAAGTTGAAGAAGATTTGTTTTATTTTTTATTTAAAATTATTAAAATATATTATGTGATGATTTATAAATAATATACTTTTTTTTTTTAAAAATACTGAAACAGTGTATCTAGAAAAAATAATCTTAGTCAAGAGCGCAAAATACCAAACGATTATACCGTAACAAGGCTGGAATTGAATTTTTCCTGAGTGCGGTCTATAGGCGGTACGAGCAGCGAACGGATTGATTGTTGCTCGTACCGCCTATAGAACATATTCGCTCACGAGAAGGGCATTCCTGCTCTAATCGAACCAATTTTTTTTTCTTTGCATCGGTAGTTATACAATTTATCCAAAAGTGCAAAAAGATTTGTTTTATTTTTTATTTAAAATTATTAAAATATATTATGTGATGATTTATAAATAATATACTTTTTTTTTTTAAAAATACTGAAACAGTGTATCTAGAAAAATAATCTTAGTCAAGAGCTCAAAATACCAAACGATTATACCGTAACAAGGCTGGAATTGGATTTTTCCTGAGTGCGGTCTATAGGCGGTACGAGCAGCCAACGGATTGATTGCTGCTCGTACCGCCTATAGAACATATTCGCTCACGAGAAGGGCATTCCTGCTCTAATCGAACCAATTTTTTTTTCTTTGCACCGGTAGTTATACAATTTATCCAAAAGTTGAAGAAGATTTGTTTTATTTTTTATTTAAAATTATTAAAATATATTATGTGATGATTTATAAATAATATACTTTTTTTTTTAAAAAATACTGAAACAGTGTATCTAGAAAAAATAATCTTAGTCAAAAGCTCAAAATACCAAACGATTATACCGTAACAAGGCTGGAATTGGATTTTTCCTGAGTGCGGTCTATAGGCGGTACGAGCAGCAATCAATCCGTTTGCTGCTCATACCGCCTATAGAACATATTCGCTCATGAGAAGGGCATTCCTGCTCTAATCGAACCAATTTTTTTTTCTTTGCATCGGTAGTTATACAATTTATCCAAAAGTGCAAAAAGATTTGTTTTATTTTTTATTTAAAAATATTAAAATATATTATGTGATGATTTATAAATTATATACTTTTTTTTTTAAAAATACTGCAACAGTGTATTAAGTCAAAATAATCGTAGTCAAGAGCGCAAAATACCAAACGATTATACCGTAGCAAGGCTGGAGTTGGATTTTTCCTGAGTGCGGTCTATAGGCGGTACGAGCAGCAATCAATCCGTTTGCTGCTCATACCGCCTATAGAATATTCGCTCACGAGAAGGGCATTCCTGCTCTAATCGAACCAATTTTTTTTTCTTTGCACCGGTAGTTATACAATTTATCCAAAAGTTGAAGAAGATTTGTATTATATTTTATTTAAAATTATTAAAATATATTATGTGAAGATTTATAATAATATACTTTTTTTTTTAAAATACTGAAACAGTGTATCGAGAAAAAATAATCGTAGTCAAGAGCGCAAAATACCAAACGATTATACCGTAGCAAGGCTGGAGTTGGATTTTTCCTGAGTGCGGTCTATAGGCGGTACGAGCAGCAATCAATCCGTTTGCTGCTCATACCGCCTATAGAATATATTCGCTCACGAGAAGGGCATTCCTGCTCTAATCGAACCAATTTTTTTTTCTTTGCACCGGTAGTTATACAATTTATCCAAAAGTTGAAGAAGATTTGTATTATATTTTATTTAAAATTATTAAAATATATTATGTGAAGATTTATAAATAATATACTTTTTTTTTTAAAATACTGAAACAGTGTATCGAGAAAAAATAATCTTAGTCAAAAGCGCAAAATACCAAACGATTATACCGTAGCAAGGCTGGAGGTGGATTTTTCCTGAGTGCGGTCTATAGGCGGTACGAGCAGCAATCAATCCGTTTGCTGCTCGTACCGCCTATAGAACATATTCGCTCACGAGAAGGGCATTCCTGCTCTAATCGAACCAATTTTTTTTTCTTTGCACCGGTAGTTATACAATTTATCCAAAAGTTGAAGAAGATTTGTTTTATTTTTTATTTAAAATTATTAAAATATATTATGTGATGATTTATAAATAATATACTTTTTTTTTTAAAAATACTTTTTTTTCACAGGAAATGGTTCAATTAATCCTAAAGTTAAAAAGGAATTGATTTTTTTAATTGTTAATCATTAATAAATATTATATTGTTATTATTTATAACTGCTTTATCTTCACATCTAACCTACTTTATTTCAGCTATCTTCTCAACAGAAGTTTAAGTACATCTGTCTTCTTGTTTTAAAGTTATAAGCAACTAAAGTCAAAGATATGTTTAGTGAAATAGTTTGTTTTTTCTTATAAATTCCGTAAAAAAGTTTACTAAAGATCCGTTTTCTGGAGAATAGACAATCTTCTCGTAAGTTGATACCATGTTAGTAAATTTACATTATATTAAAATATTTACTTTTATTGCTTATCGTATCGGCAATTATGCATGAAATTTATTAAGGAAGCAAATGAGCCCAAATTCTTTCGATTTAGTTAAAATACAAAAAACATTCCAGTACTTTGTCATTAATTATTTATACCGTATCAATATCAGCGCAACGGTGATACGAATTTATTTATAAAAAATGATTATTCTAATAACAATGTATACTTTTAAAAACATATATATATGGGCTATTTCACGTCAAGTGGTGTACGATGAAAATTTTAAATCGCTCCAAAATTTGAGAACAGGCTGGAAATATCTTCAAGAAGATAGCAAAAAAATTTTAGGTGTTAAAAATAATTTGCCTAAGAGTTATTCCACCATGAAAAATGGAAATTTTTCAATTTTTTAGAAAATTTTCTATTTTCAAAGCCATTTATCTCAAAATCTATTAATTTTTTTGAAAAAACATTACAGACAACTTTTGTTCAAAATAATCTTTAGAACTTATCTACCTGGGTTACAATTCTTAATTTTAAAATCTCGAAGAGATAGAACGCCCGGAAATATTGAATATCAAAAAAAGGCGACCGCGCCACAATCGATTTTGATCTAACACCGCTCAAAAGATCACATTTTTCGAGAGCTTTCGAATGGCGGCGGTTAGATTATTGGCCAAGACCGCTGTTGGAGCCTTTTTTTGATATTCAATATTTCCGGATTTTAAAATTAAGAATTGTAACCCAGGTAGATAAGTTCTAAAGATTATTTTGAACAAAAGTTGTTTGTAATGTTTTTTCAAAAAAATCAATAGATTTTGAAATAAATGACTTTGGAAATGGCAATTTTCTAAAAAATTGAAAAATTTCCATTTTTTATGGTGGAATAACTCTCAGGCAAATTATTTTTAACACTTCAAATTTTTTTTCTATCTTCTGGAACATATTTCCAGTCTGTTCACAAAATTTGGAGTGATTTAAAAGTTTCATCGTACACCATTTGACGTGAAATAGCCCATATATATATATATATATATATATATATATTTATATAAAAGAAGTGTCACTTTAAGTGTTATTTAGGTTTACTCCCCCCGCCCAAAAAAAGGAAACTACCCATGTGCTTTTTATGATAAATAAGTAGTATGGTATGTGTAGTAATTTTGCAAAAAAATTTTTTTTTTTTTTTTATTATTATTTTAACGTCGCTCTTTTTATGCTCCCAAACCGGTGCTAATCAGCGACGGAGGTCATACGATGTCTTTGTGAAGAAAGCACTTGTTGAAATCACATTCGCCAGTGGTGCTTGTATCAATCGGCCGGGGCCGGGAATCGAACCTGGGACCTCCAGATTACGAGCCCAACGCCCTACCGACCGAGCCATCGCAGGCCTCATTGCAAAAAATTATCTGTATATCAGAGAATATATATATATATATATATATCGGTAATTGTCTGTAAAATCAGCCGGCCAGTGAATATTTACCAGTGAACCTGAATTTTTTCAGTATTTTTATATTACACCATGTCAAAGTAGTGGAATTAATTTATAGCTCCTTATAGGGAAGTATTTTTCACAAAAAACATACATACTATACCTGACCTGAGGAGCTGTAAATTAATCAATATAACTAAAAAATGTTAAGATGGCTTAATTTTCTTAAGTGTTCATCACTTTGACATGGAATAATATAAAAATCTGAAAAAATTGAGATACAATGGGAAAACTTTATAGAACATGTAAATAAAAAATTCGGGAAGAAAACATTATGGCCGGCTGATCTTACAGAGTATTACCATTATATAACAATTACGCTCAACAGTTCACTTCCCCTCAGGAAGAATTACCGACAGAGGTAACTCTATGCCAGATTCTTAGACTCGATAAAGGTAAATCCAAACCCCACTAAATTTAAATAGATAATATTAAATAAAAAAATAAAATGTGCCCGTATTAAGGATATGGTCGGCGTAATAAAGATTAATATTAAACTGACAGGTAAGTGCAATACATATTTATCTTAATATTTACATTATATCATTTATTATATAGATTTACGTTTCTTTTAATTACTAAAATTATCCATATAAAATATAAAAGTTTAACAATTATTAAAGTGCTATTGAATTTAAAAAATATATATAAACTAATTGCAGATAGTAGAACCTAATTTTATATATAACAAAAATATATTTCTCTAAAAAAAAAAAGTCACATAATTCAGAGGAATTTTTGCGATTCCTGTTAGCGCATTTCTCCGCCTTTTGTTTCGGATCCGTCGCGTTCCATTTTAGTACTCTCCGGCGCGCAGTCGAGGTTACATCTACGCGCGGAATACGTTCAGCCCTTTGCCGATTACCAGTAGTGAATTTCGCTGTATTATAATTACTTATCTAAATCTACGGACTGCCACTTTGTGCTTTCGGCGATTACGTGCGGTTCGTTGCTGTATTGCTGTAAGGAACACCCACGTGCAGTGTCAAAAGTATGATTATCTATAAATTATTCACCCGTATAGTTGGTATTATCACATTTCTGAAGACGCCATTCCCTATGTAAACTGATCGTGCTATAATACACTGATTTACTTTTTTTTCGGAAAATATACATTAACAAATAATAAACAATAATACTATGAAAATGCATTTTAACCATTTTTTAGTTTTATCAGATTTTGTTTGTTATAATTTATTTATTTTATTAAGTACAATAATGATATTTTAAGCGTATTAAATTAATACGGTTTTTAATGCAAAGGTATTCTGGGAATGCAAGGTGTTAAATTGTTAATATTAAATTGCATTGATAAGTCATTCTTTACGATTTTTACATATGTTTACGCTACTTTTAATTATTTAATTTATTATTTATTATAAATAAATGTGTAACAAACATTAAACCATTTATAAATATAAAAAATATATACAAACTAATTGCAGATAGTAGAACCTAATTTTATATATAACAAAAATATATTTCTCTAAAAAAAAAAAGTCACATAATTCAGAGGAATTTTTGCGATTCCTGTTAGCGCATTTCTCCGCCTTTTGTTTCGGATCCGTCGCGTTGCATTTTAGTACTCTCCGGCGCGCAGTCGAGGTTACATCTACGCGCGGAATACGTTCAGCCCTTTGCCGATTACCAGTAGTGAATTTCGCTGTATTATAATTACTTATCTAAATCTACGGACTGCCACTTTGTGCTTTCGGCGATTACGTGCGGTTCGTTGCTGTATTGCTGTAAGGAACACCCACGTGCAGTGTCAAAAGTATGATTATCTATAAATTATTCACCCGTATAGTTGGTATTATCACGTTTCTGAAGACGCCATTCCCTATGTAAACTGATCGTGCTATAATACACTGATTTACTTTTTTTTCGGAAAATATACATTAACAAATAATAAACAATAATACTATGAAAATGCATTTTAACCATTTTTTAGTTTTATCAGATTTTGTTTGTTATAATTTATTTATTTTATTAAGTACAATAATGATATTTTAAGCATATTAAATTAATACGGTTTTTAATGCAAAGGTATTCTGGGAATGCAAGGTGTTAAATTGTTAATATTAAATTGCATTGATAAGTCATTCTTTACGATTTTTCATATGTTTACGCTACTTTTAATTATTTAATTTATTATTTATTATAAATAAATGTGTAACAAACATTAAACCATTTATAAATATAAAAAATATATACAAACTAATTGCAGATAGTAGAACCTAATTTTATATATAACAAAAATATATTTCTCTAAAAAAAAAAAAGTCACATAATTCAGAGAAATTTTTGCGATTCCTGTTAGCGCATTTCTCCGCCTTTTGTTTCGGATCCGTCGCGTTGCATTTAAGTACTCTCCGGCGCGCAGTCGAGGTTACATCTACGCGCGGAATACGTTCAGCCCTTTGCCGATTACCAGTAGTGAATTTCGCTGTATTATAATTACTTATCTAAATCTACGGACTGCCACTTTGTGCTTTCGGCGATTACGTGCGGTTCGTTGGTGTGTTGCTGTTAGGAACACCGACGTGCAGTGTCAAAAGTATGATTATCTATAAATTATTCACCCGTATAGTTGGTATTATCACGTTTCTGAAGACGCCATTCCCTATGTAAACTGATCGTGCTATAATACACTGATTTACTTTTTTTTCGGAAAATATACATTAACAAAAAATAAACAATAATACTATGAAAATGCATTTTAACCATTTTTTAGTTTTATCTGATTTTGTTTGTTATAATTTATTTATTTTATTAAGTACAATAATGATATTTTAAACGTATTAAATTAATACGGTTTTTAATGCAAAGGTATTCTGGGAATGCAAGGTGTTAAATTGTTAATATTAAATTGCATTGATAAGTAATTCTTTACGATTTTTTCATATGTTTACGCTACTTTAATTATTTAATTTATTATTTATTATAAATAAATGTGTAACTAACATTTAACCATTTATAAATATAAAAAAATATATACAAACTAATTGCAGATAGTAGAACCTAATTTTATATTCAACAAAAATATATTTCTCTAAAAAAAAAAGTCACATAATTCAGACGAATTTTGCGATTCCTGTTAGCGCATTTCTCCGCCTTTTGTTTCGGATCCGTCGCGTTGCATTTTAGTACTCTCCGGCGCGCAGTCGAGGTTACATCTAGGCGCGGAATACGATCAGCCCTTTGCCGATTACCAGTAGTGAATTTCGCTGTATTATAATTACTTATCTAAATCTACGGACTGCCACTTTGTGCTTTCGGCGATTACGTGCGGTTCGTTGGCTGTGTTGCTGTTAAGGAACACCGACGAGCAGTGTCAAACGTATGATTATCTATAAATTATTCACCCGTATAGTTGGTATTATCACGTTTCTGAAGATGCCATTCCCTATGATAAACTGATCGTGCTATAATACACTGATTTACTTTTTTTTCGGAAAATATACATTAACAAAAAAATAAAACAATAATACTATGAAAATGCATTTATAAACCATTTTTTAGTTTTATCAGATTTTGTTTGTAATAATTTATTTATTTTATTAAGTACAATAATGATAGTTTAAGCGTATTAGATTAATACGGTTTTTAATGCAAAGGTATTCTGGGATGCAAGGTGTTAAATTGTTAATATGAATTGCATTGATAAGTATTCTTTACGATTTTTTCATATGTTTACGCTACTTTTAATTATTTAATTTATATTTATTATAAAGTAAATGTGTACTAAACATTTAACCATTTATAAATATAAAAAATATATACAAACTAATTGCAGATAGTAGAACCTAATTTTATATATCAACAAAAATATATTTCTCTGAAAAAAAAAAGTCACATAATTCAGAGGAATTTTTGCGATTCCTGTTAGCGCAATTTCTCCGCCTTTTGTTTCGGATCCGTCGCGTTGCATTTTAGTACTCTCCGGCGCGCAGTCGAGGTTACATCTACGCGCGGAATACGTTCACCCTTTGCCGATTACCAGTAGTGAATTTCGCTGTATTATAATTACTTATCTAAATCTACGGACTGCCACTTTGTGCTTTCGGCGATTACGTGCGGTTCGTTGCTGTGTTGCTGTAAGGAACACCGACGTGCAGTGTCAAACGTATGATTATCTATAAATTATTCACCCGTATAGTTGGTATTATCACGTTTCTGAAGACGCCATTCCCTATGTAAACTGATCGTGCTATAATACACTGATTTACTTTTTTTTCGGAAAATATACATTAACAAAAAATAAACAATAATACTATGAAAATGCATTTTAACCATTTTTTAGTTTTATCAGATTTTGTTTGTATAATTTATTTATTTTATTAAGTACAATAATGATATTTTAAGCGTATTAAATTAATACGGTTTTTAATGCAAAGGTATTCTGGGAATGCAAGGTGTTAAATTGTTAATATTAAATTGCATTGATAAGTCATTCTTTACGATTTTTTCATATGTTTACGCTACTTTTAATTATTTAATTTATTATTTATTATAAATAAATGTGTAACAAACATTAAACCATTTATAAATATAAAAAATATACAAACTAATTGCAGATAGTAGAACCTAATTTTATATAACAAAAATATATTTCTCTAAAAAAAAAAGTCACATAATTCAGAGAATTTTTGCGATTCCTGTTAGCGCATTTCTCCGCCTTTTGTTTCGGATCCGTCGCGTTGCATTTTAGTACTCTCCGGCGCGCAGTCGAGGTTACATCTACGCGCGGAATACGTTCAGCCCTTTGCCGATTACCAGTAGTGAATTTCGCTGTATTATAATTACTTATCTAAATCTACGGACTGCCACTTTGTGCTTTCGGCGATTACGTGCGGTTCGTTGCTGTGTTGCTGTAGGAACACCGACGTGCAGTGTCAAAAGTATGATTATCTATAAATTATTCACCCGTATAGTTGGTATTATCACGTTTCTGAAGACGCCATTCCCTATGTAAACTGATCGTGCTATAATACACTGATTTACTTTTTTTTTCGGAAAATATACATTAACAAATAATAAACAATAATACTATGAAAATGCATTTTAACCATTTTTTAGTTTTATCAGATTTTGTTTGTTATAATTTATTTATTTTATTAAGTACAATAATGATATTTTAAGCGTATTAAATTAATACGGTTTTTAATGCAAAGGTATTCTGGGAATGCAAGGTGTTAAATTGTTAATATTAAATTGCATTGATAAGTCATTCTTTACGATTTTTTACATATGTTTACGCTACTTTTAATTATTTAATTTATTATTTATTATAAATAAATGTGTAACAAACATTAAACCATTTATAAATATAAAAAATATATACAAACTAATTGCAGATAGTAGAACCTAATTTTATATATAACAAAAATATATTTCTCTAAAAAAAAAAGTCACATAATTCAGAGGAATTTTTGCGATTCCTGTTAGCGCAATTTCTCCGCCTTTTGTTTCGGATCCGTCGCGTTGCATTTTAGTACTCTCCGGCGCGCAGTCGAGGTTACATCTACGGCGCGGAATACGTTCAGCCCTTTGCCGATTACCAGTAGTGAATTTCGCTGTATTATAATTACTTATCTAAATCTACGGACTGCCACTTTGTGCTTTCGGCGATTACGTGCGGTTCGTTGCTGTAGTTGCTGTAAGGAACACCCGACGTGCAGTGTCAAACGTATGATTATCTATAAATTATTCACCCGTATAGTTGGTATTATCACGTTTCTGAAGACGCCATTCCCTATGTAAACTGATCGTGCTATAATACACTGATTTACTTTTTTTTCGGAAAATATACATTAACAAATAATAAACAATAATACTATGAAAATGCATTTTAACCATTTTTTAGTTTTATCAGATTTTGTTTGTTATAATTTATTTATTTTATTAAGTACAATAATGATATTTTAAGCATATTAAATTAATACGGTTTTTAATGCAAAGGTATTCTGGGAATGCAAGGTGTTAAATTGTTAATATTAAATTGCATTGATAAGTCATTCTTTACGATTTTTTCATATGTTACGCTACTTTTAATTATTTAATTTATTATTTATTATAAATAAATGTGTAACAAACATTAAACCATTTATAAATATAAAAATATATACAAACTAATTGCAGATAGTAGAACCTAATTTTATATATAACAAAAATTATATTTCTCTAAAAAAAAAAGTCACATAATTCAGAGAATTTTTGCGATTCCTGTTAGCGCAATTTCTCCGCCTTTTGTTTCGGATCCGTCGCGTTGCATTTTAAGTACTCTCCGGCGCGCAGTCGAGGTTACATCTACGCGCGGAATACGTTCAGCCCTTTGCCGATTACCAGTAGTGAATTTCGCTGTATTATAATTACTTATCTAAATCTACGGACTGCCACTTTGTGCTTTCGGCGATTACGTGCGGTTCGTTGGCTGTGTTGCTGTTAGGAACACCGACGTGCAGTGTCAAAAGTATGATTATCTATAAATTATTCACCCGTATAGTTGGTATTATCACGTTTCTGAAGACGCCATTCCCTATGTAAACTGATCGTGCTATAATACACTGATTTACTTTTTTTTCGGAAAATATACATTAACAAAAAATAAACAATAATACTATGAAAATGCATTTTAACCATTTTTAGTTTTATCTGATTTTGTTTGTTATAATTTATTTATTTTATTAAGTACAATAATGATATTTTAAACGTATTAAATTAATACGGTTTTTAATGCAAAGGTATTCTGGGAATGCAAGGTGTTAAATTGTTAATATTAAATTGCATTGATAAGTAATTCTTTACGATTTTTTCATATGTTTACGCTACTTTTAATTATTTAATTTATTATTTATTATAAATAAATGTGTAACTAACATTTTACCATTTATAAATATAAAAAAATATATACAAACTAATTGCAGATAGTAGAACCTAATTTTATATTCAACAAAAATATATTTCTCTAAAAAAAAAGTCACATAATTCAGACGAATTTTTGCGATTCCTGTTAGCGCATTTCTCCGCCTTTTGTTTCGGATCCGTCGCGTTGCATTTTAGTACTCTCCGGCGCGCAGTCGAGGTTACATCTAGGCGCGGAATACGATCAGCCCTTTGCCGATTACCAATAGTGAATTTCGCTGTATTATAATTACTTATCTAAATCTACGGACTGCCACTTTGTGCTTTCGGCGATTACGTGCGGTTCGTTGGTGTGTTGCTGTTAGGAACACCGACGAGCAGTGTCAAACGTATGATTATCTAAAAATTATTCACCCGTATAGTTGGTATTATCACGTTTCTGAAGATGCCATTCCCTATATAAACTGATCGTGCTATAATACACTGATTTACTTTTTTTTCGGAAAATATACATTAAAAAAAAATAAACAATAATACTAATTAACTGCATTTTAACCATTTTCTTAGTTTTTATCCGATTTTATTTATAATAATATTTTATTTATTTTACTAAGTTTAATAATGACATTATGAGCGGAATAAATTAGGTATATTCCTATTTATATTAAGGTGTATTCCCATCTCAAACTTGTGCCTGTAAAGGTTATATGTTTGCGTTTTTACCATTACGATCTTCTACGTGTTTGACATAAACAATGATGGCTTTTTTAAAACATGTTTTTAATTTTTAATTCGTTAGTTACTTATACTTACAAATGATTTATATTGATTATTGAAAATAGTTTCATATTAGTTTATGTATACTGTTGATTATAATTTTACAAATTGTTAATTGGTTTAATAAATATATTTAAATAAAGTGTACTATTTTGTTACATACATTGTAGATGCTACGTATTCCTGGAAAACAGCCCAACAGCTTTAAATATTTTTATGATGGCCATTTTTTTCATGTAGATAACCGAAATGGTTTAATATACCGCTGTAGTGACAGAAATAGAGGATGCCCTGTCACGTTGTACAGTGACAATTTTAATATAGAACATGCTAATATTAACAAAGTCCATGATCACAATCATGCAATAGACCCACATCTTTTATTAAAATCACAATTTTCGCAAGAAATATTTGAAAGAGTTCGAACCTCTTTCGAGGATCCGAAGATTATTTTTGATAGCGTTTTAAATAAAGATGAGTAAGTAAATAGTTATTTAAAATATTCATTTAACAATGTGCTAAGTTGAAATTATTTTTTCACATTTATATATATATTGTTTGGAAATTCTTTTAAAGAAGAAATATTAATCTTAATTTTTAAGTACTTACATTATAATTATTTAAATCTTTGCGGCCACATTTTTTGTAACTATGTTTTTTGACCGAAATTGGAATTTAGGTGTATTGGGTTGTTCATCACCAATCTGATGATGGAAATTAAATTTTTTCAAATCGAAGATGGCTGATCGTACATGGTAGAACCAGTTTTTAGCTAAAAGTGTTTTTTCAAAATTTTTGGATCGGCATTCAGTCTCGGGGGGGGGGGGGGGGGGGTTGCCCCTGTCGATAAATCTGAAATTAAAATTTAAATATATGCAAATCCAAGATGACGAATCCATTATCATTAATTTTTTTAGTATAATTCAATTTAAAAATTGCTACTTGGAGATTTTTGGAATCAATGATAATGAGTCTGCTATCAAAGTTGGTAACTTTCTAAGTCAAAAAAAATGTTTCTAATATGAACCACTATTAAGCTGGACTGGTCATTTGAGCAGAATCGCAAAAAAAACTGACAGGAATTTTTAACTACTTTTTTACTAATTTACTACCAATTCTAATAATTTTAACCACTGCCGAATTCATTTTAACACCTAGTTAGGCCAGCTTAATACTTAAGCTAGCCTCATTCTTTTATAACTCCGATTGCAATAGGGCTAGAAAAACCTGCTGGAGCTTAAAATTTTTAACTCTTCGAGTACTTGAACATAGGCTACCATCGATTATATTATTATCAAAAATTAACCCCTTCTTAACCAATGAAAAAATCAAAATAGCCGTAAAAAGCAAGTTATGACATAAATTCGACATTTTCTCATTGGTTACGATAAAATAGCTTGAAATATAATTTAATACCATCACAGAATATTTTCAACCCTTACAATCCCTTAATTAACCCTTGGTCTTTGCCAGGTTAATACTTAAGCTAGCCTCACTCTTTTATAACTCCGATTGCAATAGGGCTAGAAAAACCTGCTGGAGCTTAAAATTTTTAACTCTTCGAGTACTTGAACATAGGCTACCATCGATTATATTATTATCAAAAATTAACCCCTTCTTAACCAATGAAAAAATCAAAATAGCCGTAAAAAGCAAGTTATGACATAAATTCGACATTTTCTCATTGGTTACGATAAAATAGCTTGAAATATAATTTAATACCATCACAGAATATTTTCAACCCTTACAATCCCTTAATTAACCCTTGGTTTTGCCAGGTTAATACTTAAGCTAGCCTTACTCTTTTATGACTCCGATTGCAATAGGGCTAGAAAACCCGCTGGAGCTTAAAATTTTTAACTCTTCGAGTACTTGAACATACGCTACCACCGATTTCATTATTATGAAAAATTAACCTCTTTTTAACCAATGAGAAAATGTCGAATTAATTTTATAACTTGCTTTTACGGCTATTTTGATTTTTTCATTGGTTAAAAAGGGGTTAATTTTTCATAATAATGAAATCGGTGGTAGCCTCTGTTCAAGTACTCGAAGAGTTAAAAATTTAAAGCTCCAGCGGGTTTTCTAGCCCTATTGCAATCATAGTTATAAAAGAGTGAGGCTGGCTTAAGTATTAACCTGGCAAAGACCAAGGGTTAATTAAGGGATACTAAGGGTTGAAAATATTCTGTGATGTATTAAATTATATTTCAAGCTATTTTATCGTAACCAATGAGAAAATGTCGAATTTATGTCATAACTTGCTTTTTACGGCTATTTTGATTTTTTCATTGGTTAAGAAGGGGTTAATTTTTGATAATAATATAATCAATGGTAGCCTATGTTCAAGTACTCGAAGAGTTAAAAATTTTAAGCTCCAGCAGGTTTTTCTAGTCAATTGCAATCGGAGTTATAAAAGAGTGAGGCTAGCTTAAGTATTAACCTGGGAAAGACCAAGGGTTAATTAAGGGATACTAAGGGTTGAAAATATTTTGTGATGGTATTAAATTATATATTTAGCTATTTTATCGTAACCAATGAGAAAATGTCGAATTAATTTTATAACTATCTTTATACGGCTATTTTGATTTTTCATTGGCTAAAAAGGGGTTAATTTTTATAATAATGAAATCGGTGGTAGCCTCTGTTCAAGTACTCGAAGAGTTGCAAATTTAAGCTCCAGCAGGTTTTTCTAGACCTATTGTAACCGGAGTTATAAAAGAGTGAGGCTAGCTTAAGTATTAACCTGGCAAATACTAAAGGTTAATTAAGGGATACTAAAGGTGAAAATATTCTGTGATGGTATTAAATTATATTTCAAGCTATTTTATCGTAACCAATGAGAAAATGTCGAATTTATGTCATAACTTGCTTTTTACGGCTATTTTGATTTTTCATTGGTTAAGAAGGGGTTAATTTTTGATAATAATGAAATCGGTGGTAGCCTATGTTCAAGTACTTAAAGAGTTAAAAATTTTAAGCTCCAGCAGGTTTTTCTAGCCCTATTGCATCCGGAGTTATAAAAGAGTGAAGCTAGCTTAAGTATTAAGCGGCCTAACTAGGTGTTAAATGAATTCGGCATGGGTTAAAAATTATTAGAATTGGTAGTAAATTAGTAAAAAGTAGTTAAAAATTCCTGTCAGTTTTTTTTGCGATTCTGCTCAAATGACCAGTCCAGCTTAATAGACCCGGATCTTATCCTAACTTCGGTATGTTTTTATAATATAAAAATGCGAAGAAAGCTAAGTTATCTCTTGCCGATGGCCACTTTTACGGGAGTTATTCGACAATCTAATAATAATATCAGTAAAAGTTACTTCCAATTTGATAGCTTATAACTCAGAACAAATAAAGATAGGTACTTAAACCAAAAACCAGAAGAAAGTTGAGTTTAAGTAGATATGGTTTGAAAAAAAGCTCAAATTACTTAATTTGGAGCAAAGTTATGAAGAAAATAAGAAATTAATGATTATTAGGCCAAAAGAAACAAAAAATTTTTCATATTAAATTTTGGTTAAAATTTCTTCAATTTATTATTTTCAAGTACTCCCCTTGTTAATGCTGTGCCGCAAAGGGTTAATACATAATGAATTTGTCTGACATATCACGAGTACTCTGTAATTAAAAAGAAGATCAGAATAATGTTTTTCTTCTTAAACAATATTTATGGTATTGAAATAATTATAGTTATATGTATATGTTATTACGTATAAAAACATAATTATTTACAACTTTAAATTAGTAAAAAAGTAGTTAAAAATTCCTGTCAGTTTTTTTTGCGATTCTGCTCAAATGACCAGTCCAGCTTAATAGACCCGGATCTTATCCTAACTTCGGTATGTTTTTTATAATATAAAAATGCGAAGAAAGCTAAGTTATCTCTTGCCGATGGCCACTTTTACGGGAGTTATTCGACATCTAATAATAATATCAGTAAAAGTTACTTCCAATTTGATCGCTTATAACTCGAGAACAAATAAAGATAGGTACTTAAACCAAAAACCAGAAGAAAGTTGAGTTTAAGTAGATATGGTTTGAAAAAAAGCTCAAATTACTTAATTTGGAGCAAAGTTATGAAGAAAATAAGAAATTAATGATTATTAGGCCAAAAGAAACAAAAAATTTTTCATATTAAATTTTGGTTAAAATTTCTTCAATTTATTATTTTCAAGTACTCCCCTTGTTAATGCTGTGCCGCAAAGGGTTAATACATAATGAATTTGTCTGACATATCACGAGTACTCTGTAATTAAAAAGAAGATCAGAATAATGTTTTTCTTCTTAAACAATATTTATGGTATTGAAATAATTATAGTTATATGTATATGTTATTACGTATAAAAACATAATTATTTACAACTTTAAATAACTAAATAAATTAATTTAAACTTCCATAAAGTAAAAAAATCAAATTTGGGTTATTTGCATTTAATTAAACTTTATACTGTTAAAGCTTCAATATTGTTCAGAAATCAAGTAAAAATAATCATATTTTATATTAGTATTACACTTAAGGCGATGTGATACCCAAATTACAGGAACCTACCTCTAAAATCCCATAAATTTTAAAAACTAGTGTAATTAAAAATCTGAAAAAATTTACAGATAGTGGTGAAAGCAAATAGAATACCGTTGCAGAGCGATTTTTTCAAAATAATTAATTTAAAATGAACAATGCTGCACGGCTGCTCAAAAATCTGGTTGATTTATTGATGAAAAAATTCATAGACTATCTTTAATGTAAATACAACACTGTTACAGAGCGTTTTTTTCGATAAAGTATACTGTTCGCTTAAGAAAAAATAAATAGTGATTCTGTTTTAATGGGTTTACATCTCCTTAATATTGATTGCAATTTTTCAGTATATGAATAGTTAATAATACAAAGTTTTATTTAACTATTATTTTCTTTAATTCAAAATAAATGTTATTTTTTTATGAAATATTAATGTGAATTAATAAATTCAGATATTAAAGTTATTGCTTATAATTATATATTATAGCTATATTATTGCTTGAAATAATAAAAATTAATTTCTTTATTTAACATATTTAAAAGTTTAATGTAATCAAACATTATTGAAACATTGATGTATAATTTATTGTATTTTAGATATAGGGAATTGCGAAATATTGTCGATTATTATCGGCAATATCGCACAATAATGTTTGCTGAGCGAAGAAAATATTATCCTCCTTTGCCAGCAGATTTAGAAGAGCTAGGCCAGCTCATTAATGAAACATATCGCCCTATGCAACAAATTTATAAAGGGTGTGTAACTGGGGATGATGGATCCAGAGCAATTATTTTTATCCATCCGGAAATGATGCAAGCGCTTGCTGAGTGCACGCAGTTGTTCTGCGATGGGACATTTAAGGTTTGCAGAAATAATAAATTTGTATATAATACATTTTTATATTTTATTTTCTATTTTATCGAATCCATGCAACATGTTCTTGTGAACATTAAAACTTTTTACAAATAACAGTTATGTGGATTTGCTAACATTAATATAAAATTGGCGACCACTGTAACGATTGGTAAATAAATCTGGTAATTTTTTAAATCCTTATAAGGACAGGTTATAGACTTTTAATATCTTGTGTAATACCAGTGAATAAAATTGTTAATGTGAGAAAGTATCCTCAAAATGGTCTCTACAAACAGATTAAATAAAAAATTTTAATTGGTGTTATTTTTGACTAAATTAAGGTTAATATTTCTACTAGCAACATTAGCGCGGTCACTAACGCTGCCGCGGTCGAAATGTCCTATCGAGAGTTACTGAACGGATATTTCGATTGGTGTCATTTCACTCACGCGTCAAAAAGCATACCAATGATAGACCGATATTTCACTTTTCGCCCACCACTCGGAAACACACTGTAGTTTTCGATATTCGTGTAAGGGACGCTTTTTAACGTCGGTAATTTTGCAAATAATCGACTTCATATTAATTTTCCTTCGTGTTAATTCAGAATCTTTTAATCATTATTTTCCGATTTCTTTGATTTAAAAAAAAGTACGGAATTTTGAAAAATAATATTAGAAAATATTAATTACTTTACTTGAAACGATTGTAACTTCGCCACCTTTGATTTTTATTAAAAGGTCTAAAAAGAAGCTTGAAGCAATACCTTTTTAATTATTTGTAAGGGGCCAAATCAAGTCTGTAAAAAGTTATAATAATTTAAAAAAAAAACAAAAAAGTGTAAAATTTTAATATTGTAATTTCCATTTAAATTTATACAAAAGTGTTGCAATTCTTACAAGATACAGACCATTAAAACGGTATTGCACTAAAACATTTCGAGTCTGTACCTACAATTCGGAGCAAATTAAAATTTTGATCAGACCACTTGATATGAAATCCTGCATATATATTAATAATTATAGTAATAAATGTAATCATAGTTCTATATAGAATCAAAATCCATTTTTTATAAATAAATTGAAAAATTAAATATTTTTATGTCGAAATGGGAGGTTATTGAAGCCCTCATAGTATATATGTATATGAGATATACGTGAAGTGGTCCGATCAAAATTTTAAAATCCACCAAATTTTGGGACACACTGGAAATGTTTTTCAGAAAACAGAAACAAATTTCTAGATACTGGAATCTATTTGTTCAAAAGTTAAGCTAACCTCAAAAAGTGAATTTTTTCAAGTTTTTTTCAACACCAGCTGGGTTTACCGCTATTCAACTCAAAATCTATCAACTTTTACTTTTTTTAGAATATTATATGTAACATTCGTTGCTAATTATGTCTAGAATTTATCCTTCTGGGTTAGAATTTATAATCTCCAGGTCAATGTCACATAAAACACATGTCAATATTCAACTTGAGAAAAGTGTAAGTGCGCCAAAATTGATTTTTTTATCCAAAAGTTTAAAAAAATCTTGAAGCGATACCTTTTAAATGGTCTGTACCTTATTAGTGGCCTCAATTCTGTAAAAAGTTATGATAATTTAAAGTAAGACAAAAAAATTTCAAAAATTAACATGGTTTTTCTTATTTGAATTTTTAAAAAAATTTAGTGTTTCTTTGAATTGTCATAATTTTTTACACAATTACAAACCATTAATAAGCTATAAATCGTTTAAAAGGTATTGCTTCAAGATTTTTTTAGACTTTTGGATAAAAAAATCAATTTTGGCGCACTTACACTTTTCTCAAGTTAAATATTGACATGTGTTTTATGTGACACTGACCTCGAGATTATAAATTCTAACCCAGAAGGATAAATTCTAGACATAATTAGCAACGAATGTTACATATAATGTTCTAAAAAAAGTAAAAGTTGATAGTTTTTGAGTTAAATAGCGGTAAGCACAGTTGAGGTTGAAAAAAAAACTTAAAAATACTCACTTTTTGAAGTAAGAATAACTTTTGAACAAATAGATTTCAGTATCTAAAAATTTTTTTCTGTTTTCTGAAAAACATTTCCAGTGTGTCCCAAAATTTAGTGGATTTTAAAATTTTGATCGAACCACTTCACGTGTAATATCTCATATACATATATACTATGGGGGCTTTAACAACCTCCCATTTCGACATAAAAATATTTCATTTTTCAATTTATTTATAAAAAATGTATTTTTATTCTATATATAACTATGATTACATTTATTACTATAATTAATTATATATATTGCAGTTATTATTGAGAGTATTTGGTCTGTTTTCTTGTGAATATATTTTTGATTTTCATCGAAACAAATGAATTCTTGTACGTCAGTCACTATAAGCACTTTATATTAAATTATATAAGGTAAATTAAATTATATTATATAAATTATAATTTAAATTATATATCAAAATTATATATTAAGTTCTTATACCTGCTGCAACATTTTTTAACACAGCTACCACATACTACTTACTTCAAAATATCTGTTTGAAATTCGATATATATTGAAAATATTACGCTCCTGCAAATAATTATTATCTTTAATCTTTATTGATTAATATCTGTTCAATTAAAAGAAATTTGCAAATCACTATTGATTTACCAGTAATTCCAGTAGTTGTAGGTAGTCGCTAATTTTATAATAATTTTTTAAAATGGAGTTTTCAAAAATTACAAATTTCAGATAAGACCACGACAACCAAGATGCGCCCAAGTATTTATTATACACATCCGAAAAATGATAACGGTACTTTGGTTATATTTTCTAACATATAATATTTAAAGAGATGGAGTACATGGTGGGTCACCGACTGGCCAGAGAAAGATTGTTTGATAAAACAAAAAGTTTGATCGTTCGGAAAATGATAGAAGGGTAGTTATGGGGGATGAAAAGTGTCATTTTGGCCGTAAAAATTTCATCACTCATAACTACTCTCTTACCTTTTTTCGAACGATCAAACGTATTATACAACTTTCTAATACTAATGTAAGTTTAATTTGGCAATATAAAGAAAATTGGAGGATGACAACAGTTTGAAATTTCGAGATAACCGATGAAAATAGCGGTTATTCTGTAAAAATGACACTATTCATCCCCCCTAACTATTCTTCTATCTTTTTCCGAACGATCAAACTTTTTTATACATGTTTCTAATACTAATATAAGTTTAACTTAGTAATATAAAGAAAATTGGATAATGACAACAGTTTGAAATTTTGAGATATCATGAAAAAGTATTTTTGCTGTATGTTGGGAATAACTATCTCTACTACTTAACCCCCCTTCTCTTTCGGGCATTTCTATCGTCTACATCGTCTTGTGTTTTACATGTACATTTACCTGTGCAATATGAGATATTGTAGATATTTTATTGAGGTACAGGCGATTACCTTACTTAACGTATATATCGCTAATGTGGTATATGCCGTTTACCCTTTTAAGCGACCCCTGGGGTTGTATGAATAATTTTCCGGCGTATTTCTCCCTCTTTACGATTTTTAATATATTCTGATTGTTTAAAGTTGGAAATGTAAAATTTTCAAATTCCGTTGGAATCCAACGATAGAAACTTTAGATGCATCATTATCTAAATAATCGTGCTCTTGTATGCGGGTTTTCTACAAAATTGCTTACATTTTTTTAATAGGTGTAATAGTTATATTTATCTGCTTGGTCAGTAACCCACCGGATATGCCACTTCAGAAGTTAAATAAGGTTGCACTATTAGCTTTATTAATGTGTGCAGTTACTCAATGAATAAAAATGAAACATTAAAAAAAAGTTTAGTTACGTTGGTTATTAATAATTAGTACTATTGAACTGTGCTAATGTTACTGTTCTCAAATGATTGATTTTTGATTTTTATCTGTACATTTTAAAATGAAAGCTAATATTACTATTAATATCACGTTGCGAATTTGCACGATCATAATTAAACGTACATCAATTTTAGGGCTTTCCCGCGGTTTTTATATTAACTACCGCAAAAACACAGAATATGTATGACGCAATCTGGGATAAATTGATTGAGCTTATACCAGAATTGCGCCAAAATATTACAGGAATAACATCTGATTTTGAGAGGGCGCAAATAAGTAGTGCCAAGAACAAATTTCCTGATGCAAGAGTATCTGGCTGCCTTTTCCATTTTAAACAGGTACATAAATAAAATATGTCTTTGTACAATCTTACAAATAATAGAAAAATACTACATTTACAATAAAAATAAGTTTAGATCAAGGATGAAAAAATTAATTAATATAGGTAATTAATTAATGAATAATTAATATCTGAAAAGTATAATTAATAATAAATAAAAAATATAATGAATAATTAATTTTGGATTATGAATTACTGAGAAATATAATCAATAATTGTATATATATATATATATATATGGGTGGTTCTCTGTGAAATCGAATATGAATAAAAGGAATATTGATATAACTGTGAGAATATGTTTTAGAGGTATCTAGTAGTTCTCCTGAATTTTTTCAGATTTTTTCGGGGCTATTATTTTAAGTTACAGAGAGTAAAAATTGACATTTTAGCACTTATTGGCATTCTATGCCCATTTTCATGAATTTGTAGCTCCCAGGGGATACATTTTTCACTAAAAACATAACTATGACTTTTTTTGTAAAATTTTCCGAACTTTTCATTAAAAATACTTTTAAAGTCATAAATTTATGCTGTCACACCCTTGTAAGCCACTTAAACCTTAAATAATGAAAATCAGCATTTCATGAAAATGAGCATATAATGCAAAAAAGTGCCAAAATGTCAATTTTTACTCTCTGTAACTTAAAATAATAGCCCCGAAAAAATCTGAAAAAATTCAGGAGAACTACTAGATACCTCTAAAACATATTCCCACAGTTACAGCAACAGTTACAGCAATATTAATTTTGTTCATCTTCGATTTCACAGAGAACCACCCATATATACTTTTCACGTACGGGCCTTTTCACGTCAAGTGGTAGGATGAAAATTTTAAAACGCACCAAATTTTGGGTACAAACTGGAAATGTTATGCAGAAAACAGAAAAAAATTTTTGTTGCGAAAAATAATTAGTTTAAAAGTTATTCTTACCTCAAAAAGTGAGTTTTATCTAGTTTTATCGACAATAGTTGACTTTACATCGATTTATCTAAAAATCTATCAACTTTTACTATATAACATTATATGTAACATTGGTTGCTGGTTTTCTCTGGAATTCATCTGTTCGGGTTAGAATTTTTAAACTCAATGTCAGTGATTCATTAAATACAAAGCAATATTAATGTTTAAAATAAGGCGACCATGCCATTATTGATTTTTTTATCCAAAAATCTAAGAAAAGGTTGAATTAATACCTTTCTAATTATCCGTAGCTTGTTATTGGCCTGTAACTCTGTCAAAAGCTATGGTATTCTAAACAATTTACAAAAAATTATCGAAAATTTAAATAGGATTTAACATGTAAATTTACATACACAATTGATTTTTTTATCCAATAGTCTAAAAGAAAGCTTGAAACAATACCCTTTAAATGGCCAGTAGCTTCTTTATGGCCTTTAATTCTGGAAAAAGTTGTGATAATTTAAAGAAACACGAAATTTTTTTAAAAATTCATATGAGAATTACCATGTTAATTTTTGTAAATTTTTTGTCTTTCTTTGAATTATCCTAACTTTTTACAAAATTAAAAGCCGTAAAAAAGCTACAGACGGTTTAAATGGTATTGCTTCAAGCTTTTTTTAATATTAATTTTTAATAATTTTTGATTATTGACATGAGTTTTATGTTACATTGACCTTGAGATTATAAATTCTAATCCAGAAGGATAAATTCTAGACATTCCTAGCAACGAATGATACATATAATGATATGCATTAAAATTTGATCGATTTTTAGTTAAGTAGCTATAAACACAGCTGGCGTGAAAAAAATTTTTTTAATAATTCACTTTTTGAGGTTAGAATATACTTTGGACAAATACCCTGGAAAAAACGTAAGAAAGCAATTAGACATCGGTTGGCGAAAAATGAAGATGTTAGCCAACGGATTGACCAACGGTTAACCAATGACACGGCTTATTCCGTCACATTTTAGACGGTTCTGTTGGTTAACTGTTGGTTAAATTTTATTTCTTTACATAGTGATTTATTTTCTATAATTATGTGTAAATAATTATTTTTATTAATTGTAAATAGATTAGTTACAAGAAATACTGTATAAAGTGCATAAATTATTTATATCTTTTTAATTGTAAGGTTAAATGAGATTCACAAATTAATACATTGAGATTTCGAGGTTAAATTCAATTGACAGATTGATACATTAACATTGAGTTTTTATTAGTTTATCAAAAAATATAATACAAATGTATGCAATATAAATAAACGTATGTATACTTTTTTTAATATATATAATCACTGAATCCAATGTTGAATTTTGTTATTAGCAATAATTAATTTTTCTTTCTGTCCCAATTTTTAACGTTACAAAGCACATCACTTAAGCATGCTATTGAATCCTTCTGTGTTATACGTACTCTGAATCACTTTTTACACTGCCACAATTAAGGTTAGGTAAAATCATTTAAACACTTAGTAGCATTAGACACATTTGCAAAACTTTTTTCATTTTTTTTCTGTCTCTGTATATTTTAGAGCGACGTTTGCTATCCATCTGTAAATAGTATATTATACAGAAACTATCTTATACGTAATTTTTTAATTTACAGATGATCAAACGCTTTCCTGTGCTTTATACTATACGCAAACAGACCACGCGTCAGCTGATCTGACGCTTCTATATATATATATATATTGTAACGGGGGCGATTCTAGCGCGTGCTCCTCGTCGAGCACCGCTTTCGAGGTGAGGACTTACCTGCGCGGGCCTCGCGCCGCGCTGCCGTGTCCCTCGATGCCGCGATACCGCGCACGAGCTATAGCCGTGGTGCAACCGCGGTATCTCGGTGATGATGCGCCGTAAACAACGAGGACGATTCTCCGCCGCGTGGAGAATCGCCGGACCGAGTCGCACTCGGGTAGATTTGTACAAGCCGCGTGAAGGATGCGTGTTTGTGGTTGCTCGTGCCCGTCGTTGGAACACGAGGCTCGGCCGCTCAGAATGCACGTTAGCTAAAATGCTAACGTGCCCGCGGAGGCGGCTGGGTAAGCGGGAATAGGAATACGGGGATTTAGTAATGAACACGCGTGAGAATAAGAATTTACAATTAAATATATATTAAACACTAATATTTACAACGATATGTACAAGCGCTCGGATGCGCTACAAACAAACAAAGTTTAGGACGAGTAATACGGGCGACCTCGGGGGTCGCACGCTATAACACGGCGCGTTCGCGATACACGGGAAGGACGCGCCGATCGGCAACTCGCGTTGCTCCACGGGAGAATCTCGCGCACGAGGAGGCCAGACAGCGTTTCCACGACCGCTTATCCTACGCGCTTGTTAGAGTGCTGAGCTTATGGCGGGAAAGCTCAGCACCGCGAGAGAGATAACAAAAACTTACTTTGCGCAAACGTGCGCCGCCGGGTTCTTCTCCCGGTCACTCGCTCTCGCTCTCTCACTCGTCCTCGCCTTCTCGGAGGTGTCCTCCTAGCTGCGCGATAACGGCGAAGACGGACTCTTTCCACGGGCGGTGTCTCGCCCCGGGGTGGCTGATCGTGCCCTCGGCTCTATCTCACTTCCACTCCCTCTCACTCTCACTCTCTCTCACTCGCTCACTCGTTCACACACGTTCTCTCGCTCCTCTCTCTCTCTGTTTTAGAGGTATCTAGTAGTTCTCCTGAATTTTTTCAGATTTTTTCGGGGCTATTATTTTAAGTTACAGAGAGTAAAAATTGACATTTTAGCACTTATTGGCATTCTATGCCCATTTTCATGAATTTGTAGCTCCCAGGGGATACATTTTTCACTAAAAACATAACTATGACTTTTTTTGTAAAATTTTCCGAACTTTTCATTAAAAATACTTTTAAAGTCATAAATTTATGCTGTCACACCCTTGTAAGCCACTTAAACCTTAAATAATGAAAATCAGCATTTCATGAAAATGAGCATATAATGCAAAAAAGTGCCAAAATGTCAATTTTTACTCTCTGTAACTTAAAATAATAGCCCCGAAAAAATCTGAAAAAATTCAGGAGAACTACTAGATACCTCTAAAACATATTCCCACAGTTACAGCAATATTAATTTTGTTCATCTTCGATTTCACAGAGAACCACCCATATATACTTTTCACGTACGGGCCTTTTCACGTCAAGTGGTAGGATGAAAATTTTAAAACGCACCAAATTTTGGGTACAAACTGGAAATGTTATGCAGAAAACAGAAAAAAATTTTTGTTGCGAAAAATAATTAGTTTAAAAGTTATTCTTACCTCAAAAAGTGAGTTTTATCTAGTTTTATCGACAATAGTTGACTTTACATCGATTTATCTAAAAATCTATCAACTTTTACTATATAACATTATATGTAACATTGGTTGCTGGTTTTCGCTGGAATTCATCTGTTCGGGTTAGAATTTTTAAACTCAATGTCAGTGATTCATTAAATACAAAGCAATATTAATGTTTAAAATAAGGCGACCATGCCATTATTGATTTTTTTATCCAAAAATCTAAGAAAAGGTTGAATTAATACCTTTCTAATTATCCGTAGCTTGTTATTGGCCTGTAACTCTGTCAAAAGCTATGGTATTCCTAAACAATTTACAAAAAATTATCGAAAATTTAAATAGGATTTAACATGTAAATTTACATACACAATTGATTTTTTTTATCCAATAGTCTAAAGAAAGCTTGAAACAATACCCTTTAAATGGCCAGTAGCTCTTTATGGCCTTTAATTCTGGAAAAAGTTGTGATAATTTAAAGAAACACGAAATTTTTTTTAAAATTCATATGAGAATTACCATGTTAATTTTTGTAAATTTTTTGTCTTTCTTTGAATTATCCTAACTTTTTACAAAATTAAAAGCCGTTAAAAAAGCTACAGACGGTTTAAAAGGTATTGCTTCAAGCTTTTTTTAATATTAATTTTAATAATTTTTTGATTATTGACATGCGTTTATGTTACATTGACTTCGAGATTATAATTCTAATCCAGAAGGATAACTTCTAGACATTCCTAGCAACGAATGATACATATAATGATATGCATTAAAATTTGATCGATTTTTTAGTAAGTAGCTATAAACACGCTGGTGTGAAAAAAATTTTTTTAATAATTCACTTTTTGAGGTTAGAATATACTTGGACAAATACCCTGGAAAAAACGTAAGAAAGCAATTAGACAATCGGTTGGCGAAAATGAAGAGTTAGCCAACGGATTGACCAACGGTAACCAATGACACGGCTTATTCCGTCACATTTTAGACGGTTCTGTTGGTTAACTGTTGGTTAAATTTTTATTCTTTACATAGGATTTATTTTCTATAATATGGTAAATAATTATTTTTATTAATTGTAAATAGATTATTTACAAGAAATACTGTATAAAGTGCATAAATTATTTATATCTTTTTAATTGTAAGGTTAAATGAGATTCACAAATTAATACATTGAGATTTCGAGGTTTAAATTCAATTGACAGATTGATACATTAACATTGAGTTTTTATTATTTTATCAAAAATATAATACAAATGTATGCAATATAAATAAACGTATGTATACTTTTTTTTTAATTATATATAATCACTGAATCCAATGTTGAATTTTGTTATAGCAATAATTAATTTTTTCTTTCTGTCCCAATTTTTAACGTTACAAGCACATCACTTAAGCATGCTATTGAATCCTTCTGTGTTATACGTAGCTCTGAATCACTTTTTACACTGCCACAATTAAGGTTAGGTAAATCATTTAAACACTTAGTAGCATTAGACACATTTTGCAAAACTTTTTTCATTTTTTTTCTGTCTCTGTATATTTTAGAGCGACGTTTGCTATCCATCTGTAAATAGTATATATACAGAAAACTATCTTATACGTAATTTTTTAATTTACAGATGATCAAACGCTTTCCTGTGCTTTATACTATACGCAAACAGACCACGCGTCAGCTGATCTGACGCTTCTATATATATATATATATTGTAACGGGGGCGATTCTAGCGCGTGCTCCTCGTCGAGCACCGCTTTCGAGGTGAGGACTTACCTGCGCGGGCCTCGCGCCGCGCTGCCGTGTCCCTCGATGCCGCGATACCGCGCACGAGCTATAGCCGTGGTGCAACCGCGGTATCTCGGTGATGATGCGCCGTAAACAACGAGGACGATTCTCCGCCGCGTGGAGAATCGCCGGACCGAGTCGCACTCGGGTAGATTTGTACAAGCCGCGTGAAGGATTGCGTGTTTGTGGTTGCTCGTGCCCGTCGTTGGAACACGAGGCTCGGCCGCTCAGAATGCACGTTAGCTAAAATGCTAACGTGCCCGCGGAGGCGGCTGGGTAAGCGGGAATAGGAATACGGGGATTTAGTAATGAACACGCGTGAGAATAAGAATTTACAATTAAATATATATTAAACACTAATATTTACAACGATATGTACAAGCGCTCGGATGCGCTACAAACAAACAAAGTTTAGGACGAGTAATACGGGCGACCTCGGGGTCGCACGCTATAACACGGCGCGTTCGCGATACACGGGAAGGACGCGCCGATCGGCAACTCGCGTTGCTCCACGGGAGAATCTCGCGCACGAGGAGGCCAGACAGCGTTTCCACGACCGCTTATCCTACGCGCTTGTTAGAGTGCTGAGCTTATGGCGGGAAAGCTCAGCACCGCGAGAGAGATAACAAAAACTTACTTTGCGCAAACGTGCGCCGCCGGGTTCTTCTCCCGGTCACTCGCTCTCGCTCTCTCACTCGTCCTCGCCTTCTCGGAGGTGTCCTCCTAGCTGCGCGATAACGGCGAAGACGGACTCTTTCCACGGGCGGTGTCTCGCCCCGGGGTGGCTGATCGTGCCCTCGGCTCTATCTCACTTCCACTCCCTCTCACTCTCACTCTCTCTCACTCGCTCACTCGTTCACACACGTTCTCTCGCTCCTCTCTCTCTCTCTTTCGCTCTTTTTCTCGTCACACGTACTCACGCTCGTACGGCTCCCGACGAACTGCTCGAGACTCGGTGTCTCGCGGCCCTTTGCGACGTTGCGCGCAATCACGTGATTACGCGGTTTTCGAGTTCACGGGCTATTGTGTGTTTCGGAACACGCGCCCGTTATAATATATATATATATATATATATATATAACTTATAATACAATGAACCGTAACCTATAAAGTAAATCAAGTTGTTGTTAAAAAATATGTTTTAACAATTTAATTGTTAATATTTATAGTTTAAATAATAATCTTATAATCTACATTAAATTATATAAGTAAAAAACTGTAAAGATTTAATAAACTTTAATCGCAAATTTTTTTTAGTCTTTACCAGTTCGGTTGGTCAACTGTTGGTTAATATTTTGATTAACCGTTAGTTAAAAAAATTACCGAACAATTAGTTGGTCAACCATTTTCGTTGGTTTATTTTTTACCAGGGTAGATTCCAGTGTTTTTTTTATTTTCTGAAAAACATTTCCAGTATGTACCTAAAATTTAGTGCATTTGAAAATTTTGATCGGACCACTTCACGTGAAATGCTCCATATATTCGTAATTATTTTATTTATCAAATAAATCTCTCCATATTATTAAAAACACTTCAGTAAAATAAAAGAAAAAAAATAAATAAAATTTGGTTTATTGGATTAATAGGGGATTATTGGGTATTTTGCAAATTTTTAAAGTATTTTGAGAATGTTGCAGTAATTACGAGTTTTATGAGGTATTCCGCGAATTTTTAACGTATCCTAGAATTTTCTTACTAATTACGGGTTCTTAAGGTATTTACGAATTTTTAAGGTATTCGAGGATTTTTGCACTAATTACGGATTTGTAAGGTATATCGCGAGTTATTAATGTATTTCGAGATATGCCGATAAAAGCATATAGTATAGAGATATTTTAAAAATGTGTAACTTAATAATAATGAATTATTATTTTTATTTTTTTTATGTTACCACCAAATAATTGTCTCAATTTTTGTTTAAAGTGTTTACTAGATGCCGTGGTCTACAAATGTAATTATTTTATTCTGGACTACTCTGGTACTAATTGAAATATGCTATTTTTTAACTGGATCACTTCACATGGAATCATGCATATATATAAATTATAATTAAATTTATCAATAATTATTAAATACAAAATTTAATTATTAATTATTAATGGATAATTAAAATTTTTTCATCCCTGCTCTAGGTCTATCAATTTTTTTTATCACAATAATCTATTTATTAAGGCACTTATCAAAAAATGGACAAAGCTGCGTATTCCTGTAGCATACGAGTATATTCTGGAGAAGGCCTACGCTTTAGCACATTTACCAGCCGAATCTATACCTGAGGGTATTGCACACATCACGCAAATTGTTGACAGTATGGCTGCAAGAATTGAAATAAATGCTGCAGATGTAGAAAATTTACAAACTTTTAGTACCTATTTAAGAACGTACTGGCTGCCACTAAAAGATATATTTTCGGTCTTTGGAAAGCCAGTCCGCAGTAATAATACATGCGAAAACTTTCATATGTACGCATCAAAACGATTTGGTCAAAAAACCAATTTGTATAAATTTCTCGGTAAATTCATTGTTACCTCTTAATTAGTTCTTTAATTTTCTTTTTCATCCTGATCATACTAAAAAGTGTACTTTACTAACCTCTACGAATGGAGTAAAATTGAATTTTATTCCTTCGACGACTTTATTTTCCGTAGATTCTCTTTATTCCCCGCAGACTCAATTTACTCCCCGTAGATTCATTTTATTCCCCGTTAAAGCCATTTTATTTATTGTAGACTAACTTTTTGTTTTAAACAAGTAGTTTAGCCTTTTTCTACAAATAAAAAATTAAATTTATTGTATTAAAATAAATACATCAAAAAATCTTACTATATTGAAAAAATTTAGAAATTTAATAATAAATTGTTGTTGCACAAAGTAACTTTTCCAATGATAAGGATGAAAAAATTTCTATGCACTTCGGAAGTAAAAGGCGATTATTGAATTACTGCCCTCGCTAAAGGGCTTCGAACAGCAGCTTTCATCCCGGGAATAAATACCTATTTTACTCCTTAAGTGCATAAAAGAATAAAGTAATATTAATTTAACTACTGTGTTTGTACTAGTACAAAGTTTAATATAAATAATGTTTATTATAAACGATTATAGATTGTATGTCAGCGGAAATGCAAAAGATAGCAATTGATTACGAGAAAGCAAAAAATGGACTTCGTATTACGCGACATAGACCCCGCGAATTAATTAATACGGACATTGAAATATTTAGGGCTGAAAGAGAACTGGAAGCAAGGCAGTAAATTAAAAATATTTGATATCTATTGTTTATTTAAAATTAAAACTAAATAATTAATTAATAAATAATTAAATTTTTATTAGATATACAGTAGTAGAATTCTTGAACGTAATTGCTGCTCAAAGACGGTTTCATTTAGCGCGTGGTTAGTTAAAATTCTTTTAATATGTAGCTTTTTTAAATCAATAAGCTGTATTAAAAAATATATTTTTAAATTATCTTCTTTTAGTATTTTTATACAATGATTTAATAAATCAGCCGCAAGATCAAGAGCGTAATGATATTGAACAAATAGATGATCATTTTGAACTACAGGATGTAGTATTCTTTAGGGATAATATGGATGCAAACACTGGTCCTGGTAAACAATAACTTTTATTCAAATTTTAAAATGGTATATGTTTTATTTAATTATAATTTAAAAAAATAATATTTACTAAATTTATTATTTGTCAGGAGCCGAATTTGAAAATGTCGTCGTTATCAGGCACAGACGAAGAATTCTTCCAAGTAAGTCTGCAACTTTAAATTTTAGATAAAATATTTTTCAGAAAGCAAAAAACAATTTTCAGTTACTAGAAATTATTTCTTGAAAACGCAAGTGGCCTACAAGTATGTTGAAAGTTATGTCAACTGTGTAAGACGGGTCTAAAGTTTGAATCGTTGCTGCGCAACGAATTTTTCGAATTCTTCTGACGACGCCTTTTTGAGATATATTATAAAACGCCTAAAAAACGACAGTTTCACTATTTTTGGCCTATTTCACCCCTCGCAGCCATCTTTAATATTTGTTCCGGATAAAAAAAATTACTGGACACCCTTATTGTGTTATAATTAGCTTAGCTTATCAATTTGAATCATTTTAAAAGACGCCTTTTTCAGATATTCAAAAAAGACTCGGCAATCACATATTTTCGCTAATTATTGATATTTTTTCCTGGAATCAACTCCCCAACTTTTTTTTATACAAAAATATGCAAGACATAAACTATCTTTAATGTTTTAAGTTATATTTTTGCTGCTTCATTAAAAAAAATTGGAATTAGACGAATTCGGAAAATTCGTTGCGCAGCAACGGTTCAAACTTCAGACCCGTCGTACAATAGAATTTAAAAAATTAACAAAGAATTGTATTTGAATTTGTAAAATAATTTTGTAATTCTTTAAATTATCATAACTTTTTTAGAGATCTAAAGGCTAGTTACAAGCCAAAGTCCATCAGAAAGGTATTGCTACAAGCTTTTTTTTAACTTTTGGATGAAAAAATCGATTGGGGGGAAGTTGTCCTTGAGATTTGTAATTTTAACTCTGAAGTATAAATTCTAGACGTAATTAGCAACCAATGTTACATATGATGTTTCATAGTAAAAGTTAATAATAGATTTGGAGTTAAATAGTGGTAAACACAGCTGATGTTGAAAAAATCTTGAAAATATTCACTTTTTGAGGTTAGAATAATTTTTGAAGAAAAAGATTCTAATATCTAGAAAGTTTTTTCTGTTTTCTGAAAAACAATTACAGTCTGTACCTAAAATTTGGTGCATTTTAAAATTATGTTCGAGAGACTTGTCGTGAAATCATTCCATATATATATATATATATATATATACACACATACATATATGTATATACGTACATAATTGAGGGGCTAGAAATAGTTAGAGCGTGTAAACAAAATTTATGGAAAACTATTGTCCACGGGACTGATTTTTTATATTAATCAAATTGTGTTATTGCTACAGATGAAACATCTAGAATTTTAGTTTTGGCTAATTAAATATTAATAACTGGTTTTTAAACAATTTTAAGATTTCGTAGGCTACAGGTTGAAAAAAACTTAAACAACTTTTAAAGCAAAGGTTAAAGAAAATTAATATAGTGTCGATTTGAAGTATAAAAAATATTAATTATTGCTATGTCAAAATTTACATTTTTCGTAATAATTTAAAAATTAAAATTTTTTAAATGTAAAAAGGTGTGCTTATTCTATTCTCTACAAATCCCAAAACATAATAATTAATTTTGATTAATATGAAAAATTGGTCTGATAGGCAATATTTTTTCATCAATTTTTTACACGTCCCTTTCTATTTCTAGTCCTTAAATATTCTTTATAAAATTATTATTTTTCCAAAGATTATTTTGCGCAAACGTCGTAATAGTATCAATGTTTTCATGATCATTATTACTATATATTTATTTGTTATTTCTCAGTTAGAGACAATGAATTAATGCCAGTTCAACCTGCACAACCTATTCGTAGAAGAGGTAGGCCTCGCGGCATAAGAGAAGCCATTAATGATAATGAAAATGTCCCACCTCGAAGAAGAGGAAGACCTAGGAGACAGCCCAATGGTCCTCCACTTATAATCGAACAAAATGAACCAGCTAATCCACCTGCAGAAGAAAATCTTCCTGGTATTGAACCTGCAGCTGATCCATTTGCAGAAGAAAATGTTCCTGGCATTGAACAAGTTGATCCACCTGCAGAAGAAAATGTTCATGGAATTGAACCAGCTGATTCTTCTGCAGAAGAATATATTCCTGGCATAGAACCAGAAAATCCTATTGAATTGCCTACAGTGGAAGATCGTAGAGAAGCTGTTATACAGCACAATATAATCCGACCTCTTACGCCAGAGGATCTTTTCCCACCACCACCACCACCGTATATTCCGCAAAGACGTGAACTGGAATTGATTATTGAAGAAAACGTCAATCCTGCCCAGGTAAATTTATCTACGTTTGTTGTTTATGAATATGCGAAATACAGTGTAATAAATATTAATAGTCAAACACGTAAATTAGAATGATAGTTATTGTAATTAAACTTGTAAGGAAAATAAAAGAAAATGAAAATTACCCGGCCGCGATCGACCGATGGGGCGCGTAACAAGAAAGTGAATGGATAATTAAAAAACATAATGTTATTACTGCGACATTAGCACCGTAGTATATATAGATGATTGATATGCTGTATTCCATTTTTGAAAAAAATTATAACACTTTTTAAAACATAACAAAAATTATTTTATTTTAAACATAATTTATATTTTTTTATCCAATGTGGTTTAGGTTCCTCATCCGATAATACAAGTTGAAAATGACGTGCTCGATATGAATGATGAACCTGAAATTCGCCAGCAAAATGGCGTTCTCAATAATATACCGGCAGATGTACAACCTGCAGGTAAGAATTTACTGATTTTTCTTTTTATGTTTATTATTAACATCTTTTTAAATATGTATTGAACAAATATAATAAAACAGCATTTTAAATATATGCAATTTAAAGTCTTGTAGAGTTTCATTTGAAAGAGATGGTATTAGAAGATTATAATAAGGAGAACATTATTTGTTTTTAAAAAAAAGTATTATTGTTTCAGTTTTATATTAATGGGTTAGATATTATATAATAATGGGGCCATTTGTGTAATAGTATTAAAAAATTGTAGAATATTTGGCTTACTGATTTGAAAATCCGTTCACTCTTTTTGTACAAACATTTATGTCTAACTGATAAAGCATAAATTAACAATATATTTTAAATTTAAATACTTGAATCTTTTGTAATTATATATGTTATAATATAGGGTACAAATTTAATTAAGAAGAATTATTAAATTTATACATTATATTTTTTGTTATTATGTTTTCTTTTTACAGCTGAAAGAAGACGACAGAGAAAAAAAACACGTCGAGGAGGCAAAAGACATTGTAATTGGAATATTTATTAACATTTATAACATATATGTCTGATTCAAAGAATAATATTAACCGCGGGGTACCAAATCCAACATTTATCCTCCCTTATCGACTCAAAAATTTTATTTAGTATTAATTAAAAAATAACGTAAATGGAAATCTAGGGATTTACTTCCTTTCCTTCATTAATAATATATTTATGTCTAAAAATTTTAAAAAACATTTATTACTATTAGAGAAATTGTTAAAAAGATCTTGACATAAACTTTAATTCATTGAGCAAATAAATTGAAATTGCCCTCAATAATTGTAAACTATTGTAAAAAATCTATCAATATTTGTGTTTAAAATTTGTACATAAGTAAAGTATTAATGAAGAAAGGGAAGTGAATTAAATTTGTAGAAATTAATGTACTTTTTTAATTACAACAAATTTTATACGACTATTGACGTCGGAAAGGTAGCGGGAAAAAGACTTGGGTTTAATATTTGACGATTTCTTTGGAAACAAAAATTAACGATTCATTTTTACTAAACTCCATATACTTTAATAAAAAAAATTTGATTTTTGAATCTAAATAAAAATATTACAGCCCGGGCGGAAGCTTTTTTGACATTGAAATGTCAAAGTGTTTATTAACATTTTTTAATGTTGAACGTATTAGAATGTTTCGCTAAAAAGGATGCCGAGTTGGCAAACAAATTCGAAAATTACTGTACTTCGGAGATATCAATTAAAATTCTTATTTGAAAAATGTTTCAATTGGATAAATTCCATTTAAAAAAATTGACAATGAAAGTATGTAAAAATATTTGAAATAAGACATATATGATTATAAAATATATAAATATTCTAATTACTGGTAACAATTTTACGTCTCATTAACTGCAAATATAATATTAGAGTCACTTATAATTTGTATTTGTGCAATCAGAAATATAGTGTAGGCGCCAGTTAGATTTTCGTGGTCAATCAAAGTACGATCTCGACCAAATTTTTGGCAAGAAATTTTTCCTCCTGATATCAGAATTGTTGGTCGAGATGCCCGAAAACGGTCCATTAATTTATTATTAACAAATTTAAGCGCATAAATAAGTAATAACAACGTTCTATTGCATAAAATATAGCGAGTAAGGGATAAAAAGATGCATATTTTAAAGAAGAATATTTTGAAACTACAGATATTAAAATACAGCCAAAATTATTGCAAATGTAATACGAATACTTATAAGTTTCCGTCTCTTTGATTACTGTTTTAGACATAACTTCAATGATTAATATTTTATTTAGACAATAATAACAGCTTGGAAACGCGCGAAATTGAAAGAAAACCTAAAGTTTTAATTGGTTTATAAGATTTCTTTTAAATACTTACCTTTATTAATAAACTAAAATAGTAAATGTATAATAATTATTGATTTCTGTACAACAATGTAATTCTTCTAATATTAAATTGTAATCTATTGAAGTTTGTTAAATCATTCTACAAAGAAGAAACTGTAATAGTTTAGAGTAAAAATTTAAAATGTAATAGTTTAAGTTTAAAAATTAGAATACGCGTTGTAAACATTAAGCGCAATTCTTTTATCTATTTTTTTACATAATTTAATTACAATAAAAAAATATTAATATTAAGATAAAGAGTATAAATTAATATCAATAAGTAAACAACTCAAAAACTGAAATAATCAAACTTTAAATTTAACTATTATTTCATTATCTTAATATTCATTTGCTGCCTAGAAATTACACTTTATCATCATGTTATAGTAAACACATTATTGAAAAAGCGGGGCATTCCTAACTAATTGAATTTTTAATTAATCGTTCTTAAATATTTTTAATATCTCGTGCTGATTAAAACATAAAGCATTTAATTGTTTTTCATAATTTACAATTAATGTACACACGCCGGTAAATGATACTTTGAATTTCCGAAAACGACTATGAAATTCGCGCCACCGCCCGTCCCAGGTTAACTGGGCTTAACAGCACACATGCGTCATTCCTATGCGACACCGTTCTATTCGTTCGCAGTTAACCTGCGACGGGCGGTGGCGCAAATTTCATAGGCGTTTCCGGAAATTCAAAGTTTCATTTACCGATGTGTGTTACATATACTTATTTACTTTACTAATAAAGATATATATTTAAAAAATCTTAAAAACGAATTAGAGCATTGGCTTTTATATCAATTTCGTGCGTTTTTAAGCTGGTATTATTAAAGAGAATATTTTTGAACATATGGACCAAAATTGTTTAAATCAAGAGTAAAACATAATTTGGAAAAAGTTATGGACGGAACCCTACCTGGCGCCGACATTAAATATCACATTATTTATTAATACTCAGTTGTTAAAAAAGTATTATTTCCATAAACATAAATACTGACAAGAAGCCTGCGATGGCTCGGTCGGTAGGCCGATTCCCGGCCCCGGCCGATTGATACAAGCACCACTGGCGAATGTGATTTCAACAAGTGCTTTCTTGAACAAGACATCATATGACCTCCGCCGCTGATTAGCATCGGTTTGGGAGCATAAAAAGAGCAACGTTAAAATAATAAAAAAAAAATTCTAAATTTTCACAATTAAATTTTTTAAATAAAATCGTACAAAGAATATTATAAAATATCTTAAGGGGATATCTAATCTAGTTGTTACCTTGACAATCGGAGTTACCGACAGAGAAGTACTATTTTCGTAAAAAATTAGTGGCAGACTAAAATGTAAGCAAAAACATGAGAATACTACCCTTCGCTTTTGCGCAATGTATCACAAAACAAAAGTTCACAATGATCCGTGAAAGCATATTCGAGTAATTGATTGAAAAATTTATGGTATTCGATACGATAATATTAAACAATTTTAATTTTTTTAAAGTTTCGAGCACAAAAACCCTTCTACACGGAGGCCTTCAATTCTTATTTAAAAATTGTTGTATTATATATTAATTTACTTTCATTTCAATTTTAGCTTATAATAAACTACAAACAAATGAAAATTTCATAAAACGAAAAGTTAAAACACATAACTAGGGTTTACCTTATATACCAATATTACAAAATTTATGTTGGAGTAAAAATAAAATCCGTTTTCCAATGAAATTGTTTTATATGGAAACTGTTATATATATATATATATATATATATATATATATATATATATATATATATATATATATGGGTGGTTCTCTGTGACATCGAAGATGAAAAAAATAAATATTGCTATAACTGTGGGAATATGTTTTAGAGGTATCCAGTAGTTCTCCTGAATTTTTTCAGATTTTTTCTGGGCCATTATTTTAAGTTACAGAGAGTCAAAGTTGACATTTTAGCACTTTTTTGCATTATATGCCCATTTTCATGAATTTGTAGCTCCCAGGGGATGCATTTTTCACCAAAAACATAAGTATGACTTTTTTTGTAAAATTTTCCGAACTTTTCATTAAAAATACTTTTAAAGACATAAATGTATGCTGTCACACTCTTGTAAGCCATTTAAACCTTAAATAGTGAAAATCAGCAATTCTGCTCCGGACTCTGGTAATCTAATACTGTCTAAAAGATGTCTTTTTATAGTCAGAAACTGCCTAAAAATTTCCAGAGTGGGTCTAAATCATTAAGATCACTTGTGGTCAAAATATCCGGGAAAAGTGCCCGAAATATTAATAGAAATGTATATTTGTTGCCTTATAACGATGAATCTAGTAGCATGATCATTGCAAAAAAATTTATGCACTTACCTCGGAATGGTAGAAAAGTATCTCCACTTGTTTCAGTATCCATCTAATCCCCTGTAAGCTGCTAAAAATACAAATATTATTATACAAATGTAAAAAATTAATTTTTAAACATTTATAATGCTGAATTTTTAGTTTTACATCCCTTACAAGAATTATAATACTAATCTGAAGGATTACTATAAATATATAAACATCATTATTACAATAACTGAACATACGTATTTAATACAAAAGATATATAAATAAATCGGATATATAATTATAATGAATAATATGATAACGTGACAGTGACAAGTTTGTGAAATCTAAACAATGTATTGCTGAATAATAATAATAATAATGTTGATACTTTTATAGTAATCCTTCAGATTAGTATTAAATTTCTTGTAAGGGATGTAAAACTAAAAATCCAGCATTATAAATGTTTAAAAATTAATTTTTTACATTTGTATAATAATATTTGTATTTTTAGCAGCTTACAGGGGATTAGATGGATACTGAAACAAGTGGAGATACTTTTCTACCATTCCGAGGTAAGTGCATAAATTTTTTTGCAATGATCATGCTACTAGATTCATCGTTATAAGGCAACAAATATACATTTCTATTAATATTTCGGGCACTTTTCCCGGATATTTTGACCACAAGTGATCTTAATGATTTAGACCCACTCTGGAAATTTTTAGGCAGTTTCTGACTATAAAAAGACATCTTTTAGACAGTATTAGGTTACCAGAGTCCGGAGCAGAATTGCTGATTTTCACTATTTAAGGTTTAAATGGCTTACAAGAGTGTGACAGCATACATTTATGTCTTTAACAGTATTTTTAATGAAAAGTTCGGAAAATTTTACAAAAAAAGTCATACTTATGTTTTTGGTGAAAAATGCATCCCCTGGGAGCTACAAATTCATGAAAATGGGCATATAATGCAAAAAAGTGCTAAAATGTCAACTTTGACTCTCTGTAACTTAAAATAATGGCCCAGAAAAAATCTGAAAAAATTCAGGAGAACTACTGGATACCTCTAAAACATATTCCCACAGTTATAGCAATATTTATTTTTTTCATCTTCGATGTCACAGAGAACCACCCATATATATATATATATATATATAAAACTTAATAAAAATAAATGCGTTTATAATGCTATAGTTCCATAATATATTTGGATTTCTACAATATATTTGCAAGACAATGAAAATACTTTTGTCTAAAATTTTATTTATTATCCAAATGACAATGCTTGTAAAACTGTATACAATACTTTTTTCACTATTCTCTTTATCGAATGTCTTTATGTTGAAACTTCTTTAGGAATATTTGTTCATAAAGAGTTTTTCAGTATACACTCAGTATACAATAAATACGATATAAATTTTTCTTTTATGAAAACATCTGCATAAACATGTAGATCCATTCATCTATGATATTTTTTACATAACAGATAATTACGGGTTTCCAATTTATGAAGTTTAGGTTGATTTGGTGCTTCTTCGCTTGTGGGGATTGAGTGCATGTCTTTGCATGCCAAATTGATCTTGACTTCATTCATTTTGACGATGACTAGGGGTTTCCAATTTATGAAGTTTATGTTGATTTGGTGCTTCTTCCCATGTGGGGATTGAGTGCATGTCTTTGCACGCCAAATTGATCTTGACTTCATTCATTTTGACGATGACTAGAGGTTTCCAATTGATGAAGTTTAGGTTCATTTGGTGCTTCTTCCCTTGTGGGGATTGAGTGCATGTCTTTGCACGCCAAATTGATCTTGACTTCATTCATTTTGACGATGACTAGAGGTTTCCCAATTTATGAAGGTTATGTTGATTTGGTGCTTCTTCCCTTGTGGGGATTGAGTGCATGTCTTTGCACGTCCAAATTGATCTTGACTTCATTCATTTTGAGGATGATTATAGTCATTTCTAGTTTTATTCAATATATTGAGTATAATCTTTACATATCTATAAAGACATTCAGTTTTACAAGGAAAAAAAGCATTTTTTTAACTAGTGGTATCTCTACGCCTTCTGCGGGCACATTTGAATTTTTTATTTATTGTTAACTATTTAAATCTAGTGGGGTTCGGATTACCTTTATCAAGAACAACATTGTCGTACAGGATATTTTATTATTAATTATAGCTATACTTTCTACGCAGGCAAGAACTTATAATAGTGAAAGGGTATATTTACAAGAGGCATACACAATAATGAAATTTTTTGGTATAATTTTTACATTTGAATCATCGTCTAACACAAACTTGACTATATTCGTTGAAGCAATCAAATTATTTTATCTTAAATTAGGTACACTAGTCAAAAGTTCCTTATTAAACCGAATTTCCTTATACTTTCATTTTATATGAATATTAAATAATTAATAAACGCGTTTTTCACTGTACGCTCATATTTTGCAGCTAATTCTGAAGTAGTACGCAATTTAAATACTTTATTTATTAAATACTAAATTATTATTTATTTTTCTTTTTTTCCACAACTGAAATGAAGATATTTTAGCTTCTCTTTTTTCAATTCAATCTGCTGAATCTCAAGATTCTTCTGATATGGAGTTTAAGTGCGTATCTCTTTTTAATTCAGTCATGAACAACCAAAGTCAAAGTTTGAAAAATGAATCTATCGTTCGTAAATGTCTATATGTATGTATTATCGGTCACACCGAGCTAAATAATTTACTTTTAGAATAAAGTAGGGCTATTGTACTCTTTATCCACTATGGTTGGTGGAATTTCCCAGAGCACGGTCTTTTTTAAAAATAATTAAAAGGCTCTCGCGCTAAATTCCACCAACCATAGTGGACAAAGAGTACAATAGGCCTACTTTATTCTAAAAGTAAATTATTTAGTTCGATGTGACCGATAATACATACACAAAGTCAAAGTTACTTTTTTCGAAATGTTTCGTTATTTGTTATAAATTCCCTAAGAAGGGCGGTGTGATATATAATTCCGCCTTTCTTTAAAATGTTATAGTAGAAATCATAATCTAGAATTGGTAATGTTCCGTTTCTCAGAGACCAAGGACTCTTCTTGTTCGTATAAACAGTATAATATGTTATATCAGTATAATAACAGTATAATGTGTTATATCATTTTATCATACACTTGACTATATTAATTATTATTATTATATTTATATTTATGATTATATTATTATTATATTTATAATTACATCATTGCTAAAGTTCCTTAATTCCAGAAGATCAGCCAAGTTAAAAGTGAAATATAAATAAAAATGGAGGGGCTAGTTAGCTGTATATATGGCTTACACGCCCTTTTGATAAATTAATTATTTCATATAGTTGGTTACACAAGTATTTTACACGAAATACTCACGTAAAATTATTTTATTATTTAAAATTTACAATTTAAACTGTGTATATTATTAAAGTAAAGAGGATTGTGATAATTAGCTATCTATTCGAGGAGGTGTATAACTATCGGAAAATGGATATTGTTGTAACTCCAAAATACGTTTTCGAATAAATAAATATAAAGTAGCCTCTCTTATAGAATTCTATGTTTTACTGTTAACTCTAATTTTTACACCAATAAATATTTAATAAATAATATTTTCTTGATCTTAAATTATATTACATTGATCGTAGCAGAAAATAAACGTTTTTCGTTGGTTAACGGTAATGTAATGGGAGCCTGTTTGGGTAATATCAATAATTGAAACTTATTAGTAACATATTTGTATAATGATTATTGGCTGTAATAAATTTAAAATAGATTTGTTTAATTATAATAAAAAGATGGAAAAGATTTTTTAGATTTAGGGAATAAAAATTGCAGCTTCAGATTCTTATGTACCCATAATATTGCAAACCAATCATTTCTTTTAAACATTCTTTTTTGAGTATTATTTAATAACAACTTAAGTAGTCTGTTTGGATAAACTAATTGTAAATCATGTGTTTAAACTGAGATAAATAATGTGATATAATATTATTGCAAAATATAGTGACAAATTTTATTTTTATTGTTATACTAACAATTGAGTCGTAAGATTGTAATACTACGTTTTCTTTAGTATGCCCCATTTGCTATAGCTGGAAGAAAGTTCAGTTAATAAGGCCTTGCCGTCACAGAATCTGTTCTCTATGCTACGTAAATGTGGAAATTGATAATAGACTTGGCAGGAGATGTCCGACTTGTCGGCAGCAAATGTTATCTATACTGCCTCAGGAAGTAGTACTAATTAATTAATTATCAAAGGTACATATCTCCGCAACCCTTCAGATACATAATTTTTCCTATATTTTAAATTGAGAAGATTTCGTACTTATCCATGATGTTAGAGCTTTTAGAGTCCTTAGACTTCGAATTTTATAATTATTAAAATATCGGATGAAAAAATATTCTTTATAGACGTATAAAAATATCGAATTAGGACTATAACATGATTTGCTTTTTGAAGTTAAATGTATTTTTTTATATAATGATTTTCTGTCATTCACTTATAAATACAAGATAATTATTTTTTAAAAATTAATCACTGCATTTCACTTTTACACTAATATATCATACGCCAATATTAAAGTAATATTAAAGTAAAACAATTTTCGATAACATTCCACGTTAAAAAAATGTAAGAAAAACTTAATATTTTGTTTCCTCTATATATATATATATATATATATATATCCTTAGCTTACAGAAGTGTAACAAAATTATATTAACATAAAAAAATAACTGTTATAAAAATATTAAATATTTTATAGGTCGAAAATGTACATCCTGCTTCAATAAGAGACTACATTGTTGCAAGAACTAAAATCAAAATGAAAACTGTGTTATATTAACTTTGTTAAATTAAATAAAATATGTATGAAATTATCTAATGATCTATTATTTTATTTCAAAATAGCCAATATTATAATTATTGTTTCTGTAAATATGTGTATTTTCGTTTTATTTAACTTTATAACATATTTTTAATAAAAATTTTATTACTTTATATTGTTTGTAAATATCCTTTCCTACATATCAATTAACCATACTGAAACAATTTATTTAGATACAACGAATTTGTTTCGTTGACAGATAATTTATAAAATATAAATGTATATTATAATTCATTACAGTTTCCCAATTTATGTATAGCCATTTTTCAATAATTTTGTAGTTCAAAATTACATACATGTATTGATTTATACATTAAATTTATACTGTTTTAATTTTAAAGAATTGAAAAGGAATTTTTGAAATTAATGTTTTAAAGAAATGTGAAGGTAAATAAAATATTTTAATTTTCCACATGTAAAATTACCAAGGGACAAAATTATAAAATGCAGTATCTTCGGCAGAATTATAAGAACCCTGACTTTCGCTGCAATGCAATATATACTTGAAATAGTCAACTGTGCATATTTTCGAAATAAATATGTGTATTAATACAGTGTGGCTGACTTATTTACAATTAATCGTATTAAACAGAACACCAATCATTTTCAAATTTTGCACAATTGAGGAGCTGGATGCAAGAACACGCCGAGCGCGGCGAATGGATAGAGGAGGCAGAGAGAAATTAAGAAATTGACGTCACCGTGACCAAATATTTTAATTTGACGAATTTAATTTAAAAAAATACTGTCGTATGCAGAATTAAAAGACGCAACTTTTTTCTATTAATGTTTTTCTGTACGATGTGCAGATCAGATGAAAAAAATTAAGAACTGGAAATTTAGAAAACGGATTTTTAATCCATTTTTAAAAATTGAATCGCTGTAACTTTGACAAATCTTAATGAAATTCCCTGATTTTACATACAGATACTTAATATAGTCTAACGATAAATATAAACCTGTAAAAAATTCTACTTTAAACAAATTCTATACAATTGAACTTAACGTAAATAACAAGCTTTTAATACGGTTTCAGTATTCAGTAGCCGAAAGTGTGTTGTAAAGTCTTAGACTTCGCAAACTTCCAGCGAGAGATTTGTTCGTTTATATTTGAAGATAATTTCTTAAAAATTTCAGCTTATTTATAACAACGAAATTGTAAAAATTTCAGCTATATTATAACAACGAAATTGTAAACAAATGAACATCGACTTTGTCGTCGTAATGGTCATCTGCTTCGCGGCTTAAATCAGTGGCCGTCTTTGTTATTTATTGAAAAGCGCATTGTAATATTGTATCAAACTACAACATAAAAATGGTTTAAATAATAACTGCTTTTTGATGCTATAAAATATCTTTATTTTTATGTAATTTAGTTAAGTATTTAGTTAGTTTTCTTTAAATCGCTCTATCATTATTATCCATCATTATGATTTGTCAAAGTTACAGCGATTCAATTTTAAAAATGGATTAAAAATCCGTTTTCTAAATTTCCAGATCTTAATTTTTTTCATCTGATCTGCACATCGTACAGAAAAACATTAAATAGAAAAAAGTTGCGTCTTTTAATTCTGCATACGATAGTATTTTTTTAAATTAAATTCGGCAAATTAAAATATTTGGTCACGGTGACGTCAATTTCTTAATTTCTCTCCGCCTCCTCTATCCATTCGCCGCGCTCGGCGTGTTCTTGCATCCAGCTCATCAATTGTTATATTGCATGAAAATGAAGAGCAATATCTCGTATATAGTTTTATTTATTTTTATTAAAAAATTTTTATTTGTTTTCAGTAAATTCGATTTTAATTTATGAATTACAGTCCCTTAAGATATTGCATTTTCCAATGTTTCATGCTCTAAAAATTATAAATTATAATTTTATTTCATAATATTGTCGAAATATTATTTTTGCGTATTATAAATATTACAAGTATTATAAAAAATATTTTGCAACATAGGTAATAAAATATATCTAAAGTTATTCGGATCTTCATTTTTATAGACGAAAGTACTTTCAAATGCACCTCTGATTATAGATAAAATATAACAAAAATTAAAATGTTTTTATAATAAAAAATAAAAAAATAATAATACATTGATGGTATACATGTCTGTCACTGAAATCCAATAACGTATGGACATATAATATATTTATTTGTAAAAACAGTTAAATTATTATGCTGTAAGAGAACATTCCATACTCAATATTTGTTGATAGATTAATAAAAAATATAAAACAGTATCGGAACAAATAAGAGGTGCTTTCGTTTATCAATAATTTAACTGTGTGCTGAGTTTCAGACTAAAATATTATTGTGTTCTTGACAACCATCATTACCAACAAACAATTATCAAAAAGTTAGATTCACATTTTTAATAAGACTTGTCTGAAACAAAATGTCTCTTTGATACGTTATAATATTAATCTACTTTCGATCGCCTTGGATCAATTAACTAAGTACACTAGTAACGACATCTATGTGTCGTTACATTCACTAACATGTGCACGATAACAAAATATTTTATTTCAAGAAAAACAGCAGTGCAAAATAAATTGACTATTGTGTTTAATAATATGTTTTTTGAAGCAAAGAAAGTATAAAATAAATAATTTCTGCAAAATATATTTTGCACAAAATTTAATACATCATTTTCAAAATATATTATATTTCACTTGTGCACAAAAAAGTTGTGCACAATTTAAAAAGAAAATTATATATAATCGATCGTGCACAATAAATTAGCTCACATTTTAGAAAAATGATTGTGTACAATCAACGGTGCATAAACTTTAAGGTATTTATTCACAAATATTTTAATGTGTTGAATCATTTTTGTGCACAATTCACTACAAATATTTGTGTGTGCATAAAAATATTGTGCAGAAAAATTAATTTGATTATTTATTATTCATTATCAACAATTGTGCACGACTAAAAATGACTTGTGCCCAAATCTAATTCAGCAAATTTTGTGCATTATTATTAAGTGTAAAATAATTACATTTTTAATAAGACTTGTCTGAAACAAAATGTCTCTTTGATACGTTATAATATTAATCTACTTTCGATCGCCTTGGATCAATTAACTAAGTACACTAGTAACGACATCTATGTGTCGTTACATTCACTAACATGTGCACGATAACAAAATATTTTATTTCAAGAAAAACAGCAGTGCAAAATAAATTGACTATTGTGTTAATAATATGTTTTTTGAAGCAAAGAAAGTATAAAATAAATAATTTCTGCAAAATATATTTTGCACAAAATTTAATACATCATTTTCAAAATATATTATATTTCACTTGTGCACAAAAAAGTTGTGCACAATTTAAAAAGAAAATTATATATAATCGATCGTGCCACAATAAATTAGCTCACATTTTAGAAAAATGATTGTGTACAATCAACGGTGCATAAACTTTAAGGTATTTATTCACAAATATTTTAATGTGTTGAATCATTTTTGTGCACAATTCACTACAAATATTTGTGTGTGCATAAAAATATTGTGCAGAAAAATTAATTTGATTATTTATTATTCATTATCAACAATTGTGCACGACTAAAAATGACTTGTGCCCAAATCTAATTCAGCAAATTTTGTGCATTATTATTAAGTGTAAAATAATTACGTGTGCAATCAGCACCCTGTCTGAAAAGTCTATGTGCACAAAAAATTTGTGCATTAAAAATGAAGTTACACAATTAAATATATTGTGCACGTTTAAAAATACTATGTGCACACAATTTAAGGCGTATTTTATCGTACACAATAATAATGATAGACGAAATAATAATGATAGAATGATGACCAAAAATTACGATAGTTGAAGTATGTCCCACTATTACTATAAAATATAGTAATTTTTATTAATTCATTTTTCTCAGTGATGTAATAAGTAAAATGTTATTAATTACTGGGCATAATAACAAAACATACAATTATTTATATATATCGAAATGTATTTGTTTTTATAAATAAAGGTATAGCCTGAAACGGATGACGAAAAGTCATCCTAACGTCGCTATCTAATTAAAAGTGTGGTTTATTCACCAAGATCGAGAATTAATTATTTTTAAAAAAAAACCGATAAATTTCTATATTATGTTTCAAAATATATGAATAATTAATAAATGTATGGTACTTACCTATAAATAAATAATTAAATGCAATAAGATTTGCCGATTTATTCCGACCATTTTTAGTATATCATTGGATGATATAGATTTTAATCACTTTATCACTATTATATAAATATTCTATTGGAAATTTCGTAACATTTTATATATTATATGGTAAAAAGTTTTAAAATCCTGTTTGATATTTTGAGATTATTACACTTCAATAATCTCAAAAATTGAAACTAGACCGTAATACTTTGCACACAATTCGATCACGTTCCGCGAAATGATATGATGTGATTGTTGCTCCGCATCATATCGTAATTGTGTATTATAAAGAATTTACAATTACAAATTAACCAAGACATTAAGAACAGAACGACAAACAGCGGCGCTCATTTATAGCACACCTTGAGCATCTAATTCTTAAAAATTCGAACTAAAATTCGTGAAATTTCAAATCTTGATTTCGCTGTATAATAAGGAATTAAAATCGCACGTAGCGCATCCAAATGCTCTGTCATATTAAAAAAAACAAAAAACAACACACAACAACTTAATTCTGTAAATTATTTTAAAATAACTTCATTGGCTTCGTAGCTAGTACTTTTCACCAAATCTGAGAACATTAAATATGATACCAGCCACGCCATCTACACGCAGTATTAGGCACTTATAATTAAATATATTATTTGTGTACAATAATTAAACACAAAACAAGTTTAAAACAAACTTAAACGTGTACAATAATTGTACACACAAAATACGAGTTAAAGTAAATCACTTGTGCACAATCATTGTACACATCTGTGTACAAAAAATAGTATTGCTTTATAAATGAAGAATGATTGTACACGAAATCCATTTTAGTGCACAATCATCGTTCACTAAAACGAATTGTGTACAAAAATAAGTATTACGTGCAGAATAAATGTTTGAAAAATATTGTGTGTGCAAAATTCAATATATTAGAAATATAAGGTGCACGATAATATTTTAACAGAATCAAAAATTTTAATTATATTTTGTTTGTCGTGCACAATTTTATAAAATACTATTATTTTGTGCATAATAAATGTGTGCATAATAATTTTTCAAATTTTTTAGTTTAATTGAAAAACTATGTGCACAATTTGAAATGCACAGTGTACAATATTAGTAATTTAATTTTATGTGCACATATATTACGTGTACAATTTTGGTGTGCATAATCCAGAACATGCCTGTTTTTATATTGAATTATATATACAGTGGTACCATGTGCAAAATCAATTAGCGTGGCATCAGAATTCACCTGTATTTACAGTTGATGTTCTACGTGACCTCCATTGTTTTCAGTGCACAATTGAATTCGCGTATTAAAAGAGCGCCTACAATTTACTAACATGGCAGGTGTTATAGTGGCCGACACTTCTACTATTCGGTCGCATAACTCATCTCTCGTAGTTGGGGCAGTAGCGTACACCCGATCTTTGACATATGGCCAATAGAAAAAATCCATTAATGTTAAATCGGGAGATCTAGGTGGCCACTCATGCTCTGTTCTAAGAGAGATGAGCCGTCGACCGAACAGCCGTCGTAACACCTGTATGTTCCGTCTGGTTGTATGGATACGCGCGCCATCCTGCATCATCCATACTTGACAGCGAGCATCTACAGGCATAAACTCTTGAAACCTGTTTCGAAGAAAATCCCTGTAGACCTCGCCTGTCAAGTTACCATCAAAAAAATGGGGACCGATGATACTGTCACCGACGATGCCTGCCCATACATTAATCCTTGACAGCTCGGTTGGGGATGTCAATTTTCCAACAAGGATTTTCATTTGACCAATATCGGATGTTTTGCCTGTTTATGGTGCCTTTTGTAGTAAATGTGGCCTCATCTGTAAATAAAAACCTTGCTGAGAAATTGTCCTCCACAAGCGTCTTCAAGGTTATCCACCGGGCAAATCGTAGGCGTCTTCGGTGATCATCGTGAACTAATTCTTGATGATTCTGCACATGGTATGCTTTCATGTGCAATTCATTACGCAGTGTGAGCCGCACTGTCTCTCGATTGTAACCTGAAAAAGAAAGAGATAGAAAAGTTATAAAATTAACTTCAAGATTTAATGAATATTTTACTAGTAATTTCTAAGTAATAAGTTAATAAATTGTATTCGAATTTCATAATATTTAATAAATGAAACAGCAGATTTCTTTAATTTACCTAGTTCGGTAGCTAATCGACGTGCACTTTGTATAGGTTGCTCCTCGAACCGCTCCTGCAATACTTCTACGAGTGCTGCTCGTACAGGACGAGCTCGTGGCGCTCTAGGAGCTTCAATATCTTTATATGCTTGGTAATTTCGCATGACTCTGGAATTACGAAAGCAAATAATTTAATTGTACTGCTACAAAAATATACTATTAACAAGTAGAGTACATCACGCTTGGCACTAGGATCTTATGCAAACTTAGGGATATGTTTTGTAATACAAAAACAAATGAGTAGTTAAATTGGTACGCTTTGATGGCCATTGTTAAGAATAATATATTAATAAAAATTACAATAGACATTTAGACCAAAAGACGACATAAGCTAAGTTGTAGTTTATGCAAACTTTGCCTCAGTCTCATTGCATATGTTGATATCAAGTTTATATCAACTTCAACTTTATCAACATAATATCAAATTTAATTCTTTTACGCAATGCAGCTAACGACCCGAATCGGCAGCGCTATCGTCGCTCGTTGACTTCGGCCCGATCGCATGGACGAGCTCTCCGATCGTGGCAAAAAGGAGTCGACGTACGTACGTTTGTGTGGGCGTATATCTTCCCCGGGTCCCACTGAGTCCCCGACAATCCCGCGTACGCCCCCTCTACCCGCGCTAGATATTATACCCGTCGAGCATGATATGGATGAGTTTATGTTTGATGAGGCTGGTGCCCGCGCCATGTTTGTTAATTAATATTAATTTTATCTAATAATAAATAGTTACGTTCATATTTTATATCGGATTCTTATTCAGTAGTCCTGAATCCTAATCCCCAGTGCGGCGTGACAATTCATGTCGCAGTTTAAAAATCAACCAATAATATCTTAGATAAAAATAAATTATATATTAACCTATATGTTAATCTATATAAATACAACTTACCTTGTAAATGTTGCATGCGCAGGGCATTGCAGATGGGGATACCGATGGCGGAAACGCCGCATCGCTTCCCTTGAGTTGTGTCCACATTCCACCATTAATTCAAACAGAATAAATAATGTTTCTCGGTTGTACACCATGGTGACATTAACTTTATATGCCAGATCGAAAATGAAATTAGCGCAGTTGCATTTTTCCCAACGAAGACAAGTGTACTACTCCTTCTGATATCATTCGTTGAAAAGCTGCCGGTGCTGAATGAAGTCCGAAAGGTAAAACTTTGAATTGGAAATGTCGTCCTGGTACGGTGAAAGCAGTTAATGGTTTACTGTTGTCGGTTAAGGGTACTTGCCAGTATCCATTTTTCAAGTCGATGGTACTAAAATAACGAGCTCCATGTAGTTTATCTAAAGTGGCATTTATTTTCGGTAACGGGTATGCATCTTTGATGGTTACTTCGTTGAGTCGACGAAAATCTACACAAAAATGGTATTTTCCATCTTTCTTCTTCGCCAGAACTATAGGAGAACTCCACGGACTTATAGAAGGTTCTATAACACCTTCTTTTAACATTTTATCAATTTCTTCATTGATGATTTTCTGCATTGCTGGATTTCGGGCACGGTACCGTTGTTTTATCGGTGTTGGATTACTAAGCTGAAGGTCGTAGGTTAGTAACGGTGTTGGGCCTTGTATTTCCGCGAAATCTTGGGGGCTTGTTCAATAATTTTATCTATTATTTGTCGTTCCTCTATTTTGATATCTAATAGACCCGGTTGAGTTTCTAATTGGCATAGTTCGGACGGAGCTTGTCTGTTCTCTGGATGCAACTCCTTCCTTGTAGAGTCATTTTGAATCCTAATTTTGGCAGGATATCCATTCCTAATAAGAAATAGTGTCGGAGTGTAGACATGATATGAAAATTTCCTTCTATTTGCTTTCTATTTATCGAGCAGGTTCCCGAAATATTATCTTCAAACGGTATTTCACTGCCATCAGCCAGTATCGCCCGATTTGTTCTTCCTTGTTTTTGCCATCCTCGAGAGTAGCACCATTTTGCAGTCACTTCATTAATAAAAGAGCTGACTGCACCGGAATCTATAAGTGCCTTAAATCTTCGACCTTCAACATTTACGAAGACGAAATATCGGTTGTCTCGTTCCTGGACCGAGCCGTAGGTCTTGTTGACTCGGTCCTTCGCTTGTTTCCCTGGTATGTTCCATGACAGTCTCTAGTGTAGACTCCATCTTTTCCACAGACAGAGCAAAAAAGTTTACGAGGATTGCGGCACTGGTTACGGTTATGTCCTCTCTGTTTACATCTCCAACAACACTCGTTTCTTTTGTAAGTTGCATTAGGTTTAGTAACGGCCATCGCTTCGTTTCTACTGATTCTTTGAGCTTGGTTTGCTGTAGAGTTGCTTCATGTTCCTCTACTCTTTGGATCAATTCATTGATGTTATTTATGTCAGTTCGCCTAATATGAATTCTAAGTTCGGGTTTCATATTATAATATAAATTATCTAATTGTTCTTCTGGATCATATCCTCCTCTGCGTCTCATTAGAGTTGATAATACCGTAGCAAAATCTCGAATGTTTTCGTTGTGTTTCTAAACTCTTGCTGTGACTTGTCGTCCTAAATTTCTTCTTTCCAATGGTGGTAAATAAAAATTTCGTAATTGTTCTTCGACTTCTGCCCAGGTATGCAAGTTTCGTGCATAATTTCGATACCACTGGAGAGCATTTCCTTTAAGAGTTCTGGTAATCCTTGAAGTATTTGTTCCTCACAGAAATTATAAACTTGTCTTAACTCCTCTATTCGTTCAAAAAAAGAATATACATCTTTGCCTTCGAAATGGCAATTCCATTTTCTCATTTGGTCCATAACTTCTCTATTTGACAGTAATATTGGTAGATGCGGTGAATTAGGTGTAGAAAACATTTGGGGTTGTG
>CM047431.1:33033170-33164025 GCA_026168455.1 Theocolax elegans | reverse complement strand
AAATATACAATTAATTTATTATGATAAATTGTAGTGCTAAAATGTCCACTTTGACTCTCTGTAACTTAAAATAATGGCCCAGAAAAAATCTGAAAAAATTCAGGAGAACTACTGGATACCTCTAAAACATATTCCCACAGTTATAGCAATATTTATTTTTTTCATCTTCGATGTCACAGAGAACCACCCATATATATATATATATATATATATATAAAACTTAATAAAAATAAATGCGTTTATAATGCTATAGTTCCATAATATATTTGGATTTCTACAATATATTTGCAAGACAATGAAAATACTTTTGTCTAAAATTTTATTTATTATCCAAATGACAATGCTTGTAAAACTGTATACAATACTTTTTTCACTATTCTCTTTATCGAATGTCTTTATGTTGAAACTTCTTTAGGAATATTTGTTCATAAAGAGTTTTTCAGTATACACTCAGTATACAATAAATACGATATAAATTTTTCTTTTATGAAAACATCTGCATAAACATGTAGATTCATTCATCTATGATATTTTTTACATAACAGATAATTACGGGTTTCCAATTTATGAAGTTTAGGTTGATTTGGTGCTTCTTCGCTTGTGGGGATTGAGTGCATGTCTTTGCATGCCAAATTGATCTTGACTTCATTCATTTTGACGATGACTAGAGGTTTCCAATTTATGAAGGTTATGTTGATTTGGTGCTTCTTCCCTTGTGGGGATTGAGTGCATGTCTTTGCACGCCAAATTGATCTTGACTTCATTCATTTTGACGATGACTAGAGGTTTCCAATTGATGAAGTTTAGGTTCATTTGGTGCTTCTTCCCTTGTGGGGATTGAGTGCATGTCTTTGCACGCCAAATTGATCTTGACTTTATTTATTTTGACGATGACTAGAGGTTTCCCGTTTTTGAAGTTTTGGTTGATTTGGTGCTTCTTCCCTTGTGGGGATTGAGTGCATGTTTTTGCACGTCAAATTGATCTTGACTTCATTCATTTTGAGGATCATTATAGTCATTTCTAGTTTTATTCAATATATTGAGTATAATCTTTACATATCTATAAAGACATTCGGTTTTACGAGGAAAAAAAGTATTTTTTTAAAGTGGTATCTCTACGACTTCTACGGGCACATTTGAATTTTTTATTTATTGTTTACTATTTAAATCTAGTGGGGTTCGGATTACCTTTATCAAGAACAACATTGTCTTACAGGATATTTTATTATCAATTATTGTTATACTTTCTACGCAGGCAAGAACTTATAATAGTGAAAGGGTATATTTACAAGAGGCATACACAATAATAAAATTTTTTTGTATAATTTTTAAATTTGAATCATCGTCTAACACAAACTTGACTATATTCGTTGAAGCAATCAAATTATTTTATCTTAAATTAGGTGCACTAGTCAAAAGTTCCTTATTAAACCTTATTTCCTTATACTTGCATTTTGTATGAATATTAATTAATTCATAAACGCGTTTTTCACTGTACGCTCAGATTTTGCTGCAAATTCTGGAATAGTACGCAATTTAAATACTACATTTATGAAAACATCTGCATAAACATGTAGACCTATTCATCTATGATATTTTTCACATCACAGATTATTACGGGTTTCCAATTTATGAAGTTTAGGTTGATTTGGTGCTTCTTCCCATGTGGGGATTGAGTGCATGTCTTTGCACGCCAAATTGATCTTGACTTCATTCATTTTGACGATGACTAGAGGTTTCCAATTGATGAAGTTTAGGTTCATTTGGTGCTTCTTCCCTTGTGGGGATTGAGTGCATGTCTTTGCACGCCAAATTGATCTTGACTTTATTTATTTTGACGATGACTAGGGGTTTCCAATTGATGAAGTTTATGTTGATTTGGTGCTTCTGCCCTTGTGGGGATTGAGTGCATGTCTTTGCACGCCAAATTGATCTTGACTTCATTCATTTTGACGATGACTAGAGGTTTCCAATTTATGAAGGTTATGTTGATTTGGTGCTTCTTCCCTTGTGGGGATTGAGTGCATGTCTTTGCACGCCAAATTGATCTTGACTTCATTCATTTTGAGGATGATTATAGTCATTTCTAGTTTTATTCAATATATTGAGTATAATCTTTACATATCTATAAAGACATTCAGTTTTACAAGGAAAAAAAGCATTTTTTTAACTATGGTATCTCTACGCCTTCTGCGGGCACATTTGAATTTTTTATTTATTGTTAACTATTTAAATCTAGTGGGGTTCGGATTACCTTTATCAAGAACAACATTGTCGTACAGGATATTTTATTATTAATTATAGCTATACTTTCTACGCAGGCAAGAACTTATAATAGTGAAAGGGTATATTTACAAGAGGCATACACAATAATGAAATTTTTTTGTATAATTTTTACATTTGAATCATCGTCTAACACAAACTTGACTATATTCGTTGAAGCAATCAAATTATTTTATCTTAAATTAGGTACACTAGTCAAAAGTTCCTTATTAAACCGAATTTCCTTATACTTTCATTTTATATGAATATTAAATAATTAATAAACGCGTTTTTCACTGTACGCTCATATTTTGCAGCTAATTCTGAAGTAGTACGCAATTTAAATACTTTATTTATTAAATACTAAATTATTATTTATTTTTCTTTTTTCCACAACTGAAATGAAGATATTTTAGCTTCTCTTTTTTTCAATTCAATCTGCTGAATCTCAAGATTCTTCTGATATGGAGTTTAAGTGCGTATCTCTTTTTAATTGAGTAATGAACAACCAAAGTCAAAGTTTGAAAAATGAATCTATCGTTCGTAAATGTCTATATGTATGTATTATCGGTCACACCGAACTAAATAATTTACTTTTAGAATAAAGTAGGGCTATTGTACTCTTTATCCACTATGGTTGGTGGAATTTCCCAGAGCACGGTCTTTTTTAAAAATAATTAAAAGCTCTGGGAAATTCCACCAACCATAGTGGACAAAGAGTACAATAGGCCTACTTTATTCTAAAAGTAAATTATTTAGTTCGATGTGACCGATAATACATACACAAAGTCAAAGTTACTTTTTTCGAAATGTTTCGTTATTTGCTTATAAATTCCCTAAGAAGGGCGGTGTGATATATAATTCCGCCTTTCTTTAAAATGTTATAGTAGAAATCATAATCTAGAATTTGGTAATGTTCCGTTTCTCAGAGACCAAGGACTCTTCTTGTTCGTATAAACAGTATAATATGTTATATCAGTATAATAACAGTATAATGTGTTATATCATTTTATCATACACTTGACTATATTAATTATTATTATTATATTTATATTTATGATTATATTATTATTATATTTATAATTACATCATTGCTAAAGTTCCTTAATTCCAGAAGATCAGCCAAGTTAAAAGTGAAATATAAATAAAAATGGAGGGGCTAGTTAGCTGTATATATGGCTTACACGCCCTTTTGATAAATTAATTATTTCATATAGTTGGTTACACAAGTATTTTACACGAAATACTCACGTAAAATTATTTTATTATTTAAAATTTACAATTATACTGTGTATATTATTAAAGTAAAGAGGATTGTGATAATTAGCTATCTATTCGAGGAGGTGTATAACTATCGGAAAATGGATATTGTTGTAACTCCAAAATACGTTTTCGAATAAATAAATATAAAGTAGCCTCTCTTATAGAATTCTATGTTTTACTGTTAACTCTAATTTTTACACCAATAAATATTTAATAAATAATATTTTCTTGATCTTAAATTATATTACATTGATCGTAGCAGAAAATAAACGTTTTTGGTTAACGGTAATGTAATGGGAGCCTGTTTGGGTAATATCAATAATTGAAACTTATTAGTAACATCTTTGTATAATGATTATTGGCTGTAATAAATTTAAAATAGATTTGTTTAATTATAATAAAAAGATGGAAAAGATTTTTTAGATTTAGGGAATAAAAATTGCAGCTTCAGATTCTTATGTACCCATAATATTGCAAACCAATCATTTCTTTTAAACATTCTTTTTTGAGTATTATTTAATAACAACTTAAGTAGTCTGTTTGGATAAACTAATTGTAAATCATGTGTTTAAACTGAGATAAATAATGTGATATAATATTATTGCAAAATATAGTGACAAATTTTATTTTTATTGTTATACTAACAATTGAGTCGTAAGATTGTAATACTACGTTTTCTTTAGTATGCCCCATTTGCTATAGCTGGAAGAAAGTTCAGTTAATAAGGCCTTGCCGTCACAGAATCTGTTCTCTATGCTACGTAAATGTGGAAAATGATAATAGACTTGGCAGGAGATGTCCGACTTGTCGGCAGCAAATGTTATCTATTCTGCCTCAGGAAGTAGTACTAATTAATTAATTATCAAAGGTACATATCTCCGCAACCCTTCAGATACATAATTTTTCCTATATTTTAAATTGAGAAGATTTCGCACTTATCCATGATGTTAGAGCTTTTAGAGTCCTTAGACTTCGAATTTTATAATTATTAAAATATCGGATGAAAAAATATTCTTTATAGACGTATAAAAATATCGAATTAGGACTATAACATGATTTGCTTTTTGAAGTTAAATGTATTTTTTTATATAATGATTTTCTGTCATTCACTTATAAATACAAGATAATTATTTTTTAAAAATTAATCACTGCATTTCACTTTTACACTAATATATCATACGCCAATATTAAAGTAATATTAAAGTAAAACAATTTTCGATAACATTCCACGTTAAAAAAATGTAAGAAAAACTTAATATTTTGTTTCCTCTATATATATATATATATATATATCCTTAGCTTACAGAAGTGTAACAAAATTATATTAACATAAAAAAATAACTGTTATAAAAATATTAAATATTTTATAGGTCGAAAATGTACATCCTGCTTCAATAAGAGACTACATTGTTGCAAGAACTAAAATCAAAATGAAAACTGTGTTATATTAACTTTGTTAAATTAAATAAAATATGTATGAAATTATCTAATGATCTATTATTTTATTTCAAAATAGCCAATATTATAATTATTGTTTCTGTAAATATGTGTATTTTCGTTTTATTTAACTTCAATTAACCATACTGAAACAATTTATTTAGATACAACGAATTTGTTTCGTTGACAGATAATTTATAAAATATAAATGTATATTATAATTCATTACAGTTTCCCAATTTATGTATAGCCATTTTTCAATAATTTTGTAGTTCAAAATTACATACATGTATTGATTTATACATTAAATTTATACTGTTTATCCATCATTATGATTTGTCAAAGTTACAGCGATTCAATTTTTAAAAATGGATTAAAAATCCGTTTTCTAAATTTCCAGATCTTAATTTTTTTCATCTGATCTGCACATCGTACAGAAAAACATTAAATAGAAAAAAGTTGCGTCTTTTAATTCTGCATACGATAGTATTTTTTTAAATTAAATTCGGCAAATTAAAATATTTGGTCACGGTGACGTCAATTTCTTAATTTCTCTCCGCCTCCTCTATCCATTCGCCGCGCTCGGCGTGTTCTTGCATCCAGCTCCTCAATTGTTATATTGCATGAAAATGAAGAGCAATATCTCGTATATAGTTTTATTTATTTTTATTAAAAATTTTTTATTTGTTTTCAGTAAATTCGATTTTAATTTATGAATTACAGTCCCTTAAGATATTGCATTTTCCAATGTTTCATGCTCTAAAAATTATAAATTATAACTTTATTTCATAATATTGTCGAAATATTATTTTTGCGTATTATAAATATTACAAGTATTATAAAAAATATTTTGCAACATAGGTAATAAAATATATCTAAAGTTATTCGGATCTTCATTTTTATAGACGAAAGTACTTTCAAATGCACCTCTGATTATAGATAAAATATAACAAAAATTAAAATGTTTTTATAATAAAAAATAAAAAAATAATAATACATTGATGGCATACATGTCTGTCACTGAAATCCAATAACGTATGGACATATAATATATTTATTTGTAAAAACAGTTAAATTATTATGCTGTAAGAGAACATTCCATACTCAATATTTGTTGATAGATTAATAAAAAATATAAAACAGTATCGGAACAAATAAGAGAAGAGGTGCTTTCGTTTATCAATAATTTAACTGTGTGCTGAGTTTCAGACTAAAATATTATTGTGTTCTTGACAACCATCATTACCAACAAACAATTATCAAAAAGTTAGATTCACATTTTTAATAAGACTTGTCTGAAACAAAATGTCTCTTTGATACGTTATAATATTAATCTACTTTCGATCGCCTTGGATCAATTAACTAAGTACACTAGTAACGACATCTATGTGTCGTTACATTCACTAACATGTGCACGATAACAAAATATTTTATTTCAAGAAAAACAGCTGTGCAAAATAAATTGACTATTGTGTTTAATAATATGTTTTTTGAAGCAAAGAAAGTATAAAATAAATAATTTCTGCAAAATATATTTTGCACAAAATTTAATACATCATTTTCAAAATATATTATATTTCACTTGTGCACAAAAAAGTTGTGCACAATTTAAAAAGAAAATTATATATAATCGATCGTGCACAATAAATTAGCTCACATTTTAGAAAAATGATTGTGTACAATCAACGGTGCATAAACTTTAAGGTATTTATTCACAAATATTTTAATGTGTTGAATCATTTTTGTGCACAATTCACTACAAATATTTGTGTGCATAAAAATATTGTGCAGAAAAATTAATTTGATTATTTATTATTCATTATCAACAATTGTGCACGACTAAAAATGACTTGTGCCCAAATCTAATTCAGCAAAATTTTGTGCATTATTATTAAGTGTAAAATAATTACGTGTGCAATCAGCACCCTGTCTAATGAAAGATTGCTATTGGTAAATATTCATAAAAATTCTAAATACTTATTTACTGTATATAATAATTTAAAAAAGTTATTAGTACTTATTAGCTTTTTTAAGCTCGCACATTTCTTATACTTTTGAAAAAAAAAACCTGAAAGCTAATAAAATCTAGCAAAAGTTAAGAAGAGCTAATAAAAGTTATAAATTCATACAAACTATTAATAGAGTCCAAAATTTGCATATTATAAATTGATTATAAAATTTATTAACTTTTCTGGAAAAATAAATTTCCGCCTAGTCGTAGCTAAATTTTAGGTACTCGACGAAGTAACAACTGGTTCTAAAGTATGATTCTTTATGTTTTTTGGGTATGCTCAATCAGAATTTGGGCTCAGAATTTGCCAATATTGATTACAAAAGAAGATATGGCGGCTTTTTACAAAAGAATCGCAAAAAATTGTCATTTTCAAAGTTTATGATTTTTTTCAGACATAAGAAACATGAATTCATGAGGTTATAATCAACCAACGGTGCATAAATTAGTTAAAGTTGATCGGGCAATTTTTATATACTCGCTTTTTTTGACAATATGGTGGCCAAAATGCAAAATTATTCGAAAAATCAAATTTTTCCTTTATTACTCTTTTTCTCGAAAACTAAAGGCTTGAATAAAAATTCCAGGAACAAAAAAGTCTTAAAATTAATAAAGGAATACTCCAAAAAATTTTCAAAAATAAAAAATCCTCTTTTTGTTATTTTTTGTTATTGTTATTGGATAATTTTTGTTATTGGATAATTTTTATTTAAAAAGTCCGTACTAATAGCTTCACAAATCCGCCACCCGAAAATTTGCGAGCAGATCTGGCGCTGCGTGTCAGATAGGCTAAATTCATATTCGACAATAATTATGGACATTTAAAGAAAATAGAGTTTTTAGCACACAAAATCAGAGTTGAGCGCCATAGCTATTGATGTAATGATTAATTATATATTGCTTACCTAATCGAAAAGTCAGTATTTTCGAGGAAAAGTGATAAGTACGAAGTGACTTCGGTATGTGTTTTGAGCATTGATTCGTACTTGTGACTATTCGTCGAAAATACTGATTTTTCGATTAGGTAAGCAATATGTAATTAACCATTACATGAATAGCTATGGCGCTCAACTTTGATTTTGTGTAGTATAAACTCTATTTTCTTTAAACGTCCATAATTATTGTCGAATATGAACTCAGCCTATCTGACATATATGTAACATATATCATACACGGGCTGCAAAAATACAATTGACAATCAGTACAAGAAAATTTATTCTTATGGGACAAGCAGAACTATTTCTTTACTTGCTTCCTTGAATTATTTCATCTTTCTTTTTCTTTTTTTACCCTCATAAATATAACTTTTAGCTAATGATATTCCGAAATCTTCTGTTTCAATTGTTTTCATAAATACTAACAGCATTAAATATTAATTCTCATAGTTGTAATGGAGTAATCCCTGCAGATACATAGATAACATTGATACTAATTGCGAATCCATCACAGTAATATAGTTGATTCTACTATTATTTTCATGTTTTACTGTATATGTACCAAGTTGAGACTTTTTATCACATTCACATTCGCGTTCACATTTTTTCCTTTATATGATTTTCTCTGACAGTGCCAGTACATTTCAATTGTAATTTCTTCAAATGCACAACGAGATCTAAATTTGTAAAAAAAATTGTCAAAATATACGTGGTACAGAGGAATTTTCGCAGGAAATGTTATCTAAATGCCCATCTGTAGTGCTAAGACCCTAAAGTTTAAATCCGAATCGCGTAGGTTTTCCACGTATAAATTGCTTCAATGAAGTTTTAGCATATGATGTGGCCATAATTTCATCTACCAACAGATCAATTTTCAAGATACGAAATTTAAGAATATTTCTCTGAAACATTTTCATCAATTCTCGAATACACCATGCCTTATTGTTGGGATTATTGTCTTTGGCCTTCCAGTACTTCAAATTAGACTTCATATTTTCAAATTTAGATCGTCCCATTGCCAAAAAATTATTGGACAAGACAAGAAAGAATCCGTCGATCAGTATATATATCAGTATATCTCTCTAACTCTTTCTTTTATTGAAAGAAGTGATTATAACGATTCCAATAAATGTATTCAATTCAACCAACGATAAACTTGAACCATTTTTTACACGCATCGATAATGTACTCTTTCATTCCAACTGAAAAAACTATCAAGAGTTCTTTTTGGCTCACTCTTTCGTATCTTATTTTTCACACTTTCTGTCAATAGTATTATATCTGTACTTATATTGGAATATGTCCACTCATCATCTACCCAATCGAATTCATGGTCATGTTCGATCTTAGCTTGATCTGCTGCATAGCTTTCTGAAACTTTTTGGTAAGTAACTCTTGGTAGCTTTACATCACAATAAATATCAGAATCAGAATCAAAATCACCTGATGAACCGGAATCATCTTCATTTGGTATCAAAATAGTTTCATCCTCCGAGGTTTCAGCCTCAGAATCAGTAGAAACAGACCGTCTCGTACGTTTTCTTGACATTATAAGTGGCAGCCTAATGAATTGTTCATTTCATTTCAGTTCATTTTAAAGATTTTATTCGCTATATGAAAATTAAATTTTTTGTAGCATGTCACAAAGCTTGTTTGAGACAAATATTACATCAAAGACTTAAACTTTTAAATAAACATAAAAAAACGTAACATAAAAAAAACATTCCAAGATGTTTTATGAATTTATCTCACAATACAAGTGGACCAAATATAAACATTATGATCTAATACCAGTAATGCTAAAACCATTCTAAATAATGTTTTTCCGAAAACTAAAGACTTAAGTAAAAATTGTCCAATAACAAAAATGTCTTAAAATTAATCAAGGAACACTCTTAAATTTTTTCCAAATTTTTGAAGAGAATTTTTTATTTTTGGAAAAATCACAAGAACCAAATATTTTAAAAATGTCTCCAGAAAATCTGAAAATTTTTGGAAGTATTCCTTTATTAATTTTAAGACATTTTTGTTCCTGGAATTTTTATTCAAGCCTTTAGTTTTCGAGAAAAAGTAATAAAGGAAAAATTTGATTTTTCGAATAATTTTGCATTTTGGCCACCATATTGTCAAAAAAAGCGAGTATATAAAAATTACCCGATCAACTTTAACTAATTTATGCACCGTTGGTTGATTATAACCTCATGAATTCATGTTTCTTATGTCTGAAAAAAATCATAAACTTTGAAAATGACAATTTTTTGCGATTCTTTTGTAAAAAGCCGCCATATCTTCTTTTGTAATCAATATTGGCAAATTCTGAGCCCAAATTCTGATTGAGCATACCCAAAAAACATAAAGAATCATACTTTAGAACCAGTTGTTACTTCGTCGAGTACCTAAAATTTAACTATGAAAAGTTAGTCTAACATCGATCGTTTTGGTCGTTAATGGGTTAACGCCTTATTAAAGTAAACAATAGTTCATATTATAAATGAATATTAACAATAGTTAATATTCATTTATTGCATTAAGTATTACATCAATTACCACGTTGATATATCAAACGAAAGTTTTAGGTGACGAATAAAAAAATTTGTAAAAAACTTGGTATAAATTCGGTTTAACATTCTGGGGTTACGAGAAGCTGTTTTTCATAACTTATACATTGCAATGTACATAAATAAAAATTTTTAAATTAAAAATATTATAACGTAAAAAAATATTTAAAAAAAATAAAAAAAATATTTAATTACAGTATTTTTATAGATTAATAAGATGATATTAAATCTCTTTATTTCAAATTGAAAATTCTATATTTAAAAACAATCGTGGTGTTACAAAGCAACAAATAATAATTCAGGTCTGAAACGGTTAAAAATTCTTTAATTTCTATTAGATAGATAGGGAATTTTTAAATTAAGATAAACATAGTTATAACACTCATGGTTTGTATCTACCAGAAATCAACAACTTTTCGACTTCAGTTGTTTTTTAATAATTTTTACAATTTTCCATCAAAAAAGTATACTAAATTGTGTAAATGAGAATTTTACATACATATATCGTATCGTATCTAATTTCTGATTACTATCCAATAGTATAGATTTTTTTACTAAAAATAATAATATAGTAAAAGTAAATAATTATCAACATAAAAACATTTAGCCATAACTTTATGAAGTACAGCTCAAGAAAAGATCCATATTTAAAAATATTACATTTTATCGAATGCACATCAGTACTCAGAAGTACTGCGTATATTCGATAAAAAGTTAAGATCGAACACCCTTACCAATCCCTAATATATATCTATCCAAAAAAACATTAAAACTTGGTTAAAAAAATGATGAGAATAGATCGTTCGATGATTTCTCGCGTATGGATCATTACACAAAGTGAGTCAATCCCGTGTACGTCGTATATGTACACAAGTGGCTTGGAAACTAGCACTTGAAAGATTTTTACGAGTTGGTTGAGTTTAAAACTCGACGAGTTCGATTCATCCGAAGTGAATCACCCACTAAGATAACGCGAAAAAAGGGCACTTCAAAAATATGTGTCTGCACTTACACATCTGTGAAACGGACTTTCTTATTCTTTTTCTTTTTTCGTTACGTATATCTTCCAAGGTTACTTACCGCATTCCGACGTTAATATTTTAAAATTTGACATAAATATATTCTATTTTCTAAATAGCTTTTATCGATCTAAAAAAGCATTGATGTTATTAAATTAAAAATCTGAACACAATTAATATGATGAGTTTTGAACACAAGGAGTAACTTGGTATATGGCGAAATATTGAAAAAAAATAAAAACAATTTTTTATTAATTAAAATGAAATAAAAGTAACCAAATGTTGATAAAAAAATGCGAGTAGTATCGATAACCCTAATATTATGTTCATATTACTAATTGAAAAATCTGAAAAATTAATAAAAACTAATAAAAAAATTTGAATTTAGGTATAATAAAATATTACTCTGGTAGAAATTTGGCTACACTTATCAATAGTTTAAAGTTAAAAATGATCATATTATAGGTCGTAACTTGCCATTTTCTAAGAATTAAACGTCTAAATCGTTAGCGTTTTGAGATTAACACTAACCGATTAGACTATTATAGGGTTATTCTTAATTTTTGAAAAGAATATATTGTTTTCCTCAAATGCAATTTTGAATAAAAAAGAAAATTAATGCGAAAAGTTAATGTCGGTAACTTTGGATGGATAGAGGTGTCATGTTCAACTTTACAACATATTAATGGGATGTCAGAGACAGAAAATGGTCAATTGTTATATATACCCAAACGTTTCCATATTTTGAAAATGAAAAATTAATTACGATGTTTGGATTAAAAAATTACGCCTTTTTTGATTAAAAATCACCTACTACAAATGTCTATTTATTAAGCTAGCTGTTTGAATTTTGTTCAGTTTTTTAATTCAATATTTTAGACATAATTATTGGATTGAAAGGTGTACAGATCCCGGTAATATGACTGTAATTCTAAGAGTTCAATATGGCCTACTAAATTTTCATATAGGATTTATAACTAATTCGTGTCATATTTCTAACATTTACAAAGATAACCGCGGTTTTTTTAGATTTTTTAATGTGATACTTAACTTGTTAAAAAAAATCAATAAAAACAAGTAAATATATATTAATTGTCCGATTATTATGAATAAATAAATAAATAAATAAATAAATAAATAAAATAAATATATTACACAACTATATGATAAACTGAGACGACAGAAAAAAATATATGATAAACTCACCTGTTAATAGTAATGGCAACCATACTAAGGAGCGATACCGCGACATTACCATAAAAAATAAGAGGAAATATCTGGCACAATGTATCGCCCAATACCCAAGCTTCGTTAAGATAACGACTGGCAGTCGGTGGTAAATTAACTGCGGCGAATATTAAATCCGATACACTTAAACTTATAACGAATGCAGTGGTTGCGTGTCGCCTTAATCTTGCGTACCGTAACAGGGCTATCACTGTTACGAGGTTCCCTGAAAATGAGAAAAAATACAATGTGTATATATATACACACAAAAAATCTCGCTATATATATAACGAGGTCCTTTGTACATTCATGTTATCAATAGAGCCCTTTGTGTTTCGAATTATCTACACTGCGATGAGGCTAAACTCTTGTCATTAATTATCATATGAGGGTTAGGTATTGTTACATGTATATACAGAGAGAGGGTTTTTTTTCCCTGTTAAAAATTGTTTTTTGGTAATTATATATAAGGTCTTATTTTTTTATGAAGTATATATAATCATATTTTTAGCTCTCGCAAATTAATTTTAATTTTGGCGATATATATAAAAGCGTTTTATAGTTACCTGACATAGGTTTGATAATATTTTCGATTAATATATAATCATATTTAATTATATTTGTGTATGTATTTATATTAATAATTGCGTTTTCTTTAGTGAATTTTAGAGATTGATATTATAATAAAATTTTAGCGAATAATGCGTGTAATTCGTATAATACAATAAGTTATATTGTATGTGATGCATATTTATTAATAGATTACGTTCACATTGGACAGAAGAGTTTGAATTATTTATGTTTATTTACGTTATATAAATAATACAAATTTCAACAAAAGTAATTTTTAAATGTATATAAGAGTATAATTGATATTATTTTGAAATACAGGGGAATTTTCGAAGTTTTCTATGCCAAAAAAACTTACTATTTTTTTGTAGAAACAATTTTTTAGATAATATAATAAATATTAATAAATATGTAGTAAACTTTACCTACATGAAGAACACTTTTTATAAAAGATATTTAAATATGTTTTGGGTAAAAATTGGTAATGTCAATATAATATAGTAAAAATTATAAAAAAAATCACGTGTTCGAACTCTAAATATAAGAAGTCTAAAAATATAGAAACAATAAGCGAATGTAAACATTTCACTCAGAGACCATTTTTGGGTTATTTTCATTCAATTTTTTCTCTTCGTCTATAAATATATACATTTTTATCATTTTAATAAGTTCCAACAATAACCGAGAAAATATCTTAAAAAATAAATTAAAATTGCAATAAATAAAAAACAGTCCTAGTCTGAGCTTGAAACGTGAATTCTAGCCTATATAAGGCTGACGAGTTCACTGATTTCGATTTAATTAATAATTAAAATGTAATTAATAATTATAAAGTTATTACTAATTATTAGGGGCTAATGAATAATTATAAGAATAATTACAATAATGTTAAGGTAATTATAATTAATTATAAAAAATAACATTTAAATATTAATAAATTACCGCTCAAAAAAATCGACCCAACTTCAAAGTTTAATAGCTTTGATTCAAAGACACTACAAACCCTGTTATATATCGTACGAAAGATAATTTAAAAAATTTCAATTGAACTTTAAAGTTTTGTCGATGTTTACTTTAGATGCATTTTAACGCGGATTTATTATATGTATTTATATAAATTTCAAGTAAACGAATTTAACGAATTATATAAGAAAACCAATTATGTAATATCACTATAATAATAAGATAATCATCACTAACTGCACTGAGAAACGTAATTATTTGGGTGAAAGAATAATTCTTAACTGTAAAGAAATGTGAATTGAAATACGGCGAAAGGTGCACGATTTAATAATAAAGTTTTTCATGACTTAATTTGGCAAGATGCACATTTCATTTAAATTGACTTTATAGTTAAGATACAAATCATTTACAAGTAAAAATTTAAATTTTGATACGAGTTCAGTGAGTTAATCAGTTTTTGTAATTAACATATGTATTAAATTTAAAGGTAAATTTTGTACACCCTCCATTGTAGGTTAAGAAAAGAAGGAGATGTCGATCTTTGCGGGTCAAACCAAGTTGAACAAGAAATAAAAAACTCTTATTCTCAATTTAAAAAATCGTGCAACGTTTCGTCCGCTGGTTTGCAGACCTCTTCAGGCACTTCGTAAAAACGATGTATAAGTTTTAATTCTACTACATTGTAGGATAACGTCAAAGCCATATTGACAATATATTTGCAATAACTATTGTCCATTGCTCGGCAATATAGTGGCAATAGTTTATATTTTTACGCGGGTAATTAATTATTTGTATTATAATTCCAATCAAATAAGTGTTTTGCTTGCAATTATAAATTTTTAAAAAATGATTTTTTTTCTTGAAGCCACATCCTGACTATTAAGAATTATGTATTTCATATAAGATAATGGATATTTTTCATACATTTTAACTATAAATGTCAGTTAATTTTCAGAGTATAGGAAAATGTCGAATTATTTTGCGCGAATGAAATTTTAATTAATGTTGTTCGACATATATTTCCCGATACAACAATAAACAACGTACCCTCGCGATAATGACACTTATAATTAATGCCATTGTGTACATATATAATATCTCGCGATAAAACGGAAAAGTAATTACACAGTAATTATAACAATGTAAAGTGACACTGACATCCATCAATTAAACGTATAGTCGAGATCGTATATAAATTTATCGATATATATATATATTGAAAAAAATTTTAAATTTGTTTCTGTACAATTACATCAAGTGCCAAAACTTATTTATTATTTTATACAATATCAATAGATACGATACTTTTAAATAAAATAATGCACCACCGTTGGTTATGTTTCGGCAGTTGATTCTGATTAACTAATCATGTACGATTTTAAAGTATCGTATCTATTCATATCAAATAAAACAATAAATAAGTTTTGGCACTTGATGTAATTGTACAGAAACAAATTTTAAAATTACCGTTCTAACGATGTACAGAGCTCATGAGCAATATTAAAAATCATTTAACTTACCTTCTCCTATTGTCCTCAAACCTTAAAATATTTATAAATCTTTGATAATATCAATATTTTTGTACGAGAGCTAAGTGAGAATGCAAACCAACGCGTGGTGCAAGTATTATTTTATTTAAAAATAATAAAAAAGATAAATTTCTGTTTTATTAGATTGGAGAAATTAATTTCGCACAAATGAATATTGCTATAAGTAATATTGTTTATTTATTGCTGTAAGACATGGTAGGGTAAAAATTATAAATTATGTGTAATTTACACGCCTTTAATACTTGTCGATTCTAATTTGATTTCAGTACTTTATATTGCGAGAGCTTTTTAAGAATTAAACAAAATTTAATAAGTTATTGTTTTAATATTTAAATACTTGTACTTAAAATACACTTATATTTAAAAAAATTTCAAATACTTTTTTGAATTGCATAAAATTTATTATAAAATCTTAGATGTTGCATGTTTATTCTAATTTTATTTGCGAATACTGTAACGCGTTGTGGACGTCTGGCGTACTAGCACTTACAGCATAGGTCCAAAAATTTTTTCAGTGTAGGTTTTCCCTTCCTCGCGGGCATAACCCCGGTCGAATACGTGGCGGTGGAGTTATTCAAGGAGGGATAATAAGCACCCACACAGAGGTGGTGGGTAAACACCATAAAATCCCGAAAAGCGGGTATATGGTAGGAAGTGCCAAAAAAGGGGCACAATAACAGAAATATAAAAAAAATATATATGGGGTTATTTGCTTCAAAAATCGTTCGTAAGCGAGACTTTCAAGTTCTCTTTCAGAATTTGCGTGTAGTAAAATTTTTAGCTAATTCTAATCTAATTTTTTTCTAACTTTTTTATTTGTAAAAGAATCCCTATTTTTAAGTAAAACGATTACATAATGTTTTATAACATCATTATGCAATTATTGAAAGCATATTGATTTTGAAGTAATGTCAAAGAAAGAAAATGGATTTACATTGTTTGAGAAAGTTTAGGTATACATTTTGATCACAAATTTTGGTGTTTATGTAATTATTTAAATTTTTGCATTCTGAAAAATTTGACTTTAAGGTGTCTATATATTATGTATGTATCTATAATATATATTAAACCAAAATTAACTGGTCACTAGTAAGTAATTTTTAATATATTTTATCAATTAGTTTTTATTTACTTAATCCCAGAAAGTTATCATAAAGAAAAAAATTCCAAAAAGTATATTATATCATTTACGAGTATTTTAAAAGACAAATGGTAGGGTGTTAAAAACCCTATATATGTGTATACGCATATACTGCGACAAGTCGCTGATGACGTCACACCCACACACACACACACACATATATATAGAGAGAAAGAGAAGGAAAGAGTTAAAGGTCAAACGACGTTTGAAAACAAAAACGATGGGCGCACGTGGAGCGTAATAAGCCATCAGGAATAATTACTATCTATAATTGCTTCGTTTACCCAAGGAAGAAAGTCGCTGACACACATCTTATATGTGTCTAAGTACAATGAGAAAAATTCTTTTAGTCAATTATTTTTTTTATCGGTCAATTAATCATTTGGATTGATTTCTTTCAATTTTTCTCCAACTCGACGGATTTCATCACTTGTTTCGGTGAAGATTTTTTTGTTACAATAATTGTTTTTGTTTTCCGCAGCGACAGTTTTTAAATTACACAAAATTAAGAAACTATATCAGTGTTATATCTCATTTTTAATCAATATCCGATTTTTGGTCATTTTTTGTTATTAACAATAAATAATTTTCGATATTATAACAGTTGGATATAGCTTTATAAAGACGAAATATTAATGTGTAAAAGTATTATTTAGAAAAACTTCATTAACTCTTGAATAGTTCATAGCGTATTCTGTATAAGCAATACACATGAAGTAAATGGATATTTGAAGTTTTCACCCTACAGTAATTAAAAAGAGTTTGCAAATATCAATATTTTTGCATATAAAAATTGACCAAACGTTATGTATTATTTTTGAGAGTTGCTCTTTTTTAATAATAGTATACTTTTAGATTGTCTTATCTATTTTCTTTCGATTTTTTAAACCAAATTGTGGAATGCAAACGATGAAAACTTAAAACACATTGCGTTCTAGACCAACTAAATTATTAAAAAATATTAAATTTACTATTCACTATATATATAGATGCATATAGATGCATGCTCAGTCTATTTTTACTTTCTTTAGAATAAAATAAAGATTTCATACAGGCTAAATATTTTTTTAATTGTTAATTTTTTTTAGTAATTAGCAAACAATTAGTACAAAGTAGTCCGTTTTACACCCGTCTCCCTTACGTCATATTCGTATATTTTCATCACATTGAAAAAAACCCCATAACACAAAAATTACGAAAAAGTGTATAAAATTTTAATATAAAATAAAGAACAACCTAAAATGAACCATTTAAAAAAATCACAGAAACGCACACAAAGAAAAATTACAAAGAACAACACCGTCTTAATTTTTATCTTCCACTTTCGCTGCGTTGACTCAACCGCACGCATCCCCACATTCGTCTTTTTATAATAGGCGGAATCTCATTAAGCTCATTTACGGTGACGCGCGCACGAGTGAAGTCGACTCTCGTTGACCGGAGAATCTAGTTTAATTATGACTTCATCGTCCTATCAATTTTTCTTTTTTTCATCTCTCTGTCTCTTTTCATTTCAATAAAAGCGACCAGATGCACGTTTGTAATTTGCCTTTCTTGGTGGCTGCTTCTTTTCTTTTGTATATTTGCGCATGCGTCCATACGGAGTTTGCGATATATTTTATTAAGTGATGCATCTACTTAAATTATCTATATATAAAATAATATCAATAACTAGAATAAGAAATATATCAATAAAAATGTTATAAATATTAAAAATTTAATGATATTTTAATGATATTTAAATCGTTACACTAAATGTTTAAATCAAACGTACACCAAATAAATTGGAGTTAATAAAAGTAGTTAATAATATTTAATAATAAATTTAATATTTTAATACTTCATAACTAATTAAGTCGAGGGAGCGTAACGACCGAGATATTGTTTGCTATATATAGTTATTTATTATATGGTTCTGAAATTTCTATTGTTGGATTCTATCGTATATTACTAGAGTCTTATGAATTTCAAAATTTTTAAAAACCAAAAATCGATATATAGTTATATTATATTTAGTTATATTATATTTCTATGTGTTCAGTCTTTCGAAAATACTTCTTGTATCCATATATGTTTAATTTAACGAACCAAAATTTTCCAGTCTACAACGATGGAAACAGATCCATTATGTTGCATTGAAAAATTGAAAAATATAATCGTTTCAATCTTTAAGAAAATTGTATGTATATATAAAATATATTTAATGGTCTTTTCGAACTAAATATTTTTTTAAAATTTAAATAATTACATAAAATACTTCTTTGGTATCGGATATATAAAATAGAATATTTTTGAAGCATGAAAAATAAATTGGCATTATATATGATACTAATACTTATATATCAGTGTGTATATTATTGAATAATCAGTCGCTTAAGTGGTCAAGATTTATGTACCGAAATACAGGGTATAAATATTAATTGAATTAATCAATGTTCACATTCCAACTGATATTAAACGACACGATCATTCGATTTGCACATAATTCGATACACAAAAAGCTTCCATATAGTGAAATGAAAAAAGGGGATGTTCTTACCTAAAACACCGATGACACTAAAGAGGATTGCACAAACAGCTGCAAATATCGTTACGGATCGTGGAAATTGCACCGAGTGCTCACCCGCGTGTTCAACAAATTTGTAGAACGTTTCATTTTCCACTCGGGCCTCCATCGTTTTCTTTTCTGTGCCTTCTATTACCTAGAACTCGAATCCCTCATATTTTTCTCCCTGTTGAAAGAAAATTTTACGAATAGGGTTAATGTACTAATTTTACATTTGCGATAAATTGTAAAATTACTATTTTTATAGGAATAATATACTATATAGGTATATAATAAAAATATCAATAAATTTATATATCTGAGAAAAATGTTGTAATAATTTGAAATATAATTAATAAATATAAGCCTCTCCCGTATAACGGTCGTGCCTAAAAATTTAATAAAAAATTTTAATTGAAAATTACTACGTAATGTATAGCAAAATTTCTTATGATAATATAAATATGAATTTCTTTGTGTATAATAAATATTAATAAATTTATACAGTATATTGTTCCTATATGGAAAATAATAATGTTTATATAATTCATCAGGTATGTCCTTCAACTTGGTAATTTTTACTAGAATATTTTTATTATTTTATTTTTCTAGACTACTATAAAGTACCAAAATATCGAATAAGAAATTGATTTGTTTCGTAGATTTAATAAAAATTAAAAGTGAATATATCGAAAAAATCATATATGATTGACTATGATAAGAATTTTAGTTATAGATAAATTAGTGTCTGAGTAATTAAAATGGAAATAGTAAACCGTCTTTCTTTTTTCTAAATTACACGCAACTTGTATAGGTCAAAAATAATTCAGTTCTTAAAGTAAATTGTATATAAGCCCTTATAACCAAAATTAGAATTCTAATACTGATTTCTAAGTTTAAAACTTTATATGCACCGTATGTAATTGAAAAATCTATTTTAATATCTATATACATATATATATATATATATATATATATATATATACACGGAGAGAAATATATGATAATTTTTACCCTGTAAGGTTAGTAAACATGGGACGAACTGTCTTTTCTGGTAAAAATTACCCTGCTGCATAGTAAAATTTATCCTAATTCTTGTAATTTTTAACCGAAAACCGGGTAAATTTTACCAGAAAAGACAGTTTGTCCCACTTTTACTATTCTTACAGGGTAAAAATTATCATATATTTCTCTCCGTGTATATATGCATGTATGTATATATATATATATATATATGAATTCGTTATGACGTAAATTTAATTAAGAGTTATACGTATTTGGTAATTTATTTTTTTTTTATTTTTAATTTCGATCATTCTTTTACTTGATAAAAAAATATTTTATGCTCAACAAGATTAATTATCATGTATAAAAAATCACAATTTTGGGCAGTTTATTAGAGAATTAATAAAAAAAGTTTAGAGTAATTATAGTAGGTATACTTTCTTTTAAAATTTGCATAAGTACTTGTTTTAAATATTTATAATAAAATATAGTAAAATTTAATCTATTTCGTGTATATACCTAAAAGTATAGTTATATTGTCTAATGTGAAATTTTACTCCGTGTGTAGGTGTTAAAATGAACCCTCGATAAAATGCATAATCAATTTTTATTCGAAACCCTCTATACAACTGCCAATAAAATTCAAGTCTTGTAAATTATTTACTTAAAAAGCCAAATCAAACTATCAAATTAGTCTCACAAAATCTACAGTGGAAATATCAAGTAGTATATATATATATATATATGTATGTATACTTAAAAATATGTAAAAAAGAGAGACACATCCCCCGCCTATTTTAGGCCATAAGAACCACACACGCAAGTGAAAATCCGGATATGCCTATTTTTGATGACAGGCGACGACGTAAACGACGTCATCTGGAATAGTCATGCGATGCACACCATCGGACGGTAATGAATATATAGCGATATATAGAACATTTACTTTTCTTATATATATATATGTATAAGCCTTTCGATGAAAGAGATGATGGGACGAAACGTTTAAGTCTGGATTTTTTTTACGACCGTTTAGATATATATACATATGTGATAATAATTAAAGATTCAGCTTATCGTTTATTTTAATATTCCAATTTTTTTAGGGAATTTTTGGAGGCAGGTGCATTTTTTATTTATTTTTTTTAGTATAGATTTGTTGTTTAAATAGGGATTTTCTTAATTATATATGGGTGCAGAAGAAAATTCAAAGTGACAGTGTGCATATGGAATTTTAATTTATGAATAAGTAGGCATTAATGAGATATATTTCACGAGGATATTTTTATATCATGTCTATGTTCTTGCTTCGAACAACCCTAGATAGAAATCAAATCTATTTTTTAGGTATATATATATATATACTTAACATTTAAAAAAAAACTGGATGAAAACTGTTTATTTACAAATTATTAAGTAGCAACTTTATTTCCAAACTATTAATAATAATAGACGCATATTTCTACTAGGGTATATATATCCGAGTACATTTTTTCAATTTAATAATTTGAAGTAATGTTCGAACTACCTCTTATGTCAGTTTTTTGACCAAATATTAAAGCCAAGTTCATATTTAATTTTTATTTTACAATAATCTTAAAAAATTTCATCGTCAGTTTCTTCTATATATTTTATACTTTCTTTAAAAAATTTTGTCACGCACCTTCTCGTATTAAGGAGAGTAAATTGCTGTTGATTTGGGCGTTCACAGTCTCTTCACAATTCCTTGTTATATTTTGTAACAAAAAAACGAAACATTTTTCGCTGAGTATCATCGTCAGATTCATCGCGTGTTCAACATATATTATATAAACATTGTTTAGATTTTTAATATTTACGTTGTTGATCGATTAAAAAAGTTTGATAATTGATATCTATGTTATAGTGAAAGTATTATATATAAAGATGAAAATGTCGTTTTTAAGTAAAAAATGAATATTTGTTGAATATTACTATTTTTTACCAATTGCGAATGATAATGAAAAACAAAATTATAATTGTTATGTGATTAAAATAAAGATACTTAAAAATAATTATTAATTATTTAAAAAGGTAAAACGTTTTCTATCCTCATATAATCCGTACTGTATATTCTGTAAAAAAAATATAAAAACGGGTTTGTCGGTATACAAACTGCATTTTCTATTTAAAATAAACGCCATCAGCAAAGAAAAACCAACGAAGAGATAACCTTTAATTTGCTTTTTTTAAAGAAAGACACACGCGTTTTTTTATCTAGTCAATCTAAACAAAGTTTACTTTTTGGACCTTATTTAATAAAATAAATCATCAATCATCGTAAAATGATCCTCTCTAAACGACACATTTTATTCCCAATGCAATAACAAAATCGTTGCACCCAACAAAAACTTGATGATTCTCATTAATAAAATTTTGAAAACAACAAAAGCTAAAAAAATGTAAAATTAAATAAGTTTGATTTAATATTAATTTTTACTGTCGCTTATTTAAGTTGTTTAAATTATTTTTTAATGCTTAATAGTGTACTTCATAAAGTTCCTCAACTTTTCCATTCATTCTTTGTTTTGAAAGTCAAAATTTTGGTGCGTAACGATGGAAAGTTCATATATATCGATAAGTCCTTTAACCCAAAAATAAAATGTTAAATTCGTGTAAAATCTGGAACCATCATCGGGCGAAAACTTCTACGAAATTAATATATATATGTATATTGGAAGCATTCTTCTTATATATTTATAGAGAAACGCTCTAGAATTAATACAAGTAAAAAACGACATCATTTTCCATGAAATGTATTATTGAATTGTAATATACAACATATAAGTATATATTTTAATTTGCTATACGAAATTCATCATTATACATATATATATATATTATAAATATTATATAATATATATATTGTACCCCGTTACAATATATATATATATATATATATATTTAAATATACAACAACGCGTGAGAACTTGAATTTTTTTTGGACTCTTTACACCAATTTCCGCTCCGGAAAGTTACAAATTAGCCAAAGCTAAGTTTCGCGACCCTTTTTTCTTCTTCGCGCGTCTATACATCTGGCTGACAGATTCTACTTCTCTCTCTTTCTCTCTCACCCGGTTGACGAGAGGGAAAGGGTATTGTCCCGGATATATATATTCTTCTTTTCAAATTATTGTTACCTGACTCACATTCATTTTTTTTTATTTAATTGCGTAAAAATATATCCGAATGTAACCTATATATATATATCAGGTTTGTTCGATGTATTTGATTTCAATTTAAAAAAACATATATTTTAATGTATCGTTGTTATTGTTGTTATAGTATTTAACATAAAAAAAGAATTTTAACATTTTTATTCATGACGGGTTCTGGTTTCTAGTCAGATTTGTATCTATAGAAACCTTGTGTGGGTTTGTTTGAATGGGCCTTATGTTACAGGTAAATCAGTATTAGACGTAACTAATTATTTATTATAGACAGACTTAAAATAAAGTTTATGTATGAAACCCTAGTAGAAAGTTTAATTAGAACCATTGCCCTTGGTGATGTATATGTAAACCCCACACAATAGAGAAACGGTGTATTTTTTATTAAACAAGTAATTCAATTTATCGAAAAACCGGTTTATAACGATGTTGTGTTTCTTTTGGAGATAATCTGTGAATTTACAATTTTTTTATTTATAAATCATCGAGATTTTTGGGCAGCTGTTTTATAGTTATATATTACCGACCAAAAATAGTTATTTACGTATAATTAACTAAATAATTAAATATTTGGTAAAAATCTCTCTGTTGCGGTATTCTCTTGGTTTCAAACAGTATATTATGTGATTTTTTTCCATGTTTTTATTATATAATAAGCTTATAAAAATTTTGGAATTTTCTAGGTAGATTATGGTCAATTACCATATTTTGTCCAAAAAAACGTTTTAATTTTAAAAAAAGGCTTTGATTTAATTTTTACTAGGGAAGCTAAGATGAAGTAGAAATAGTTAAAAAAAAAGTGTGATTTTATTCGAAAGTTTTATAGCAATATAATATATGAACATAGTTTATTACTTCGTCAGATAAGTAGTATCTTAATTTTATATCTTCAATAATTTTTGACTCTGAACTCACCGATTTAAATTCATTTTTTTTTAAATTATGCCTACTTTTCGCCTATGTTTATATAAATTTTAGTAATTATAGTTACGAATAATTAAAATTAAAGTGATTCCTTTTAAAATTTTTACTAATTCCGATTAACTTACGAAATAAGGTTTTCATACACGAAGTTCCTTCATATTTCAACATAACATCACGAGACAAAGTTTGACTAAAATTCATGTTAAAGAATTATATATATGCATTGTTTTCTTCTCTTCATAGTTTCTTTGAATTTTAATATCAAAAAAAATTAATTCGTATCTATTCACACATTATTTACAACCTTACTTATACTACTATTATTATTAATTGTATTAATATATCTCACTCACAAATTGAATAAATAATCTAAGCAATGTTGTAAAATAAAAAAATATTTAGAAAATCATATTGAAATGTACTATTAAAATATGTTAATTGCACTCTAACGATTGTATTTCGTTATATAATTTATTTATCCTCGAGACATCGTAAAGTTTTACAGCTCACTCGTGCAATAGTCAACTTAAAAATAAAATAAAGAAACTCGACATCCTTCTATTTTTCAAAAAAAAATATGTATTTTTAAACACAAATCAATCCAGAGATTGAGAAAAATAAATTAATCGAGAAAAAACGTATATACATAGTATAGCGTTCCCTTGTTCACTTTGCAATGTATATAATATTTTCTTTTTGTAATGAAATTTGTGTGAAACCACAGGTCGTATATACATATACATAGAGGAAGTGGCGAGAGAAAAAAAACCGTCATATAATCATCGGAGACTTGCGCGTTTGTCGACGTTAAAATATATATAATTGCAGAGAAATGCACTGATTTGTATAAGGAATTTAGAGCATGTGTATAGTACAAAGTTAAATCTAACACAAACCACATTTTACATGCAACGCATTTATTATATTTTTTATTTTGTGCAATGTATATGGCCAAAAATTAATTATAAGTATAAAATTTATAAAATATATATATATATGTATATATATGTATATTATATGAGGATAACTATTATTACAATAGTTTTATTATTATTACGATATATTGTTATGACATTACACACTACACGGTTATCTAATTTTCTTTCTTAATATTTCTAATTGTTCGTAATAATCCTAATTGATTTAATTTACGTGAGATCCTGCTCGATCCTAGTAATTACATTAAAACAAGTGCGATGGAACGACACTGTAAAAAATTTTTTTTGAGTAATATTAATAATAATGGTTATTATGGCATTAATTAATTATTAATAATTTAGAGGTATATATTTAGCAGTGCTGTGTACACGTGTTATTTTTTGTTGTTCACATAAATACACACATATACTTATATATGTATTTGATTAAGGCGTGTATTATGGATGTCAGTTGGTTGTCAACGAAACGTAAATAAATCTATGGTATACTGTGTATACATTAGGGTTAAAACAATATACATATATACACTTGGTAACATTTTCGATATTATGAAATTTACGTTTGAAGGAAAAGATTAATAATTATATTTATTTATTTATTTATCTTCTTATTTCAGAATTACATTATGCTATTTTACACGGAAATATTTGATATTCCTTGCGTAAGAATAAAAGTAAAACGACGTGTGCTAGGCAATTGTAATTTATTTTAAGTTGATAATCGAATATACGGTATTTTCTACATGGTATTTTCACTCGAATTACCCTTCAATATCTCTCTCTAACAAGATGTACTTTCCTAACAATCCTCAAAAATTAAAAAAATTAAAATGATTATTTATCGAATTAATTAAGAGTTGGACTCAGAAAATGATGGTTTTAATATATTTTTTATAAAGGAAAGAATAAATTTTTGAAAAAATCCTAAACGAGTTCCTTAGAGAATGTCCTTAGGCAAGTTTTAAATAGTATACTCAAATTTTTTCAAATTTTTAAATTTGTAATTTAATTCTGATTTTCGCGTTGGAAATTTACGTCTTTTTAGATATAAATAATTACCGACCGAAAATTGTTTATTCAATTATTATTACCAAATTTATTTATGTTTACAAAATCAAAACGCCATGCCCTGGCTTTTGTTTTAAACTATCCATATGAATTTTTTCAGATTTTTATTTCAATATATCCAGCGTAATTCTTATGTTGAAAGGTGTAGATCCCTGTAACTTGAGTCCGACATCCCGTTAATTACAATTTCTCAATCCTCCTGCAGGCTTGTTTCTATGAGTGTAAATAACTTAATCATTCTTTTACGAGATATATATTTATTATTATTTTTCTGTTTTACTCAATTTTGCATTATTTTTACCTTTTTATAATTAATGTTTTATTTTTTTAGTAGTTTATTTTTTAGACCGTAGTACCGGAATACTTGTTATTAATTTATTACAGTAGACAGTCGAAATAATAATTAATTATTATTTAAGTAAAAAATATATCTTTTTCTTTTATTTAAGGGAATCTTGGACCCATATTTAAGGAACTTACCTTTTCAACCCATAAATTATAATCAGAAAGTCTAATAAACATTTGAAAAAATGCATTATCGTTATTCAGAAGTTTAATGAGAGCTTGAAGCTTCAACTTTTCAAAAATATTAAATTTTTCATTAATGATACGTAAAAATATGAAATGTCGGTAACATCAATTTAAGCAATAGGTACATTTTTCAATCCAAAAAACTTGCTGATATTATATTAATACAAAAATAATACAAAATTCATGAATAATCGTAAAAACAAACTGAAGAGCATGCAGCTTTTCTTTGTTCAATAAATTAACAACTCTTAGTTATTAAATTAAATAAAATTGCTATATAATCATTTAAATTTCTAAAATATCAACAATGTAGGATAAAAAATACACATAAATCATCATTATTGTATTCCCAAAAATGTATACACATTATACATCAACTATAAAAGAAAGATCGTATAGCATCTTCCCACAGATAGACCGAATTAAACAATGAAATCTTTTGACGGTGTGAGTGTGTATATTATACGCGCGCGTGTGTGTAATAGATGAAAAGATATACGAAAGACAACATAGAACTAGCCGATTATAACGCAAATATAACCTCGTGCGTATCATTTTCTCTCTCTGTCTCTTTCTCTCAATATACCTATCTTTATGCTGAGAAAACTGTCGATTCTACGTCATTGTTTTTGCATTGCGCAGAATGTTTAATTGTTCGTTTATATATATATATATATATATATATCGCGAATTGTTCACGTTGGAAAATTGTGAAAAATATAAGTTTAACTAAATGTTCGTATAGGTTGAATACATCGATTTTTAATGGATCGTTGCATTTACAATATTTTGGGTTTCAATTGAAAAACAAATTGGGTCAAAGACTATCTAACAAAAATATTAGATACAACTATTTACCGACTGTTTTTTTGTTTAATAAATTTAACAATGACAATTTTACTTAAATTTTGTTGGAAATATACAACAATAAGAAACTTCTAATCCATGATTTTTAATCGTCACCAATGTATATATCAATAAAATTATTTAAACCAAACAAAACACTACAATTTTTAACGCTTGTAATTAAAGTGAATTCGTATAGAAATTAAACAAAACTTTTTATGTAAATTAAGTGAATACTATTATTTATTTTATTAAGTTTTAATCAAGCGCACAAGTATACGTAGAACCTATACATTTTTTGTCTTAACAATTTACGCAATTTATATTGTGTATATAAACATTCGATAAGTTCAACTCATTCAATAAAACTAATTACTTACTGATTACAATACATTACATATACTCTGCTCATATTATAAAAATAAAATCGTGCATCATCTTCACCAATATTATCGCTACTATATACATGCAAGTCAAGTAATAGTTTTTTTTTGTTAATACATTATTTATTATAGACATTTATATACATACGTATGTATATATATTTATATATAACAGAATTTTTTAAATTAAAAAAATATATATCTATATACCTTTTTACATTGTAAGCAAATACTTATACGTATATGCGGAGATATTCGAGACTTGGCTCTTTTACTCCTTTAAAATCGCGATATACATTTATGTAAATATATATATTGTCGAGCCACGAAATTTTCATAGAAAAGTAAGATGAAGCTCGACTTGCGCGTACGTTTACATTGATCGAAATTTATTTACTTTTCGTATACCTATATATAGTGTACTACTATTAAAAATCAATTTAAAAAAATGTAGTACAGCGATGTTATAGTAAATGCACATTAAGAATAATGAATAGTTTACTTCAAGCGTTTGTATATAATCCGTTTTATATTATATTGTTAACAATTACAAAGGGCGGACATAAATATTGAAAAAAAAATTTTGTCATTAATAAAAATGTGTTTAATTTTTTTTAAAAATCAAAATAGAAGAATATACCTGCGTATAGATGCGGAAAACTGAATTGATACAAATACTTATACGTAAAATATCTCTTCCTTCAAAACTTATCACTGTTTTTATTTTAATGATAAATAAAAGAACCATAAACAAAAAAATTACCAGTAAAAATGACAGAACGACGATCGACGATAAACGGTAAATATAATAAAAAATGAAACTTGGTTTCACATCACGGAATCAACTCAACGTAAAAAAAAATGAAAAAAAGTGCACTCGAGAGCACCGTCCTCGAGCGCGTCCGCGCAGCGACTGATTTTTGCGGTCTATTCGAAGCCGTTCGGTGTGTGCGTGTATAGGTTCGAGTTGAGTCTTGTATGACTCACGTTCAGAGGGAGACAATGTGCTTGGATCTTCCTGCAGACTCGGGTTAGATATAGATATATATGTATACATCTTCTCTTACAACTTTTTACACACACATCGGTTATATATGGTTCAAATGATACGACACGATATTGTGTTTAAGGGGTAGTTTCGTTTCGACTTGTTTTTACAGGAGATTGTGTGTATGTATTATCCGTTCCCTTTTTTTCGGATGAGCTATGTTTAGATTTTTTTTAAATATTAGCGTTTGTGTTTATTTTAACCTGTATAAATCATTAATTGTTGTTCATATTTGACGTGTAGTAGATATTTATATATTATTTTTATTATTTCTATTAATATTACGGTCAATATTGATTTAATTATAGTTCATGCTTTATAGTAATTATTACAGGAGTGGCAATAAAATTAATAATTTTACTTCAGAAAAACGAAAAGTATTATATAATATGTATTTAAAATTTTTTTTCTAATGCTATGCGCGTATACCATTTAAAATATATAAAAATGTTCTGTTAATATACAAAAAAATAAAGAATTATTATCTTGATATTTTTATACGTAACAGGTAATTAATTTATACTATCAAGTTTGCGGTTAATCGATTTGACCGATTGAAATATACATCATGTCCTTTGAATTTTATAGAAAATTAATTCGGAATTTTTTTTGTTTTTAAATCAAGGGAGATATGACTTATAATCATGTTTACATGTAATAGATATATAGAAATAAATTTGAAATATAAGGGAGATAAACAAAATGTAATTATAGGAGCTTTTCGTTTGAAACGTCCTTCCGATTTTATTGAAACGTATTTTTTTAAAAAATCTATCGAAACGAAGCATTAAAAATTTTTAAAAACTGTACAATCGAACAAACGATTATCTTCAATGAAGTATTTCTATATGGGGCTATAAATACATTGGTCAAAGTACCAATAGTATATATATATATATACATACATAGTATAGTGTACTAGTATATAGTGTGGTATAGTTACTCAAATATATTATTTAATGAAAATTTTAATTAATAAAATGTTAATTAAAATGTTTTATCTTCACCATCTTCACGTTATTAAATTAAATATATTTTTTTCTCTACTATTCTTCTCATCCCGTTGTTTGTTCTAAAATCGAGAATACTTGATCATTTTATTTTTTTATATGCAACAACACTTGGGTAATACTTCTAGATCAAGAATCGAAGAATTTCGATAATTTACCGTATATATACTGAGAAAAATTATATATTACAAATTTACTATATTCTTATAGTAGCGTAGGGCATATACTTGGATTATTATAATTTTCACTATATTGCATAGCAAGTATTAGCATGCATATCGTATTTTTCAGTTTAAATTATAACAACAAATTACTATATAATACAGTAAAAATTGTAATGATCCTAGTATATCCTACACGTTACTATGAAAATATACTCATTTTTAATATATACTATTTTTCTCGGTGTAATGTCATCTATCCAATAATAGATCATTTTGTTAATATATTAACAACGACAAAAAATACGAAAGATTTGGAAAATCTTGTAATAAAAATGACAATAATGTCTATAGTAATGAAATTACAGATTTTCAAAAAAATTTATTTATACTACATATAGGAACATTTACTAAAACTCTATTAACGGGGTGCCATAGTCAATATTTATCCGCCCTACCTTACCGGCAATCGTGTTTATTAGTAATAAATTTGTAAATAAAACAGTATGTGAAAAAATAAGAGAAGAGACGCCTTCGTTTATGAATAATCTAATTGTGTGCTGAATTTCAGATTAAAATTATATTGCGTTTTTGAGAAAAGTCTTACCAAAAATCTGAACCTAACCTCAACGAGGTGAAAATATTTGATATTTTTGGTAAGACTTTTCTCGAAAACGCAATTATCTTTTAATCTAAAATTCAGCACACAGTTAGATTGTCAATAAACGAAGGCGCCTCTTCTCTTATTTTTTCACATACTGTTCTACTTTTTTATTAATTAATCATATTGTCATTTCATTACTAGACAATATTGTCGTTTTTACTACAACTTTTTTCTCAGTATAATATTTACTTATTTGTATGAATCAGGAATTGAGTGTGATACCTTATGTACTGCACACACACGAATATCTTTCTAAAGTAATATTTAGAACATATCTGAATCACCCTAAAATTGAATTTCTTTGGATAAATTTATGCTATAATAATAAATTTAATATTTTTAAATGTATACCTATATTATATAAGATCAGTGATATAAGATGATGTCATTGCATCAATCGGTAACTTATAGATTCGATTCTCGTAGGTGCAATCTTGGATGATTCGATATATACACGAACACACATATGGGGTATTCCATGCACGTGAAGTGGTCCGATCAAAATTTAAAAATGCACCAAATTTTGGGTATACATTGCGATTTTTTTCAGAATACAAAAAAAAATTTTTAGGTACTGGAATTTATTTCCTCAAAAGTTATTCTAACCTCAAGAAGTGAACTTTTTCCAGTTTTTTTCAACAACAGCTGGGTTCATCGCTATTTAACCCAAAATCTATCAACTTTTACTATACAACATTATATGTAACATTCGTTGCTAATTATGTGTAGAATTTATTCTTCTGGGTTAGAATTTCTAATTTCAAGGTGAATGTTATATAAACTATATGTCAATATTCAACTTGAAAAATGTGTAAGTACGCCACAATTCCAGTACCTAAAAATTTTGTTCTGTATTCTGAAAAACATTTGCAATGTATACCCAAAATTTGGTGCATTTTAAAATTTTAATCGGACTACTTCACTTGGAATACCCCATATATATACCACTGGTCTAAGTTGAGAATCATATATTAAAAACCGATTAATCCATCTAAATTTATATTTCTTTGATGTATTTTGTTAAAATTTAATACATACATAAATGCAGGACTGAGAGAAAGATACATTTGTGAGAATGAAACGGTGATGCATTTGTCATTATAAATGGAACTTGTAATAACATAATATTTCTTCGATATTAATGCTTATAGTTCTTAATTATTAAGATATTACGTTAATAGAAATGAATAAAATTTTAACTGTTGACAATTAATATTCAAATAATACTTAACTGTAAAGAAATATTTATTTCTTCATGTCTTCAAGTCATCAGATCTTAACAGTTAAGAATCAAATTGTCTCAAATATTCCTTTCCCACAGTGTATTGAAATTTTATATTTTAACGTAAAACGACGATGATCCAAAAATGTTAAACATATATTACATTATATATCTAAAGTTTAATTAATCGAACTCTAGATGGTAATAGAGATTCAAACTTGGAATCAGAATATATATATATAAATCGACGCATCGTTAATGAGTGCTCATCGATGCTTTGAATTAGCAATGTCGAGTCGCATTCGAAATGTTTTGTTTGAATAATTATCCGTTCACTGAACTTGAACTTATTCTACACGTGGTCTTCCTATATATTATATATAGGTGGTATAATCGTTATACACTCGATTTAATTTTCATTTCAATCAATATAAATAAATAATAAATTTTTGTGACGTTTATACGGTTTGGTAAAAATAGTATACAAGTGTTTCTCCTGGGTTTCTGGCATTTAAATTAATTATTTTTTAAGAGTTTCTCTGTGAACAGTTCTTCTAGTCACCCTGAGTATTATTTATTTATACGTTTATTCAATATTTTTGTCCCTATATAAGTGATTCAAATGTTCGGGTCTCCGTTTTTGCGTCCAATATTCTCAAAGACAAATATTCGTTGGTTTTTTATTAATTAATTTAAAATTATTTATTTCGAATAATTTCCTCTGAAAAGTTACTCTATACATCATAAAAGAAATCACGTATACTGAACTTTTTCTTTAAAAGTTTTAGTTCAGATTTTTTAATTCCTTTTAATAACTTTTTAATTACTTAATTACATTAAGTTTTTATGTTTTAGTAAATTTATAAATAATATAATTAATATTCCTTTTATAAAAAATAGTATTATTTTATCATTTGTCAAATCTGTCTCTACATTGCTAAATAACATTCTCATTTTTACTATAGAACATTTTTTCTCCGTCTGGAGGTAAATCCCTGTAATTTACAATATTTTAAATATTTTCACAAAAACAAATACAGTATTGAAAAAATGCTTAAACCAAGCGCATCCACATAATATAATTTTTTAAATATATATACAAAATATGTATAAACGATTCCGTGATCGAAAAAAAATAATATTCTTTTCCACAAACGTCGTTACCGGATTTGAATTCGCCACGCTAACAGAATAAGATCGAGGTGTTTCAACCTGGAGAAACGCAGCTGTGCGAGGATCGGAAATATATATATATATATATATATATACCTATATGTATATACAAAGACTAGGAGGACAATATATCGGGCGGTGTGAGCGAAATTTTCTTCTATACCCCCAACTGTCCCAGGGCTGCACCTTTTTTTCTATTCGGTTTAATTCTATATACACACGTATACTAGCTGAGTAATTATTATAAGTAATTATTATCAAAAAATTAAAATTAAAAGATCTAAAAATTTAAAATTAAAATTACAAAACAATAGTTTCTAGTAAAGAACATCACACTCGAATTAACAAAATTAGATCCTGACTTAAATTCCATTACATTCATATCCCGGCCCTTAACTGGCTGCCTTTTTATAGATACTTTTACTAACGTCACATCCGAACTAACAAAATTAGGCCCTGGCTTAAATTCCATTACTTTCGTATCCTGGCCCTAAATAGGCGGCCTTTTCAGGCCCTGTTTTCTAATTCAGGCGACCTGGTTAGAATTTCTACTTGGTAAATAACAAAATAATAAAATGGCTCAGTGGTAAAGAGCCAGCGTTCAGATCTAAAGATTGAAGCGAGCTAATTTTTATTTATTTTTTTTCTAAATTTATGAACTTAGGCCAACATATTGGCAATAGTTTATAAATGATAAGATAGTAACTATTGCCAATATTTGGCAAAGATACGGGCGGATGATGTTTGGCGGTATGTTGGCAATACATTGCCAATTGTCACGGCAATATATTGCCAATAGCTATTCCCCATTGCTCTGCAATATAGTGGCAATAATTTATATTTTTACGCGGGTATCCATTTGAAGCTATAATCAGATTAATTTTTTCTTCTTTCATGAAGATTCGTTTTTTTGACCGTACAAATATTTTTTTTTTCAGTGTAACGAATTTTAATTATATAATAATTATGATAAACATACTTCTTTTTTCTATTAATGCAATTAAACCTTTTACACGAAATTATTCGCTTTTTTAATTGATCTATATATACATTCTTTTTATATTATTTATTTTAAAATATCTAGATAAGACGCGTAAACGCCCATGGAAAAAAGTGTATTATTTTTATAATCACTGCACGATATACGATATATAATTATATAGAAAACCCTGAAATTTTTTCGAAATTCCTCTTTTTGTCACACTTACTATTAGTATATACACCACCGCAGTTGGGCGCAATTTATAGCTATATATACTTATTGATGGCGATCGACGGACGTCAAAGAGTGACTATATGTATATATACGTGCGAGAGGAAACTTTACGTACCTATCTATAAAGAGAGAGATATTTTGCGACAAACGGGAGGAAAACAATATCATTAGAATCAACTCTCTCTCTCTCTCTCTCTTTCGGAGTTTATATATTTCTTGTTACGTAATTGACTTTATTATTCTCTATATAAGTACATCTATCGAGGATAATAATAGATTTCTGTTTACTGCTTTTTTTCGATATTTTATTGATCTGTTATACATCGTCCCGTCGGTATATATTTTATTATTCAGTGATTTGTTTTTTTTACGTTTTTTAATATAATAACTTTTTTTAAACAAATATAATACACCTTAAAAACCGACCTAAATACTTTTGTTTACACGGCTGAAACACAAAGAAGAAAAATAATGATCAAATTTCTTTAAAAGTATATAATTAAAAATAATTGTTATATATATATATATACATTAATACATTACGAAATAGTCAACGTAAATCAATCCAGAAAAGTGTCGTTGATCTGAAATCTCGAGCGATTGGTAGACTGAAACATATAGATATATATATATGTATGGACCAATTGATGAGGTTATATGAGTCACGCGGATCAGTTACCGAGAGGGGGTATATGTGCAAGATGCATCGTCGACTTTATAAGAATTAGAAGGAATTTCACGTTTTGCGATTTGAATGTGCGCTTTTTTTAGTTTTTCGACCAGACATTAATTAATAATTACGTGTTTTAAATGTTACCGACGATTAGGTGAATGGGTCATATCATTGAAAAATAGATATATGTTTATTCTGTTTTTTAATTGAGTAAAAAATCTAATATTCATTTAAATGATATTAAAATGATTAATTGATTTTTTTCTCCCACCTGAACATTAATTAATCATTATGTTTTTTAATTTAGTAAAAATTTGATAGTAATATCTGTTAAAATATTAATTAATTTATTATTGTTAATTACTTTATACAATGCGGAATAATGTTGTAGGTTATTCGGATTGTTAATTTGTATGACAATGTCCTAAAGTAGAAATCCAAGCATATACGAAGCATTTTTTTGAAAAAAAAGTAAAATTATAGTTTATAGGTAAATAAATAAAAATGTAATTTTTTATGCTATACAGAAATACATCTATATGAATTTAAATATTTATTATATATTGTATTCTTCTTTAGACGAATAAAAGAATTTCAGTAAATTTTTAGTAAAACTTTCATTATCAGACTGGCAAAATGCAAAAAAAATCTAAATTTTCAGTAAAAATTTCTATTATACTTTCAGTATAAATTGATATAATGTTAAAAAAATATTGGCGAACAATTCAATATTTTTTTTAGACATCGGCAGGGAGCTACCGCAATTTAGTGAAATAAACAAAAAATTCGCTAAAAAATTAACTGCGTATACTTTAACACAACTACAATATTACAATTTGTAATAAACATATTATATATATCTTCTTGTTATAAATAATATACGATGTATATACTTTAAGTATTATAATAAGATAATCGAATCATAGCAGCCTCCTCTCTCTTTTTCGTACGTGTTAAAAGCCTTAATTAGACCCCGCACTATATATACCCTTCCTTCGACCATTTGAAAAGAAACACCCTAATCCTAATGTCAGAGGTCTCTATAATACCTAGAGACATTCGGGGTCGTTTTTCAAAGTTAAACGGAGGGTGTACCTTATGTACACGGGCGCAAATATACCGATTAGAACGTGATTTACGACATATTTTAGGTGTTGACGATCGGTCACGAAATTTTTCAATGTATATATTGTTGTACGCGATTATTAAAGATATAGCGATCATTTTGTATTATTGTATGTGTACTATATGTAATTATAAATTGGTCATTTGTTAAATTTGTGGATGTTGAATTTCAATAAGACATGGTTTCGGAAATATTTTTATTATTCTGTAAAATTATATAAATAAAAATCCTTTAGACTTCACTGGTATACGTAGTGTTGTTCAGTTTAGTTTATTGATTTTTTCGCACATAATTTAAATTAATAAAAATAATCGTTTAATTTGTGTACATAAAAATAGTGCACCTAAAAATAGTACACGTAAATATTATGCACCTCAAAATAAGTAAAAAAAATATATATTTATGTGTACAATAGTTATGTGCACAATTTTTATATGCAAAATAAACGATTATTTTTATTAATTTAAATTACTTACTTTGTAATATATTTGTGCACCGTGCGTAAAAGTAATGTGCATTATTTTTGTGCACAAATATTATGTGTTTAATTCTTGGGTGTACAAACCTACCCTTGTTCATAAATATATATGTTACAAAATTAATGTAAATAAAAAGTAATTAATTACCTATAAATAACATTTTAAAGCACGGGGGATAGGTAATATATAAGTCAGGGAAGTGTCCAATTTAATAGTTTTATTTTATTTAGTTTTATACTGAATTTTGTTTAATTTTATTTGATTTATTATTATCATTTAATTTTCTTTTTTTTTATTTATTATTACTTTTACTTTTTTATAATCAGTATTTTATTTTTTTCATTAAATTAATTGTTAATAAATTGTAAGACCAAAATAAATTTTATTTTAACATTGTTTTTTAATATTTATAAAGGCCTGTAACACCGTAATAATTATGTTCTCATTTAGATATATTGTAAATTGTTACTATATATAATACAAAGCCATTTTTATCATGGCCTTCGATTACTCAATTACATTATCACTTTTACTATACGTACATCATATTTTTCTCCGTATATAAATCTAAACGTCACCGCAATGATTCATACGAATAATTTAGAATTGTAGTATTAATATCAATTTTTAAAAATATTGACCGATTTTTTAATAAAGTGTTTTTTGTTGTAAAATAATTAATATATTAGTGTAATATTATATTCAATAATGATATATCAAAATTTTCTTCGATATATTACTTAAACATCCTATATACGTAAAATAAATGACTGATCCGTTACTTTTTTAGTAAACGATCAAATTGCAAAAAATATATATTTTTACAATAGTTCTACCAGGGCGTAATATGAAGAAAAGACGAAAAAAAAACGATCTCATGGAAAATCCCTGAGACTGGTTGTATACGTTCAATTGATGAGTACACATCGGTCGTTCCATCGTTTGACATTTTTGACCTACTCGTCGAATGAAATCACTCTTATACAATATTCGTGTATTTGTGCAACGTTCAGACGGTTATCACGATTGTTATAATTATATTTGTATGTGTATAATCTCCGTATTGGATCAATTAAATTAAAATAAATGCTGCGGATTAAATAAACTTTCACATTGCACTACCGGCTACACTTTTCATATACCCATTTTCTATATATAGATTTCCTGTATATACAGCCAGTATATATATTTCATCGAAAATTTTTGTCGAAAAATATTACACACTGGAAATCATTGTGCGGTTAATAAATACACGGTGAGGAATAATGTAAAACTGCACAAAGAAGCGATAGGATTGAAATGCAAATATCCGGAACGGAAGTCAGACGTTTGTGAAATGTGGAAAGCAGAGCGTGAAAAATTTCGACGCGTCGTCGTGCGTGTGCCTATATATATATATGCGGTGTTACGCCTCATAAATTACACGTGCGGAATTATATTTTTGGTAACAATTTCATTTCCGATATATATTAAATACAAAAAATATATTTTAATATAATATAATTTATTCGATTGAAAACTGATTCATTTATATGAATTATATATATACATTTTATTATTAAGGAAAGTGGATGTGGTTTTTGATGAACTAATACCGTACTAAACGTACTTTGTCCACATCAGGTTATTATATTACATTTTATTATACATAAATACATTTTAAATAAATAAATAAATAAAAACAAAACAAAATAAATTAATAAACTAATTAATGAGTAAATAATTATTAATTAATTAATAAATAATTTAAAAAATAATTTACACGTTCTAATATAATTGTAAAAATAAAAAGACGACTAAAAATCGCGCATTATAGACACGTGCGACGTTTCAAATTGATAGAATAACTCTGTCGCGTATTATAAGATTCGGAATAACCGCGAGGGAAGTAAAACGAGACGTTATCGACGACCACGTACCGGATGAGCCGTATATATACACGGCTTTGCGCTTACATATTATAAAAAAAGTAAAGAAGTAAAAAAGAAGAACGACCAGCGTAGTTTTCTATGCCGCGCGATAACTTTGCGGTTTGTAACCGATAAGACGCACGAGTTTATATATATATATATGTACACTTTGATTTTGTGTGTACAACTCATATATGTATACAACTGGCTGCTTTGCAAGATTTACTTTTTTCCGCGAAAACTGAAATTTTTGATTATACTTCGAACGTCGTATATAATTTTAAAACTAGCGTTCGTATATTTTTTTATATAGTGGAATTTATCCGAGTATGTACAAATTTTTATGAAAAAAATGCAAAATATATGCAGTTTATATACTTATATACAATTTACATTATAACTTTTACGGAGTATGTATAGATGATGGCACAAATAACAAAAAAAAATGCGTACAGTTGAACTGATAAAATACACGTGGGAACGAAGATTCCGAAAGCAAGACCAATTTTCATGGAAATATGCGTATCTTCTATTGTTCCGTTTCTTCTTTTTTTCCTTTTAAAGGATGAATAGATTTTCTACAGGTGGTTAGGTTTTTCATGTATATTGTGTACTTGTATACTTACCTAGAATTTATTAAATATTAATCTAGGTAATATGGAAATTCCTTATAAATATTTCCTTTTATATACATATATTACTCGGAGTTCTCTAAATTTTCACGTACGCGGATAAAAATGTTTGATTAAAAGTGACTATATATACAAACTGTTAAAATAAGAAAACATTTCTCTCTCAGGGACGTGTCTGTCAAGCACTCAGGCTTATTCGCCCATTTCAATATTAATGGATATATGTTTTTAAAATTTTTTTAAAATTGATAACTTATCAATAGCAATTATAATAATTAAAATTTATTGAATGTGATGTAAACGATCTTTTATATTAAGAAGAAAAGGATGCAATTTAGATAACTATATCTCAATTGTTGTAAATTAAATAAATGAACAAGTTAATCTTTATAAATTTATCTCCTTCATCAACAAAATCAAGCAAACAATACAATTTTATATATATATATATACTAGGGGAGCTTCGCGCGCCAACCCCCTATTTTTAATTTCGAAGAAGGTTTTTCGTAATTAATATATTTAAAATAATGTTTCCATTATACGTACAATCATTATAAAATTGTATTATTTTTTCACTACCCTGGACACCTTAGAAATTAAACAGATTATACACTACCTTGACTGATTCATTCATTCATTCATTCATTTTATTAAAGCATTGGGATGCAACCCTATATGGCTCTATATGTAAATGGATACAAGAATTCTTAAAACTAGATGTACAAACATAACAATTTGCAGATTATGCAGAGCGCTAGGTGTTTAATATTAAATAAAGTAATTTTAAAGAGAGAAATCATCGAGTTTTTAACAGTTTCATTAACAGATTCATTAACAGTTTAAACATAATAATAAACAATAATACAAATTTCTTAGCAACTTGAACTAAATCAAGTTCAACGTTCTTTATGCAAATAAAAATATCGTAACAAAATAAAGGAACTAAAGTTAATAATGTGATTTTTACACCAGTACACGCGTGATATAATACTATGTGTATACTTATAGAAATTAATATAATAATTTAATTTAATTTAATGTAATTTAATTTAATTTAATTTAAATTCCATTTGACTAGTTAATGACCTAGTTTGTTAATTATTTATTTATTGGCAGTTATGGAGTTTACCACCCTTTTTATCTTTAGCCAGTAAGTGTTTTAGTAGGAAGGTTCGAGCATGATGTAAGGAGTTGACGTTAATTTTCAATGAAGGCTGAGCATTGATTAGTTTAGTGGAAATAATCGTAAACGATTTGTTAAAATACTCAGTTTTAGGTACTTTGTAGAGAAGTTTTGGCGGTGGATATCGAGCGGAGTAGCGAGCAGAGGTGATATTATCAGACAGAATGAACCTTTCTGATAGGTATACAGGATTGTTGAAAGCAAGAATCTGTATAGTGCTAACATTATAGTTAAGAATTCGCGATGCATTTCCACAGAAAGCCACCCTAATTCCAAACGATAGGGGGTAACGTGCTCTGTTCTTTGAATGTTACCAAAAACAAAACGTATGCTAGCATTTTGTAAGCGTTGCAGTTTTAAATTTTTAGTGCGTTATTGCAATAGTTAGTGCGTATTTATGGAAACGCAAAGCATGAAGTATACCGTGGACCTTTTGCGAAACACTTCGAATATGCCTATCCCAATCAAGAGAGGAAGTTATCCACAATCCTAGATTCTTAACCTCAGAGACGTAAGAGATTGGGGTACCAGAGATAAAAATATCCTGGTGACGCACTTGTGACAGTGCCGAGACAAACGGTCTACTACCCAGGATAATAGCCTTGGTTTTGGCTGTGTTAAGTGATAAGCCATTAGCAAATATCATCGCTTTCGAGTGGCGTAGGACCAGCGGCAAATCAGTGATGAAGATAAAAATCAACGATGGACCCAGTACACTTCCCTGTGGGACTCCTGCTCGCGACCTTATAGCCATGACGATAAATTTCTCGAGTCGTCAACAACCGCTTGAGATCGCTTGTTTAAGTAGTTGAAGAACCAGCGCATAACATTATTAGAGCAATTTACTTTTCTTAACTTAATAAGTAGTACATTGTGAGGAATTGTGTCGAAGGCCTTCGAAAAATCAAAGAGAATTTGAATTGTTACCATTCGGTTGTCAATAGCAGCTCGAACATCTTTCAAGATGCCAAGAAGTGCTGTTTGAGTACTATGGCCCTTACGAAAACCGGCTTGACGGTTGAATAAAATGTTGTGTTTTTCGAGGTGATGTGTAAGTTGAGTTTGTACGACTTTTTCCAGTAATTTAGAAAATTCCGGAAGTTGGGCGATGGGTCTGGTATCAGATGGTGACATTGGTGATTTTTTCTTGGAGATGGGTCTGAGAATTGTTTTTTTCCATCTCTCCGGAAAAAAGCCCTCTTGAAAAGATTGGTTAAAAATTCTTACCAATGGAGGTAACAGTTCCGGTAAGAGAAGTTTAATTATTTTGTCCGAGATATCATCAACCTCTAAGGCTCTGGAGCTCAGATATTGATTCAAAATCAAATATCAGGTCGGTGCTAGATGGTAGGGGAGTGACAAGTACTTCAATCAAGTTTGAAAACGTCAGTGGCACAGCGCTAGAAGAAACGGAAGCATAGTAAGTATTGGTCGTTGGAGATACTGTTATAGCGCATTGGGTTTTATACCAAAAAATTAGTTTATTTTTAAATATGATTATAATTTATAAATAAAATTTTTACCAAAATTTAGTGCAATGAAATAAGAATAAAAATGATAAAAAAATGGATACATTTAAATATTAACTGTAAATTTTAAACTATATATGAATTCTATTAATGTTTAAATTTATATTTTAGTAATTATAAATGTTAATGAAAAATTAACTTACCAAAAATAGAAAAGTGCATATACTTACTAAATTGTCGTATTTAGTAACTACTTATTAAAATTTTGAATTATTTTAAACGGATTTAAATAGAACTTTACCTCCTAAAATTAATTTATTTAATGGCGAAGGAGCACTGCCCAAAAGTTATATTTCATTATTATTCTGTACTTTTAGAGTAATAAAACTTTCTTCTTAAATAAATACATTTTTGTATTAATTTTAAAGAAGGATTTATAACATTTTAGAGGCATACAAATAATAACCTGTTTCTTCCATTTCTCCTGTAATTCGTAATTTGCACCCTCTTTTAAAATTTGCGTTTTGATTCATAATTATATCCAATTTATTTTTCCCGTTAGTTCCCGGGGCCACATATTTATTTTGATTATTGTAAACAAAGGCATTCCTTAAATAACCTTTTGTTTCTAATAAATACATTTTCGTTTATTTAAAATATTGTTTTATATAAATATACATTTTCTATTCACTTATATATGTCTATGTATTTTGAAATTTCATTAAAATCAATAACATTTAAATTTGTTGTATTTTTCGGATACCAAATCTCCTAAATTAAAAATTTTTGAAAAACTTTTTAAATGTAATTCGTATTTTATATTAGCACTATTAAAATTTGAATTTTCTTTTGCCATTACTGTTTATAATAGAATTATCTTAAAAAATGCAATAATTAATGTATTTAATTTTTAACTCATTGTATATTATATGTATATTAGGAAAAGTGTATTTTATTATACTTGATTAATATTTATTTTATCTTTTTCAAACAATTTTGCATCTGTATTTTAAGCATTGCATTGATTTTTAGATCCGTTATTATTATTGAGTACAAATTTAAAAATTTCATGATTTTTACGCGCAGATAAAATACATATATTACTATACTTGTAGCAATATATTATATAGTAATATATTACTTACATATATTACTATAATACAATACTTGAAAAAATATAAAATTAAAATATATATATATATATATATATATATATATATATATATATAAAATATAAAATTAAAATATATATATATATATATATATATATATATATATGGGTGGTTCTCTGTGACATCGAAGATGAAAAAAATAAATATTGCTATAACTGTGGGAATATGTTTTAGAGGTATCCAGTAGTTCTCCTGAATTTTTTCAGATTTTTTGTGGGCCATTATTTTAAGTTACAGAGAGTCAAAGTTGACATTTTAGCACTTTTTTGCATTATATGCCCATTTTCATGAATTTTTAGCTCCCAGGGGATGCATTTTTCACTAAAAACATAACTATGACTTTTTTTGTAAAATTTTCCGAACTTTTCACTAAAAATACTTTTAAAGACATAAATGTATGCTGTCACACTCTTGTAAGCCATTTAAACCTTAAATAGTGAAAATCAGCAGTTCTGCTCCGGACTCTGGTAACCTAATACTATCTAAAAGATGTCTTTTTATAGTCAGAAACTGCCTAAAAATTTCCAGAGTGGGTCTAAATCATTAAGATGGTCAAATTTTTGCATTATATGCCCATTTGCATGAATTTGTAGCTCCCAGGGGATGCATTTTTCACTAAAAACATAACTATGACTTTTTTTGTAAAATTTTCCGAACTTTTCACTAAAAATACTTTTAAAGACATAAATGTATGCTGTCACACTCTTGTAAGCCATTTAAACCTTAAATAGTGAAAATCAGCAATTCTGCTCCGGACTCTGGTAACCTAATACTGTCTAAAAGATGTCTTTTTATAGTCAGAAACTGCCTAAAAATTTCCAGAGTGGGTCTAAATCATTAAGATCACTTATGGTCAAAATATCCGGGAAAAGTGCCCGAAATATTAATAGAAATGTATATTTGTTGCCTTATAACGATGAATCTATTAGCATGATCATTGCAAAAAAATTTATGCAGTTACCTTGAGTGGTAGAAAAGCATCTCCACTTTTTTCACTATCAATCTAATCTCTTGTAAACTGATAAAAATACAAATATTATTATCCAATTATAAAAAATTAAATTTTAAACATTTCTATAATGCTGCATTTTTAGTTTTACAAGAATTATGATACTAATCTGAAGGATTGAGGCTGAAAATATCTTCCAGAAAATAGAAAAAACTTTTTAGGTGTTAAAAATGATTTGACTGAGAGTTATTCCACCATAAACAATGGAAAATTTTCAAATTTAAAAAAAATTACTATATCAAAATCTATTGATTTTTTAAAAAAAACATTACATACAACTTTTGTTCAAATAATCTTTAGAACTTATTTACCCAGATTACAATTCTTAATTTTAAAATATCTATATATATATTACCTTTTCCTATAATTTTTTTTTCTTAAATTTTAGCAATTTTTCTTATTCTGCAGTGTATCCTTCCTTTCCCTTACAAGCACTTAATTTTTCAAACGTATTATTTTGAACGAATTCACTTATTTTTTTCTTCATTTTAAAAAGTAATGCAAAAGTTATAATTTCCAACAGTGTTAATTTTTTTAGGTTCGAGTTCAAATGTCCTATATAGGTTTATCGTCTTACCACAGTAAAAGAAAAGTTGGTACTCAAATCTTTACTAAACCTCTTATTTGAAATATCGTTTCCTTCTAATCAATCTAATTATAATCTATAATATAATGATTAATTAATTTACTAACCTAATGGAAATTCAATTAGTTTTTTTCTTAAAATGAAAAATGTAATTTTATAACATGTTTTTGCCCTCTGCATTCGCAGGCTACGGATTGATAAAATGAGCTAAAAAACAAAATTGATTTAAATAAATAAAAAAATTAATCAAAACTTTCTTAAACACGTGAGTGCGATATAATGAGTTCCTTTAAAAAAAGTTAATTTAATTAAAAATGAAAATGTAAATGTCAAAAAATTAATTCAAACTCTATACCTACATAAATCAAATCGATTTAAAATACATATAGATACCTAAATAGACATGTATACTCATATTGCGCAGAGTTACGTTATTCGATCCACTATCATCTCTCCGATCTCGTACATATAGATCCTTCGTAGAAACGCGATAAAAATGCACTCCTGTCTAAACAAAACGACCACACGTGCTCAACACCTGCTCTCGTTACTTACAAACAGTCCTCTCTCTCTTTTTCTCGAGAAAAAAAAAGCCCATGTATTTGACCTTCAACCCCCTTACTTTCACATATTTTTCTATTTGGTTTCTCGTGTAGAAAACAAAACCCCGGAAATTAGGGTGCGAATTTTTTTAACAAATCGTAATATACATATACGAACTGTTGTTTTTTCCTTTCCCATGAGAGAGTCCGCGTAGATTCAAAAAAGGGGTATTACAATAGGACTGTTCAGAAAAATATGGAACAATATATATATATATGTATATACATTTTCTTATTCTTTTTGCATAATGGTCGGGTGTAATATAAAGGTTTCTTAGATTGTCAACAATGGGAATATATTCGTATTTTTTTTATATTCAGTTATAATTTGCCCGCGCGTAATATTTGGGCATATATTATGTGAGAATTTTTATTTATATTAATCCTAATGATTTTTAGTTATTTAAGTAAGTAAGATTGATATAAGAAAATTATTGTTTATAAAAAACAATTATTCCAAAAATAAAGCATTTAGATCGGGAGGACCGATAATTATATTATAAATTAATGTTTATGTTACGATATTATTAGTGTTGTTGTATTTGTAAATTTACTTTGAATGGATAAAAATGATTTATGTTTGTTCAATTAAATTTTTATTAACGAGGCATTCATTGAAAAGATAACGTTCTCTAACGGTATTATATTTTTCAAAAATATATAAGAATGTTTTCAAATTTTTTGTTGATAAATCAATGAGATTTTTTGGCACCTTTAAAATACGTATGTATGCATTACCGACCAAAAATTACTTATTTCCTAAATAATTAAACTGCGAAAAATGAAGTACTAAAATAAGACAAAATTAATACTTTATAATGATTTCTCCATAATATAAACTATATTCTATTTGTTTTGAACAGTGTCCTAGTAGAAATCGTATTTCATTAAATAGGTAATAAATAGTTATTCCAAATAGAATGGTCGAAAAATAGGTGAAAAATAGGCGACAAATGTGCCTATTTTTATCCTCCTGATGAAACGCTTTTTCTCCTAATTTTTAACCATTAAATAGACTAAAATATAACTTATATTCTGTTTTGAGCTAATTTTTAGCTCATAAACATAGATCAAATTTGATTAAAATCGCATTTATCTTCGTAAATACTGGAAATATATAACAGAAATAGTTGTAAATCAGATGAAATCGTTAAAAACCGATCCAAAACTATAAAAATTTTGAAGTTTACTGATACCGGAAAGCTGGAAAGTATTAAGTATTACGTGTTAAAAAATGGGTGAAAAAACGTTTCATCGCAAGGTATTTAAAACCAGTGTTTAATTTCTAGTTCTTAGATTCAAATTTCTATATATATCTGTAATTTTTTCAGACGTTTCGAACAATTAGGTTTTAAATTTTTTTTATACATTTCCCATGGGTAATAGATGTCTACAATTTGAAGTTTCACATTCTGATACTAATAGGCGTAATACATAAAACAATAAATATAATTGATAATAAATAATAAATGAATAATTATAAAATATATATAATAATCGCAACGAATACTTTAGAATAGAATATACAAGGAATTGGAGATGAAAAGAGAAAATTCAAATAAAACATTATTCCTCACATATTTTTACACTATTTTTATTAACTAATTTGTATATATTCACCTATACAGTAATATTTTTAAGCATACGGTCGTATAACAAAGTATTAAATATATAAAAATTTCTGAGAACTTTTGGTTTCAAGCATTACAATATTATTGCAACATTTCTTCCCTTATTACGTTTAAGAAAAAAAAAAGTATGTATATATAAGGAAGAAGAGACATATAGATAAGCGGCAATTTATTTCGTTCTACGAGAGTTTGCCAAAAAAAAGGAAAGGAAAATAAAAGAGAGGACAGAAAGAGTACTTCGCTATATACGTATATATATATATATATATATATTAAAACAAACTTTGGCTCTGGCAGTAGGTTTCAATCATAAAATCTAATCGGTCGATACTTTTATAATTTTCATGAATAAAAATAAAATATATATATGTTCTCTATACGCTACAATTAATGAACTATAAGATAATCCGGCGATAAAAGATAAATTCTCAATCGTTTGCAATTATCTAAACAAAAAAAAACCATTCGTATTGTACTTTAGTCTACTTTTCGTAAAAATCTAAACTTTCTCGTATGTGAATATACAATTGAGGTACGAGATTGCCGTCGTTAATTTTATATTTACAGTCTCGCATTTTCTGTTTTTTTCTTGTTCGAAGATGATTCTGTATGTAGTTAGGTTTTTTTCTTCTTCTTATGGCACTTCTTAAACAATCGCCGAAGACGAATATGCGATATATATATATTGTCTTTAAAAAAACATTTTTTTGTTCAAATTCCTCTAGGTTGATATGTATATAAAAGTACAAAAGAAATGCTTTACTGGTATTTATCGATGAGGATTTCTTTTCGGTGATTTACAAATATATTTTGCTAATATGCGTATATGTGGAATAATTGAAACTGTAAAGAAAATGTGTTTAGGTTCGTCGATCTATAATACATTTAAGTACCAGTAAAAAAAGGATGGTTAAGTCACGTACGCCATCTGGTGGAATATAATTTTTTTACGTAAATGTGTATAGAAATCGATGGATTAGAAATTGTGTTTGAATAAAATTTAAGTGAAAAGGAGAGAGAGAGAGAGAGAGAGAGAGGTATATTGTTGAGACAGTTGTCCACCAGACCTGACGATAGAAAGGTTTTACAAGCACCTTTGAGCTTTAGATTCAAAGTCAATCATGTACCTGTCCATTTGTGAATTTAATTTGTCTACCTCGTCCATAAGTTCTTTCAATATCTTGTCGTTGTCTTTGTATACGCTTTCCATACCCTCGAGATCTTTGAATTTACTCTGAGTATCAGCGGTCAATTCTGAAGCCCGTTGCAGAAGACTCTTGGCACGTAGTATATCATCCTTGCTTTTGTTTACACGTTGATTCAATTCTTGACCGACCGTTTTGTATTTTTTACTTAATAATTCCGCGTTTGCTTGCACCTTCTTCGCTTCGTCCGAGATGTCCTTTGCTTGTTGCTGAATCTCTTGTTTGATCACGAAATTGTTTTTCACTGACTCCGTTTGAAGCTGCTTCAATCTCGTTTCTGCGGAATAAAGTCGTGTACGGCGCGTGTTAAAGTACAGAAGTAAAATAAATTATTTAAAATGTTCATGTGAATAAAACTTAAATCTTAATAATCTTAAGAACTAAATGTATTAGTCATAAGTTTACACATTATTCAATATCAACAAAACCGAAATGCGAGCGAACGACCTTATCAGAAAAGTTCAGGTGGAATTCCACGTGATGTTTTCGGACTTTCAGAAAAATTCTTTATTCTTTAATATATTTCTTAATACAGCCTTTTTTGATTGCAGAAAAAAGTTTCCATTTGTAATAGATGGTGATATGTTAAACTATACTCTACGGACTCTCCTTAAAAAATTAAGTACTTTTCCCCGAAAGTCCGAAAAAACCTCAATTTGATTTACCTAAATCATTGACCGAGTTGGTTGTGTCATTAGCTTTCTTCTTAGCCTCCTTCGTGATGTGGGATATTTCATTCAAATCATTTTGAGACAATTCAATGTCGGCTTCGGCTTTCGTGATTGCCTCCTTAGCTAGGAGTTGCGAATCCTCGGTCTCCTTTAAAATGTTGAGGACCTTACCAGCTAATGCTTCCTTCTCCTGTGCCAATACCTTACTATAATTGGCTCTATCCGTCAATTCATTTGCTAATTGCAAATCCCCTACGGTGTCTTTGATGATTCTCTCAGGATCGCTTAAAGATCCAACGATGTTTTCGATCTCATCAGCTAAGGATTTGATTTCTTCCGGTGTAAGTGTGATTTCCTGCCTCAATACCTCTTGAGCTAGGTCACGAACTTCGGCTGGTGTTGGTTGTTCCGATTTCAAGAGTGCCCATATTTTGTTGTTTATGTCGGACAAATCCTTAACTAGTTTGTCCGATTGATTTCGCGCTGCCGAGGCGAGCTCAAAAGCGTCCAGAGCGTTTATGTGGGCTTCCGCGGCACTGCCGTTTATCCGAAGCATCTGTAATCGAAAACGTAAACGTTACAACTGTACAGTTTGGAAAATGAGTAAGTAAGTATATGTCAAATATCAAACTATTATTGAATGATTAACAAATGAAATTAAACGTAGCGTGCACTTACGTTACGAAGGAGTTGTTCAGCTTCCTCTTTATTGTTCTTGATTTTCGTAGCCTCTTGCTTAGCCACATCCAGGGCCTGGTTAGCTTTGTTCATTGCACCAACGTCGCAGGACAATCCACCGCACGCTCCGCAACCAGCACCGCCGCAAACGTCGCTACAGTCCGAAACGTTTCTACCGCACATGTCGAGATTGAGTGCGGGCACGTTATTTTTCAGCGAGTCAAGTTTATCGTTGATTCTATCGAGGGATTCTTTGTTCCGCAATTTATTTTCTTCGATCTTTCCACTGTTCTTCGTCAGGAGATTATCCGTATTGTTCCTGTATCTTTCGGCATCGAGCAATATCCCATTTGTCTCGGCCGCCATCCTCTCGGCTAGTCTCGATTGATCGGCCATTTGTTGAGTGACGTTCAATGCTCCCTGAACATTTGCCTCTTGCAATCTATTGGCGCTCTCGCGAAGATCGGATGCGCTTTCGTGGAGGGTGTCCGTACGGTTTTTCAATCGTTTGAGCCCGGCGTCGGCCAAGGTCACGTGAGACGTTACGTTTTGTAATTGGTTGTTAAGATCTTCTAGGGTACTATTCGATTGATCGATGTCTTTGTCAAGATTGTTGGCAATTTTATTTAGATCTTCGAGGTCCTGGCTTTTCACTGCCGAATTGTCGATTACCGAGTGTACCTAAGCAAATTACGGGATGTAAATTTTAGTTTGCACTTTAGATCATAGTTAGAAAATATGAACCTTAATTCAAATTAGTTTTCTAAATGGAATAGTAACAAATATATAATTCAAATACCTTTGCAATGTCATTGTCAATATCATCGAATTCCTGACTGTAAATACCAGTGGTACCGACTTTCTGGATGTTAGACGCTTCGTCAATAACGTAAAGCGTCTTGTTTCTAAGCCCATCGAGAATCAAATCCCAGTTGTTGAAACATTCACCACATGGTGAACAGCTTGGAGCAACACCAATGTAACTACGGTCGCATTGATCACATTTTTCACCACCGATACCTTCGAGGCACACGCAAACTCCAGTTTCTCGGTCGCACTGCTGACTAGCTGAACCGATCACATCACAATCGCATCGATGGCACTGAACATTTGGATTACCCCAATAATTAGCTTGACATTCGTTACAGCGTCGTCCACCGAATCCTGGCTTACAGTCGCATGTACCGTCGTATGGGTTACATCTACAATTTGAATGATTCAGGGTTGGAACAAAAATTTTACTAAATTGAGACGTATGATATATTTCATGAATTAGATAAAATTAATTCTTAAAAACTTGTGATATTATGTTATTGGTGTCTATAGATTACAATATGGATAATGGAAAGATATTTTAAAACATAATATAAGCAATTTTATTTTGAAACCTTGCGACGTTTCGACGACTAGATTTTGTCAATGTCATCAGTCAAATTTTAAAATAATCAAAGTTGTTAACAGTTTGAAGTTTAACACACTATCTTAAACGATTTAATTAATATGAAATTTGCTTGATGTGGTAAACAAAAATTAGTTGACGAAACGTTGCAATTTTTAAACGACAAAACTGTTTAAAACCATATTGCCCTCATCTGGATCTCAATTCAAATATCAATAATATCTAAATGGTATGTGTAACATAAAATTATTTGGATTATACAACTTTGAAAATATAAATACTTACTTATCAGAAAGACTTCCGACAACGTCACATTCACAAGGATCGCATCCTTCACCACTGGCAATTCTCCAGTGATTTTCTTCGCAAGTGTCGCAGACCAGACCGATGACATGAGGTAAACACGGACACTGACCAGTATGGTGGTCGCAAGGTCCGGCACGCGCATCGGTACCAAGAATATTGCACTGACAAGCTTGACAATTCTGTTGAAGTGCATCGCCGTAATATTCAGCTTTGCAAACTTGGCAATTGAATCCATCGGTGTTGTGAAGACATTGGAGACACCGACCAGTTTGAGGATCACAATTGCCTGGTCGGTACAGATCGGTATTGTTGTTACACTGGCATGCCTGGCAACCGCCACCTGGGATTTCCGGGTTACCGTAATAGTTATCCGCGCAGGTTTCGCAACGTGGTCCGGAATACCCTTGATAACACTCGCACACCACATCTTGAGTTTGAGGGTCGAGGGAACAACTGTCAGCGTACGAGTGCCCACTTTCCAAAGTTCCTGGGTGACATTGTTTCAATATAAATGTTTTATTAATCGCAACATAATTTCTTCGAACTCTGAAGAAAGTACTAAGTAGAAAATATTAAAGTTTGCGCTTAAGAATTTTTTGGTCAATACATTTTTAAAACATATTTTTTCGATAGCTGTAGAATATTTACCTGGACAAGGGCAAGGTCTGCAAGGAATGTCTACACCAATCCTTGGATCACCATAATACGCTTCGATACAACGATCGCAGTTGTGACCAGTGGTAGAGTCACGGCAATCGATGCAAGCTCCGGTTGTCGAGTCACAGTTGTCTGCGTGACCATGGCACTCACATCTTCGACAATGTGGGAAGTTCCAAAATCCAGGTTCGCACTGACCACAGCTACGTCCGTAAGTATTCGGTCGGCATTTGCATCGGCCAGTATCAACGTCGCAAAAGTTGTCCAAAGCACCAACACCGTCACAGTCGCAAGGTATGCAACCAGCAGGTCCAAATCCATAAGTACCTGGGGCGCAGCTGTCACATTTTCTGCCTACGACGTTTGGTTTGCACATACAATTACCTCCGTAATTCTCGCAAAGAAGACTGTGAGATCCCGTTGGATTGCAATTGCAAGCTACAACAGATATACATTTTTGTTGAGTATTGTATTGTAATGCAGTAAGAAGTCTATTTCTACATGGAACAAGCATACTCACAATGTGCTCCGTCGTATACGTAGAGTCCAATACTGTTCTGATATTTAGTGCAAATGTCTCGAATGTCGGTGCGGTTCTCGTAAATTGTATAATGGTCATAGACGTTATTGAAATAATCTTGGCAACGATATCTGTTGTACTCTTGATGACGATTTTCACCTGGTCCACCAGTGAAGAATGGAATTGAGTCTAATCTCGGACTAAGAACAATCTGCAATAACGATTAAAATTTGAAGTTTATCATTTTTTATAGGTGTTAAATCGAATGAAGAATTTTACCGAATCGATGAGTATGGAAGCCGTGGGAGTGTTAATCGGACCAGCATACTTTCGCAATTCGAGTAGTACGGTGTACACTTTGCCAGCCTCAAGACACACAGAAGGTACGGCCACGGAACTTCTTTGATTGGCTGGTAACACAACCCACAGTCGATCACTTTCGGGTCGCCAATCTGCACACGGACCGTCTGGATCGACGGGTTCTTTACGTTCGATGATGATCTGTGCATCGTCCCAGTTACCAGGAAGTTTAGGTTCGTAACGAACGATTATGTCGTACCACATAGAACGACGTACATCATCCACAGTGAAGTTGAGAACGGAACCCTCAATCACTTGCATGAAGCCCAGACCAGTCCAACTATTGTTTCGACCATCGCGATACGGTTCGCGTATCACCACTTGGCAATTCTAGTGTTTAAAATTCAATAATTATAGGGTAATAAATATTAATAATAATATAATTCGTACAAGAAATCCATAACGCAATTCGATACATATTCTAGTGCTGTATTGTGCTATACTATGCTGAGTTATTGCAAGAGGGACTAGAAATGGCTTACCTGATTGTTACCGACCGAGCAAAAATTGTTGATTATTACATTTATAATGCAAAACCCAAATACATAATCATTAGTTAATTAAACAATATGTTATTACGCAAAGATGCACATCTACAAATAAATTAAATATTTTTGGTGCAAATATTTTTAAAGGTGTAGATGAAATATACATTTGGAACATTATAGAGTTCAATAATGAATTTTTTAATAATCAAGTGCTGCTGTATCTGCGGTTTTGCATTAAAGACTATATTTTGATAGGTGATTAACATTTTTCGCTTGCCCCGTAACAATCACATATATCACCCTTTGTTAAAACAATTCGTACATTTGGTACTAATATGTAATAATGTCAGCGTTTCCATATTATCATGAGAAATATTTTTCCTTACTTCAAAATTAATTTTATGCAAAAATGTACAGTTCAACACCAAAATATGCTAAACTGTGATTCATTGCACAACAATTAGTGCCGAGTGTACGAATTGGTAAAGTTTAGACAAAACGCGGAACTTTTATCACAACTTAGCACAGTTTAGTACAAACTTGGCCGAACTTGACGAAGCGTAGGGCATTGAATTACCTCCATATTTCTTTAGACAACTTAATAAATATTTATCCAATGTTTTACTAATTTGATCTTGATTTGATTTAGATTATTACCTTCCAAAAACCACTCTCTAAATACCAATTTGATAATAAAATTTTTCGCTCTTTTCAAATCTGCAGAAATAAGGGTTTTCATATAAGAAACTTTTTTATAACTTTTATCAGAACAATTTTTTTTGTATAACTACAACTTTCTGTGTTTTTTATTTATAAATTAAAATTACCCACGCTGTCTTTAACGAATCCTAATCATATCATTAAAAATAAGTTAAATGTATTTTGTGTGCTAGATAAATGAAAATTGTTCATGTACTTACGTCGGTACCCCTAGCTCTTTCTCCCTCGTAAATCAAATACTCTATCGAACCCGTGTAGTAACTTTGATCCGGGTGATTACAGGTACGACCACTGACATGCGGTCGACAGAAACATTGACCCGTAACAACGTTGCAACTATTGTTGTATGCACCACCAAAGTCACAGTCGCACGGTTTGCATCCCTCGTGGTCATCGGATAATCCCCAATGTTCGGGTAGACATTCATTACAATCTCTTCCCGTTACGTAGCGTTTGCACGTACATTCGCCACTCACCATGTTGCATCCCTGATTGTTGATCGTGCCCAAAGTGTTGCAAGTACACGCTGCAAAGTGAATTAACACTTCAGTAGCATATTTCCTGAATGAATTAAAGTTTTTTAACTATTACAATTTACCTTGACATCCATCGGGATTGATATCAGTGAAATTCCAGAATCCGTTCTTGCAACGATCGCAGCGTCGACCTTCGACATTTGATTTACAGTGACATCTTCCAGATTCGTCTCCGCTTAATGGATCAGTACGGGAATCGCAAATTCCATCGTCTAACGAACCTCGTGGGTCACAGTCGCACGCTGTGGAAATTTAAAATATTTATTTACATTCATTTACTGATTTAATAATAAATAATGCTTTATTCTTGATAGAGATGTCAATGTTAGAACTAGATAATAAAAATGGCTAGTAAATCGTCGAAGTTCTAAAATATCTTTTGGACCGTATCTTCATCATTTCTAAAACTGACAATGACCGAAAAAGACATACTACCTATTTTCCAGCTTATTCGATGAATAGTAAACAAATTTGAATAACAATTCCTATAGATTTGAATTTACAACTGAATATGTCATATTTCAAATATTTGCAAAGATAAATGATTAGGACTTTTACAAGCATAAACTAGATTCAGACTTCAATATATATTTACAAGTTGAGAAGTAGCTAAAAACTTGTGGATATTTTGATTTTTCTTTATCATTTAGCTACAAAATGTGAAAACAATCGTTCCACTGAGAGTTTAAGAATGGGCACTTATTTCGTCCACTCTATACTAAAACAATTAATGTATCGCAAATGTAATTCAATTTTCTCTAGGATTAAATTTCAACTGATAAAGATCTTAGAATTATTAATAAACTAGTTGTAAGACTTACGCTGGCAAGCATCAGGATCACTGATATCTCTGATAGGATCGTGATAGTAGAAAGGTTCACAAAGCTCGCAATTTTGTCCTCTGGTATTGTGCTGACAATCATCACAAACACCACCAGAAACTCTTCCACTCCTTTCATACACAGCTTCATCAAAGTGACAACTGGTCGCATGCTCGTTACAGTTACACTTGCGACAAGCATTACTCTGTTTTCCAACAGCGGGTTTCCAGGGTACATCATTGTAAAAGTCCTCGCACATCTCGCAGTTTCTACCCTTGGTGTTGTGGGTACACTCGCAACGACCGTGCACCATACCGTCCTCGTGAAATTCTCCGTCTACAGGAAGACAACGGGATGCGTGGCCGTAACAAGAACACGAACCTCTGACCACCATGTCTTTGATACCGTAATAATATTTCTCGCGGATATCTGGACGCTTGTCCAGCAGATCGTCACCGAGGGTGTGCAGTTGGGTAAAACGAAGACGCAAGTTGGTTATTTTGAGTTCGTTTTGAACCTCGACCGAGTAAGGATTGTCGATGTGAAGATTGCTTGGTAAGACTCTGTAAATTAAAGGAATTGTTTTATCTCGTATTAATCATTGGCGTGCGAAGATTTTCATTAAGATTTAGACAATGTATATTTACTTTACTTTACGTGGGTATTTGGAACGAATACATTCAAATGGAATCTACTTTACACAACGAATACTAAGTCATCAAGAAGAATTATAAAATCGTATACGAAAAATAGTTGCTAAATCACTATATCAATTAGCAATAAGGAGAAATAAATTATAAAAATATATCAAGAAAAAGTTTTCTAGTAGAAATTGAGGTTAAATGAAAACATATTTTGGTTAATTGTCTAGCTTTTGGTCAAAATGCTATTTTTTGGCTAAATAAAACTTTGCTTTTTACTAGAACTATTATATTTTGAATTTATAAATAGATACATTAATGTACACCTACGTCACACAAACATATATAATTGTAAAATATTTTGATTTCATGTAAAGCTTACGTGTCCTCAAAGTTTTGTAAACTACTGTAAAGTGAAATATAGATTAGAACTAGAGGGACCGAAATATGTAAAAGCTATACGCTCTTACATTCCAGGCACGATCGTTCAATGCTTTAAAAAATAAATTACTATAATATATAGAAGTTATTATAAAAATAAATTTCAAAAATCGCATACATACATTTTCAAAAACGTTTAAAATAAAATTGAATCTTAGTAATTATTATATTAATTTTTGACAATTATATTATATTATTTTATTATTTCTATTAATTAATAATAATATTATTCTTCATTCTATACTATTCTTCAGTTTTCATACACTCATAAAAATGTCTTATTTTATCCAATACCTGTCGATCTATGTAAATGAAATAAAAGCTGAGTACTTATTATACTTTTTGTGTATACGGATTATATGAATATGCACTAAAAGAAGAGAAAGATGTTTATCTCTAATAAGTATAAGGCACTTCCGTGTAACGATCGTGCCTAAAAATTGTAGAATAGAATTGATAGTAACCAAAAAAATTGAAAATTTAAGAAAAAATAGAAACTTAGATAAAGACTCTTAAGAGCGATTACCTGAAGATAATTTCACCATTGGTCGACGGCTCGACGCTCGAATACCGGGACTCACAAATGACTTCGTTCAATTTTTGTTGGCTATGAGTTGGCACACCAGGGAACGTACTGGCGCAGTCATATGCGAAATATCGGTACACCTTCCAAGTTTTTCCAAAATCGAAGGATCTCTCGATCAACATAGCTGCGGGTCGGAAAGTTTGGAATAGGATGATGATGTGGGTGAAGTGAAATTCGGACTCCAAATCTAACGTGATCGTGACGTTTTCGACTCCATTCTCCGCTTGCCACCAGGTACGATTAGGCGTACTGAAATTCAAATTGTCGTGCAATCGTTACACCACATGATACATTTTTCGTAAATATATAATAATGTGGACAATTTTAAAGATTTAACTCACCCGCTGATGATGTTGCCTATGTTGTGCTGTTGCCTAGAATTTGAAGCATCGCAGAAGAAGCATTTCTTCCGATCTTTAAGATGCGATACAATGCAGTAACGTTCCGGACCTTTTAGACCACATGTCGACGAAGCACGCAGTTGTTTCCTACGTCCTATAAGTAAATTTCCTGTAGCTGGGTAACACGAACCTTCCTCGCACGGATGTACACGCCTTATCTGTGAACCTATGTGGAAAAATAATAAAATGAATATTAGACTTTACATGTAAAATTATGGGATATTAAATAAATTTTTGTTGGATTAACCTTTTCCTTGTTTGTAAGGTAATTCATTGACTATTTGGTTTATTAACGAGTTTTTCATTCTGTCATTACACTATCAAGATTTACTGGGAAAAGGATTGATCTTAAACTGAATTATATTAATGACGCATTCCTATTAGATATTAAAATATCGAAAATGGCTTGGAAAAATAGTCATTTCCTGATTAGCGATGAAACGTTTTTTTTTCTGCATTTTAGAGACATTTGATGGAATGAGCGTGACCTTTGAATATGTAAATAAAGTTTTCAAGTGATCGTTGTAGCTAAAACTAGATAAGTATTGTTAAATTTGATTGGTTTCATGATGCATATATACGACCGTTTACTTGAGAAAAATCATCATTCGAAAAATATCTTAATATATATGAAATACTGATCGAAAACTTCTTTTCTACTTTTTTCGAGGCCTAAAACTTAAAATCGCAAAAAATATTATTTAACCTCAGACATGGCGCGTGTAATAACATTTCTATAATAATCAAACGGAATGAAATTATGACGTGACTAAGATTAAAAATAGTTGTATTTACACTTGAAAAACCTTTTCATTTTTGCTCATTTCGATTATAACTGGCTTTTTACAACTAAGAAAGTGGAATCGATTTCTACTATAGGGATATTTCGGAAGTTTTGATAATTACCAAATTTAGATGAAAAACTCATGCGAATTGGCCTATAATAAAATAATTAATTGAAAGTAATATTACTGATTGTCTTTGTTCATTTAGATCAATGTTATATTTGATAAAAAATATTTTAATTTTTAATGTATTACTTCAAATAAATTGTCTAATCTCCTTTTTAAATAATTGTTGCGATGATGAGGGTCAAACAGTAAAAAACACAAATTTTTACTTTTTTGTCTAATCTCCTTATTCAACGAGATGACAGTTATAACAGATTGTTACAGATCAAGCAAAGTAGGGTATAATTTTTCGTATTGTTTAATAAATTTTATACATGAAAAACAAAATACATAATAACTAAATTATTGAATAAAATGCATCATTTTACAAACTTGTATAAAGAAAATAAATAAAAAATAGTTTTAAATCTTTTATTAAGAGGGTATCATAGTCAATTAAAATTTCGAATTTCGCGCCACAAATTAGTAGACATAAAAACAAGTAATTTACTTATAACAAATTTACGGAAAACCAGGAGTTAGTTGACCTACGTTATGTAATTATTGACCATTTATTAAATTGAAATCCTTGATCTAAGCGTTTTTTAGACTTTTAACTGGTAATTGATTGAAATCAAGATTGGTCAAAAATCATATCCTTCAGTTTAAGATCAATCCATTTCTGGGTATAGGTCTGAACACACCTCGTAAATATTGATCCAAATTACGATACGACGTTACTATAGTTCAATTAAATGTTTTGATATAATTCTAATAGTTATTCGTCGTTCAGTTGATAGATAAATAATTCGAATAATTTTAAAAAATCTTATAAGATACATTTTATTCACTAGTATACAATATACATCTAAACCAAATAGTCAAGGTCTCGGTAAAGGGATGATACACCCACGTTCATCGCAATGAAATTGCGGGTTAATATAGTTATATATATTTATAAAAATAAATAATATACAACACTGTGCGCATGTATATATATAACATTGTTAAGAAACTGTGAACCACGTGTGAAAACAAACACCAAGTTATTCCTCCGCTCCACATATATATATATGTATACTATATCGATCAACTCGATTATTTTACACGCGGTCACCATGCATATATCACATAAGAAGGAACCAACGAACCACGTATGTATATACATGTAAAGTACACTACGGTGCGTATATAATGTGAGTGTGTATATAGGTGAAAATAATAATAACGAATTCTTTGAATTTTTAATGGTACTTTCTTTTATATCTCGGACGCAGAACGTTCAGCCACGACCAATCGAGCCTTACATTTGGGCCCTCGGTGCCCGCAATGTCTCCTCTCTGGATGCTGCTACCCGATCTCGATTCAACATTCGCTGTACCTTTTCGACCCAGTTGTTTCTTTGTTTAAATTCACATATTCTTCGGGGGTTTTTTTTTTTTTTTACTTTTTCGAGGTATTGTCCTAGCAAACGTGGTGTATTAAACTCTTTTTTTTTCGTTTGTCGTGTTAAAGTACGAGATATAAATGTGTGAATCAGTCCAATTTGTACCCTTTCTATACCTTATCGACTAAATATATTGTGTTAATTTCGATATGCTTGCGAAACAAAAAATATTTTGAGAAGAATCGCTTGTCAGATGCTTTTTAAAGTAGCACGTGAAAATAAAGGGGGAAGGTATAATTTCAATTAAAATGTAGAGTTAAAAGTTTTAGCACACCATTACTGTAAATGTAATTCAAATCTTTTATACAAAATACCGAAAATGTAACAGCATAGAAATATTTTAAATAATACGTACGTTGATTACATTCTACGGTCAATACATTTAATAAATTAGGCAGTAATAATTACAGGGATCTACCTTTTCTAGCTTAATAATCGTGTGTAATAAATTGAAATTAAAAATGTGAAAAAAAATCATATAGATAATTCGAAACATAATAGAGAGTTTGACGTTGCGACTTTTTTGAAAAAAGTAATTTTTTTAATTGATTTTAACTAAACAAGAGTCAGTCGGTAATTTAATAATCAGTATTATTCGAACACAAAAACTGTATTGATATTAACAATTTAAAAATGAAGAAAATTCATAAACACATTGCTTACAGCAAATGCAAGAACTTGACGTTCTCAGATTTTTCAAAATAACTAATAATCCTTTTTAGAATCCGACTTGATAAAACCTTTATAATCGTATTCCACACGTAGATTAAAAAAAATGTTCTCACATTTAGTAAAAAAACAAATGAGCTTAAAGTTTACTTATACTTATAGCAAGTATGTACATACTAAATAAATAAAAATAAATAACTCAAACTAAAATAAAATTTCTTTAATTTTAGTCCATTAACATGTCAAAACTAAATATTAAATTGACAATCCCGGTCAAATGATGTCTTCTGTCCCTTCTCCACCATTATTGTTTGGACAAACCTCGAATTCACTGTACCTTCGTACATTGCGATATGATTAAAAATCAACAATAATACATAATAATATCGAGAAAGAAAAAAATAGAGTCTGATATCTTACCTCGAGCGTTCACTCTAGTTAAGTTCCTTCCATAATCGTGAGCCGCGCTAGCGATAGGATATAGATCTATAAAAAAAAAGCAAACGAATCCATATGAAATAAGTATTGATATTCGGTTCTTCATTGATTACTTCATTTTCATTCATCAAATCGTATCGCCCTAACATTCATACGCCACGAATTATCCATTGAACGAAACGATAAGCAAGTATCCTCATATTATATATTCGCATATACATATGTATATATACCTATATAAATTTATATTATCCATCATCGAGATTTAAAAAGTGTGTATATAAAGTCAACGTATATATACTGGGTCCAGATTCTCGAAGACAGACACATATGTGTATACGCATATATATATATATGAATCGTAAGATTTTTCGGAGAAAATGTATATGTTACTATCGCGCACCACTTCTCTCTCTCTCTCTCTCTCTCTCTCTGTGTACATACAGAGCCGCACATATATAGACACAAAGAGAGAGAGAGGGAAGATTATCAGCTAGGGACAGAATCAACGGCGGATGTTTACCAGAATCTCTTGGCTTATATATCTCTCTTTATGTATGGGGCTGTATAAAAAAACTATAAGCTTCTGCAACATCGCGCTTGATTTTATTACCGGATTTTCTAAGATATATATATAAATATATATTTTCTATTTGATTATTCGTATTTTTTTTTAATTTTTAAACGAATAAGATTTTATGACAGATGAATTTGGTATTATTTTAAGGCGTTTACGGTCGTATTTCCAAAATTCGACCAACTATATCAGATAGTGCCCTCTTTTAATTTAAAGTTAAGTTTCATTTCGAAAGACGACCGTAAGTAAATGCCTTAAAATAATAAAAATTTAATTTTTAGTACATGGAAAAGATTTGTGAGAGGTTATGTAATTATTGTTAAGACGTTCCCTAAAATGTAACAGGTCTGAAGTTTCCATCGTTAGATATTTTAACGAAAATCGAAAATTGTCACTACCTCAAAATATCTAACATAACCAAAAAAATTGATACGTACTGATTTAATAATATTAGATTTTTATTTGTACAGTCTTTTAATGATATTATATTTTTTAATTAAAATTCTGTTGTCTAACGATTTAAAGTTTAGGTCCATTTTAACCAAGCCGGTTATAGTCATTGACTAGGGGTGGGATTATTTTCGAATTTTTGGACTATATTATTCGAATAATCGAATAGTACTATTCAAAATGAAATAATTCGAATATTCGAATAGTATTAAGTACTTGGATTAGAGAGCAAAAGTCTTCAGAAAGTTGCGAACGTTCATCGAGTGCTGTATACAAACATTACTTTAGTATTTAATTCAAACCGTATCCAGCATCAGCTTTAGTATTTTTGCACCAAAATAAAAAATTATAAATAATATTTCATCGATGAAATTTCTTTTGATAAAAACATTAATTCCGTTTATAATATAATAATTATTATTTATATTCAAGTTTATGTATATATATATATTTGTATACCTATATAATTATGTTATTAAAATAAAATGATTGATTATCATTTTTTTAATAAATTTACATTGTATTATTAGTCGAATATTCGGATTACGAATACTATTCGAATAAAAAAATTTATTATTCGAATTATTTTTATTCGAATAGTCCCACCCCTAGTTCTGACTTCAACCACGTGCTTTTCATTCAGAATTTCGATTATTTCATATTCAAGAAAATTTAGGCACACTTTGTAGACAGCGGTTTTCTCTCATTTTCTCGATAATCCACCCAAGATAAAATATTGAAAAGTACTCGTATACATATATATATATATAAATAAAATATATAGAAAGAGAATAAAAAAGAATGGATGACACGTTTGAATTTCGTGACCGAGAGTTTCGTGTTAGCACACGATTTCCGAGTTTTTCGGGTCGAGAGGAAGGCAGCACGAGGTCGCTTAGGTCAGTCTCCCAGAGACGGTATCTAATCGGGACGGATAAAAACCATCATCGCTTGCTCCGGCAAGAAAACAGAAAAAAATGTCATTTGTTCCGAAAGACGAATCTTAAGACACGTTACTCGAAATATATGATCGCTTTTTGAAAAAATGTTCTAGTAAAAATGACAATTTTATTTAATAAAAGAGAGACACACTTGACAAATGACAAAAATTACTATTTTATTATAGGAAAATTTACGAGACTTATAGTAAATATTAATAGATACGTAGTAAATATTGCTCCCACAAAAAAATAATAATGTTTTATCATTTGTCACGTCAGTCTCTCCACTACTGAACAACATTGTCATTTTTACTAGAATTTTTTTCTCCGTGTATATTTGGAAATGAGAGAGGTATTAAAATTTATTTATGTGATTGGTTTTATTGAGAAAAAAGAATATCTCTTTTATACCATATAGATGATATGTCTTGTATAGGATATTTTAATTTAAGCGTAATTCTTTACTCGTTCAGATATAAAACAAAACCGTTCTTTTTATACGGAATTATAAAAATAACTGATAATTACTTTATACAGTTGCATCATATTTTTTCGATTAGTGATTACGTAACAATGATCGTGCATATAATTAACTGTATTAATTAATGCACTAAATTTGAGTTTTACGTACGATAAGTTTGCGATTTAATATGCGAGTGACAAATAATTTTAAAAAAGCTGTAGTAAAAATGATTGTGTTGTCGAGTAATCGAGAGAGAAAGAGAGAGAGAGAGAGACGTGGAGATGGCAATTGATATGAAAATAATACATTGGATTAATATTGATTTTATACAGTAACATTTTTCTATTGTCGCATAATAATTTTTGTACACGGAGAGAAAAGTTAAGTGAATATAACCCAAACGTTCAAATGCTGACGTTCCTTAATTGTTTTTATGTTTATAGAAAAATTGGACCCTAGTGGAAATCAAAACTTTTTTTTGGACAAAAACTAGCCGTTTAGATGAAAATGTCTAATAACTCTGTAATTCATCTCCAAAAACTTATTTCAATTAACGTCAAAATGGTTAGGGGGTAAATTTTGGCATGACACCTTTTGTTTTTGTAGAATTTTGACCATGACTATTTTTATACCCAAAAATTTATAAAACACATTATTTTGTAAAGCTTATATAACACTTAATTAATAAATATTAATTAATAAATATTACACTTAATAAATATTTAAAAAATATTAAACAAATGTTTAGTCACTACAGATAATAAATGTATTTGATAAAAATAGTACTACGAAAATAAAGTTACGTGCTAAAATAATGTATTAAAATTATGTATACTAATAAAATTTGCGTAAAAACTTACGAATATTTTTCACCTATTTTACGTATTTTATCGCTTAAAAAATTTTATACACACTTATATACAGTTTAATTTCTGTACTGAGGAATAATTCTTTGATATATTACCAAAATACAAATAACAATCTCAACTTTTATACAATTGACAAAATGTAAAAAAAAAGTCTCGAAGTAAGTAAGTATCACATATAATTTGTTACTTTATAACGCTCTTAAGACACATCGGCATAGACAATTTATAGTCGCTCGCGTATAAAATGAGATATACAATTACACGATGTATTGTATTTCAAACCTTCCGTGCAAAGACTGTTTGAACGGAAGAAAAAAAAGAACGAAAGTTGACAATGTAGAGCTTGGTCTGCACATTCGTAACGTTTGGAATGCAAATATGTATAAATACGTCTAACTCTAAGAAATATACATACATGTACTAAATAATATTTAAAAACGGAATTGTGTAATTGTAGCGATAAACTATAATATGTATGCAAAATTCTAGATAATAAATTTTTTTTATTAGAATTTCCATCTGAGAATATACATTGAGATGTGGGATAAAAAAAATTGATGTCTTTTTAATTGTTAAATCGCACAGTGAGAAATGTTTCTCTTGATACACTCAAAAAAAAAGTTTTTGAATCATTAAAATATTTTTTACTTAATACTGACAATAAAAATTTGTGTTGAAATTATTAAATATGTATTTATATATGTGTATTAAAAATTTTTTTAGAAAAATATAAAACAGGTAATTGAGACGCTTAAAACGCATTTAAATAAATGAGACCATATATTTAAAACAACAAAATAGATATTTTATTGTCCGTAGGAATCCAATAAGGAATCCAATATTTGAACAATTCATAAAAAATTTTTCTCCGTGTAATTAAAAAATATATTCACACGTTTCTCTTCTCTCAGTGTATTGTTAAATATACTTAAAAATGCAAGTAAATAATATATTTATTTGCGTCAACGAGGTTTAACAATAAGTAGATGCATAGAGAAAAATTTTAGATTAAAAATCAGAATATATATAGTGTCTAGTAAATAAATCACAGACTGATAAAAATATATATGACTATTATAGTTTACAATAGAATTTACTATAATACGTTGCTGATTAGCATCATGGTGGTAGCACAAGTAGAGCGACGTTAAATAAAATAAATAAAATACTAAAAATATGATTATATATAGTTTATAATAAAATTAACATTTGTAAAATAACATTTGTAGATTTTAATACAAACTCCAATAATTTTTCTCAATATGTCATTCTGTGATTTCTTTACTAGGAACTTTTATTTATTTATGCAATTAAACCTCTTACATGAAAATGTTTCCGTAGTAATTTTGACAAATGATTACGTAATTTTTAATACAAAATTTCTCTCAGTGTACAGGTAAAATACGATTCGAAAATTCGCATATACACAACTTATGTACCCTAAAAATTAAAACTAACGGAATACGATAATTAAATTATTTTTGATTAATAAAACGATTAAAATAAAATTACCTGTTAAGGAGAGCAGTAAGATCCCGACGAAAATATTAAAAACCAGGATTTTCCGAGCCATCATTAACCGGTGTTGCAATCGGGTGTCGTATCCAAAAATCCGGTCAATCCATCGACTCCATCATCTGTTGCACACATATATATGAATTAAAATTTTTTTTTTGGTGAATCACACGAATGCAGTGAGGTTAAAAAATGTTTTTTTTTTCGAGGGCGCGCACTGTATATACGTGAAAACACTTTGGGGAATCGGCCCGAACTTAAAGAAAATCCAGCACGTGAGAAGGACTGCGTGTATCTATATATCTCGTCTGCTCCAAAATAAGAAACTCTCCCTTTTTTCCCTCCCCTTCTCTCAAGATAGAGAGGAACGAGAGGAGTTTGCGCTACCTGACGCTCACAGATGTTCACTGTCGTTATACTTCCACGAACCCGTCACTCTTGCTAAGTCCCTAAAAGGAAGCACCGAGGTCGCGTGGATCTTTTATTTCAAATTTCCCACGCTTTGTTATTATTGTTTCGAACTCATCGAGTTGTACTACCAGTTAATTTGTGATAACTATTTTTTGACAATAATTTCTACGTTACGTCCGGTGGAACCTAAACAACCGACTTAAAAGTAACGTGTAAATAAACGCAGCGCGCGTATATGGAATGGACAAGCAATAAAAAAAAATCCCAGAATTTACTTAAATAAACAATAAATTATACAATTTAATAATCCTACCGAAACTCCTAATAAATATCAATATCATATAATAATATTAAATAAAAAAAGAACAATCATCTCTCTAAATTTGTTGAAGCGAATTAAAAATGTTTGTTCAACAACTCCAACGTAACAAATTAAAAACGCGAATTCTCCACAAAAAATACATCTCATCTCCTCGATAAACTACAAAACCATCCGTCGACTTTGTTTACCACACGAAATATAGGTTAGATCCGTACGTATCAGACCCAACAACGTCTCTGTATACCTAAAAAAAAATAAAACCTAACACCTACAAAACCAATATATCGTATACATACACACGACAAGAAAAGAAAAAGATGAAACCGCGGGAACGTCACAAAAATTCGAAATTTAGTAAAACACGGAACGCGGATACCTGGCGCATACTCGATGGATCGGGCTTTTCTGTTTGTACACCTCTGTATGTGTGTGGGTGTGTGTGTGTGTGTGTGCGCGTGTGTGTACGTATGGGTATGTATGTGCCTTGGAGAGTCGACGGATTTCTCCGAGGTGCGGCCCACAGCAGCCTCCGCGCTGGACTGGCTTCGTGCCACGAACGCATCCAGTGGTAGGGAGAGAACTTTTTTTGTTCGCTCTCGACGCGGGTGGGGAGCATAAGCGTCTCGAGAGGACGGGATGCGTTTGCCCTTTTCTTTCTCTATGTATTTCGGTCGGTCTGCGCTTCCTTCCCAACTGGAATGCGTTAGAAATCGTTTTTAAATGGGAAATTTCCGATCCCGGGGTGTGTGTGTGTCTCTGTTGTTATTAAGTCGATTATTACATCGATTGGTTAGATTTGTATATTTAATTTGAAAGAATTATTATATTAATTATTTGATGGTAGTATAACTTTACTGTATTAATGAATAATAATTATCGCGATTGGATGAAAATAAAAAAAATATGTAGTTAAAGAGTGTTTGGTTTAAAATTAATTTAATTACAAGAATTATTATATTATTAAATTATTCATTAATGGTATAGTGACTTATAGACTATATTTTACTAAAATTAGTTACAAAGAAAAAATAAAGATTCTCTTAGATTGTATTGGAAAAATGGAGAATTATCGAGTAGCGATTGTTAATAATAATGTAGAAAACAATATTGAGTGATCTTTAATCGACATTTAATTATAATAAAATCTAATGGTTCACTAAAACATTTTTAAGGGGATGTCGGACTCAGAAAATTGTCATTTTTTATATTATTTTATAAACAAAAGAATAAATATTTTAAAAAATCCTGACCGCCATGCCGTTAGGCATGTTTTAAATAGTATAATCAAATGTTTTCAAATTTTTAAATTTGTAATTTAATTCTGATTTTCGCGTTGAAAATTTACGCCTTTTTAGATCAATAATTACCGACCGAAAATTGTTTATTCAATTATTATTAACAAATTTCTGTTTTGTTAAAAAATCAAAAAATCATGCCCTCGCATTTGCTTTAAACTATCCATATGAATTTTTTCAGATTTTTATTTCAATATCTCCAACATCATTCTTATGTTGAAAGGTGTAGATCCCTGTAACTTGGGTCCGACATCCCGTTGAGTAAACAAACTTTCTTTTATTCGTCACTTTAATTACGATAATGAGAAATTAATCATATATCATCGGATATTTAAATGAAAAAAATTAATACAAATTAATATATTTATATAAAAGTAAAAATATAAATATTTTACTTCTTTTGTCAAAAAAAACTATTTCTTTCTGTCCTCAATTATACACAACAGTATTATATCTAAATATATGAATGTTCATCCTTCCTAACACCAAAACCATCAATTATTCAAAAAAATCGCCAAAAACGAATTAAAATAAAATTACTACACTGGTACATATATATACAACTCCTCAATAAAAAAAAGGTTGTGTAAAAACTGTGCGATTAAAAGAATATATATATATATATCTATACATATTCACATACATAGCATATAACGATTGAGAAGAAACGTGATGTATATGTCGAAAAATCGATTTTCCTAATGAAGAAAAGGCGACTCAAACGTACAATTACCAGGGTCTTGTTGGCTCTTCCTATTTCTGTCGGTGGTCTCACACGAACCCTAAGACTAAAGAGAACCAAGAGAAAGGGGCAACCGTGTGGGAGGAATTGAATCTAAGAGACGCCGTCGTCACCGCTGCTGTTACTGTTGCTCTGCGCTAGTCTACCTAATATATTACTCCTCTTTTCCTTCCTTTTTTATTATCTTTTTCTCTCGTTTTTATATATTTCTTATACAAATTCGCGTTTGTAACATACACGATATTTTAAAAAACCTATACATATGTAATGTATATAAAAACTATAAATATACCTTACTTCTTTTTAAATTGATTAAGAGGATCAGTTCCTTTTTATAAAAACTCTCTCTAATTTTATTTTTAATTTATTATTTAATTAATTTTAATTAATTTAATTTTTTTCGTTAGTTATATTTAATTTTGTAATGTATTTTTTTATATGGCTGTGTGTAATATACGTATACGAAATCTCGAAACATTAGTTACTCCTTTTAAAATATTTTTAGAAAATATAATATATTCGTATACACACAAAATCATCTTTTACACCGTATTGTTATTTTTACGAAGCCTTCATTACGTAAGCATACAATTAATTAAAAAATAAAAGAAAAAACACAGAAATTTTATATAGTGTCACTTGGTTTTACGTTCTATCTATTCAGGTATTATAAGCCTTGGAGCAAAATATTTTCGATTTCTCAGTGCCTATTTTATAAGGTTTTCGTATATGGAAATGATCTTTTTTTTTATTATCACCCCGAATTCTCAGGGAATCGCAGGCGTATTTTCAAATACGTAACCTCTTTATTACTTTCAATTGACGAGCATTTCATAATACTATTACTGAGTGAATGATATTATCATAATTTATAAACTATATATTTTTAATATTTATTAAATAATGCATCTAATTTGGTATATAAGGTATATTTTTGCTGATATGATATATGAAGGGGTTGACATACCTGGTAAGTTACCGACTGAGCAAAAAATGATAATTATTACATTTATTTAAACAAATGCGCAATTTTAACCAAAACAATTATATCCTAAAAAATTTTCAGTGCAGAAATTTTTTAGGATATCTTTGTTTTTTTTAACTGGAACCAGGGTTGCAAATAAATAATTCCTTTTTAATTAAATACTCCATTTAATTCATAATTCTTTTTTAATTTATAAATTAAACTCATTCTAAATTCATAAATTATTTTTAATTTAGTTTAAATTATTTTATTAATATTATTAATTATTATCTTATTATATATTACTATATTATAATATATTATTAATTTTATTATCTTAATATTTTAAAGTTCAATTAAAAAATCAAAAATAAATTATGATTTATAGATTGGTGCAATTAATTTTTTTGCAATCCTGCCTGGAACTCTGTAGATATAATAATAGATTGACTTCTATTATTTATAAAGCAGTTCTTTATTCAGGTTTTGCATGCAATTGCATATTTTTTAAATTAAATGTAATAATTATCTTTTTTTGCTGGGACATGTAGGTTTCATAAGAACAAAAATTGTGGGATCGGTGCAGTCTTCTTCTAAAATTTCTTCGTATAAAAATGCATTTTTTGCACGAAACGTGAAGAAATACACAATGTTGCCCGTGTAAAAATGTAAAACATTAATATCAACTTGATATAAAGTTTATGTTTGGCAAAAGTTGATATCAACATACGCAATGAGACTACCTCAAATTTGGAATAATATTAATTAGATATTGGTATAAAGTTTAGATAAACTTAAAATAATCTCTTAGATAAGTGTAAAAATATTATTTTTGAATGGATAAAATATAGTTAATAAAAAAAAATTTATTCCGAGATTCGAACCTCCGATCTTCTACTTCGAAGTCTCTCGGACTACCAACTGAGCCCTTTTTATTGTTTATGTTATGATATTAAATTTTGATTACAAAGAACAATTGAAACATACTTCTAAGTTTATAAAACCTGAATGCAACTTATTAAATATAAACAATAAAATAGCTAAGTTGATAGAGTGAGACACCGAAGTAGCCCGATCGGAAAATAGTCATGGCTAGCCGAGTCTGATCATAAGGCACACGTATGGTTACCAGCAATGGCCATAGGATGGCGCGTAACGGGGCCTCAACCGGGGCAGTACATGACTAACCCATAGTTAGGCTCGCCTTACTCTCGCCTTTTCGAAACCTAATGTAAATATTTTGCACGTTCATTTAAAAATAAGTAGGGGCTTTGAATGGTACGATAAGGCAAGCCATGACTGACACCAAGAAATCAGCTGAAAGAGTTGAGATTATTTCTTTTTGAGATTTTCAAAAAGTACGACACGTATAGTTAAAAATTTTAACAGTTTTAATGCATATTTGCAAAATAAAGAAAAACAACTGTATCACCAACTTGTAAGGTCTTATATACACGTATATTTATACGTTAACCACAATGTATTTTAATTCGTTTTATATTTATATATTTTTATTTTTATAATATTTCATTTAACGATGACAGTTTCGCCAAACAAAGATCTAATTGAGTTTCAGACTAGGTTTTTCGAAGGTCTTTTTTATAAGAAGTTTTTTATTACAATATACACTGTAAAAAAAATCCGGGGAGAAGTTATTGATTAAAGACACACAATAGTGTGTGTGAGTGTGTGTGTGTGTGTGTGTGTGTGTGTGTGTGTGTGTGTGTGTGTGTGTGTGTGTGTGTGTGTGTGTGTGTGTGTGTGTGTGTGTGTGTGTGTGTGTGTGTGTGTGTGTGTGTGTGTGTGTGTGTGTGTGTTAGAAGTATAACCTTTTTAACCAAAAAAGGAGCAAAGATAAAGCTTTTTAAAAATGAGTGTAATAGAAATATGGTCGAAAAAACTATTTTATATGCGCGGATTAGCACAATTATTTCCAATTGTAAAATAAATTATAAAATGATCAATGTAAATTTATTATTTAAATGAGTAAATAACTATCAACTTATATATTAAATGTTATTTTTGTTTTCACGCAATTAAATTTATAATACGAATTTAAAAATAAATTGATATACTCATATTTATTTAATAACTAGTATATTAATTTTAAATAACAAAGTATTTTTAATTATTTTATTGGTTGCCTTATGTAGGCCCTATATAAAACGTGACCGTAAATAAAACACAATCATTTTAAGTATGGCCATATAGGGGCCTCAAATGAATAAAAAATTATTTTTGCCACATTAGGGCCATGCGACAACCCCGTTACGATCCAAAGAGGGCCCTTATCCGATGCCATTGAAGGTCCGCATCATATACATCATGCAGTTACCTTAAAGTGGTAGAAAAACATCTTTATTTTTTTCAGTATCAATCTAATCTCCTGTAAGCTGTTAAAAATACAAATATTATTATACAATCATAAAAACTTAATTTTTAAACACTTAGAGAACTACTGCACATCTTTAAATCATATTCACACAGTTATAGCAATATTCAATTTTTAATCTTCAAATTCACAGAGAACCACACATATATATATGGGTGATTCTCTCTCTCTCTCTCTCTCTCTCTCTCGGAGTGTTCTCGTATTCTTTTTGCTGTCGTATACCGTCGACCCAAGGCCTCTTATCCAGTTGAACTATTCGTCCTCTTATTAGAATGTATGCCAAACTACACTGATACGATCATCACAGGTGACTTTAACATGAATATGGCGACTTACTCTACCGACTCTCTATATATGAGCGGTGTCAATGCCAGTCTCTCTCTGCACTTGGTTCCTTCTAGCCCTACTCATCACACTCTAAACAGAAACGTTTTCCATCTAATGCCTGGCTCAACCTATTTATTGTAAGCAACCCAGATAAAATTATTAGTTACTCTAAGTCAACTGCTCCTTTCATGGCTGGGCATGACTACATCGAGCTGTCTCAGTATTCGCAGTTCTCATAAAGAACTCTCACCACGCAGAATCTCGAGCGTATTACTCATCAATCTATTGGTGAAGCGCTTTTAGTAACGCCATTCAGCTATAACCAAAGTAATAATCTGCAAGTCAACGTCTCAAACCTTACAAGCTGCATTGTCGACGTTTTTGATGTTATTGCTCCGCAATGTACCTATGTTATTAAAATTCTAAACCATGGGTTACTAAATCTATTAGGGACACTATGCGCGAGCGTGACAAGGCATATAGAAGAGCTTTGAGGATTGGGAGGAAAATTGATTTACTTCACTTTAGATCGCTCCCTAGGACGGTTTCAAGTGCCCTTGACTCTGCCAAAAACAAATATTTTTCTGATAAGATAGGTAAAGCATGCTCGGTTCGTGCAAAATGGCGTGTCCTTAAGAATATGGGGCTAGCAACTACAAATCGGCCTTCCCCGATTCTATACTTTACGTCGCACGAGTTAGTATCTCATTTTACTTCAGTAACGAATTTACATAATCCTACCACAGCTGAAGAACTACAAATTATTATATCGTCTATAGCCTCTGGTCCAGTAGTCACTTTTGTGACAGCCAAGGAAGTATATGCTGCCATTAGTGCGCCCGGCTTAAGGGCGATGGGACCCGAACAAATGTCCGCAATCAATCAATCAAGGAGTCTATCTTTCCGGATGAATAGAAGAGAACGTATTTACGACTTCTGGCTAAGACATCCCAAATCACTCTTATAAGCGATATCAGGCCGATTGCACATCTGTGTGAGACCTCAAAGATACTTGAACGTCTGGTCTACAACCAGGTTGCCGACTATCTTGAGCTTAATCAACTACTGAATGCAAGTCAAGCCGGTTTTCGCAAAGGTCACAGCATAGTTGACGATATCAGACTTGGAATAGAATTCCGTAAGATTACAGTTGCGGTATTCTTTGACTTCTCCAAGGCCTTTGATACTGTACCTCACAATATTTTATTAACTAAGTTGAGGGACTTATGAGTTATTCTGACTCTGTTACCAACTGGTTCTATTCATATTTATCAAATCGATATCAGACGGTGATTGATGATGAGGGGCGTCCATCGGCCTGGTTATCAGTCAATGCGGGAGTTCCTCGGGGTAGTGTTTTGGGACCCTTACTTTTTCCCTTGTTTATTAATGATCTACCTAGAGTTCTATAATGGTCATCTCACATGATCTATGCTGATGATACCCAGATCTACTATTCTTTTCCCCTCGCTGATTTTAATCTGGCAATCAATCAAATTAGTGAAGAAGTATCTGCGGTCGCAGACTGGGCAAAGAACAATGGTCTCTCGCTAAATATTTCAAGGTAGCAAGGCCTATGTTTCTCGATTGGATCTAACCCAAGTAAACAAAATCACAGTTGGTGGCAGTATGGTTCCCTATAAGTCTGAGGTTAAGTATCGTGGAGTGTGGCTTTACGTTTCCATCGACGTGCATTGACTCTTCAATTTCGAAAGTACATAGTTCAGACCCTAGTCCTCCCACACTTAGATTATGCAGCAGCATTCCACCACGGAGTTGATAAGGCTAGAGAGCAGCTGCAGCGCTTACAGAATTCTTGTATTAGATTCATATACGGAAACGTTCCTAGGCGCTCCCACATCACTCCGTATAGGCTTGATCTGGGTTGTCTACCCGCTCGTGGAAGACGTCAATTTCTTATCGCGACACTTGCCTTCAGAATCATAATTGCGCCAATCCTCGCTATTTGCTTAACGAAGTCAAGATTGTTGATAGAGACATAGTAGTACGAGGCTCTGTCCGTCTGCCGCAGAGAACACTAATTTTCAAGTTCCCCCGTACAGAAGCGTGGAAAAGATCCTTCAACATTGCCGCATCTGAGATCATCAATTCACTCTCTCCCATCACCTTCTCATTGGATGAACTGACGGATTTCAGAAGCCGGATTTTTGATCTGCTGCTAAGTGAAGAACGTCTTGATTGGGAACGGAGAGTTCAAATGAGGGATTGACGGTACCGCGTAACGTAATTGAACCTATTTGAATTTTAAAGGTGTGCGAAAATAAGGCTGGGTTGCTTGTATGTTTGTTTGCGTATTTACTGTACATTACACTTCACTACATTACACTATATTATATTATATATTGCGTGTTATTATTTCGTATTGCGTATTTGTGCTTACTATAATTATTTTATACTATATTTTATATTTTATATACTATCAATGTTAGTTTATTTTACATCTTCGTATATCTGATGGGATCAGATGGGGTATGGGGTCACACACCAAGATCTTAATAAAACTATATTTAAATCTCTCTCTCACTCTCTCTCTCTCTCTCTATATATATATATATATATACACATAGGCTGTTCCACAATTAAAATAAAACTCGATTTTACTCGGACAGATTAAAATTGTTTTCTTGTTTTTTATCACATATAACCAACCAGCCTTCATTCAATTCAAGAAATATCTAGTATTCATTTAATTAATAAAACGCCTAACAATAATACACATTCTGATATACGCTTTGAAAAATATTTTTTTTTTATAAAAGTAAATTCTCAAACTTCGATTCGTTTTTTATTTTAATATTCCATATTTATGTAACATTAAATTAATTTTTTCGAACTACATCACTATTTTTATATATAATTCGAAATGACTCTTTGATAACCGCACACAATACAAAAAATAAGGGTATATGCAACACGTGCGTGGGTCTCTCATAATTTACGAAATCCCATTCAAACACTTGTTGCGCAATATATACTATTTTCTTTTATATATATATAGTGTATCATAAAATAGCGTATGTACAACACTTGCATACATTTTTCACACTCGTGCGATCAAACCATTTCATGCACTATGGTTGCACGATGTACTATTAATTACCTATTACGAACGATTTTCAACAGGTGTTTTTCTATTAGGATATTTTGAACCAAAGATATTAAAACTTTAAAATTACATATTCGATTTTTTTACTGTAGTCGACGTGAATTTGAGAGAAGTAGTGCAAATACGAATCTAAGGTAATTACACTGAGAAAAATGGTAATGGTATATATTAAAAATTACTACACTGTTACAGTAACGTACTCTTTAAAAATAAATTAGTGAAAATTCGGCAGTAATTTGCTTAGTTAAAATAATTTTTCTAAGTAATTCATGGATTTTTTCGAAATTAAACAGTGAATTATTCTCTAAATATGAAATAGAGAAAAGTCGGTCACCATCTACACCGATTACTGAATATTTACAAATTAAATAGTGATTATTAACTAGATATACAGTAAATATTCACTTTTAGATTAGTAATTATTATTAATCAGTAATAGTAACTGACTTTTCACTGCATAATTAGTGAATGTGCACTAAATTATATTATAAACAGCATATTTCTTCCATTAATAAATTTGTGAAAAAACACTATAAGTAATTACTGATGATTAATAATGTATTTATTTTACTAAATCATTAGTAAATTTTTCAATAATTAATTAGTCTAATTAATAAAGTGAATATTCTCTAATTCATTAGTGTACAGTTATTATTTGGATTAGTGATTTTTAACTCATTAGTATTGAATAAGTGATTATTCACTGGAATAGATTTCTATTTATTGTTTAATGAGTACACTTTGCTACTTCAATTAATTACTGAAAAAATTAGTGACCTACTTATCACTTTTTCAATCAGTGATCCATTAATTACTTAGTGGTTATTCACTATTTTACCTTAAGAAAGTGTAATTTTTACTATATTTTTTACAACAATTTTTGTTATTAATTACAATATAAATAAAAATGACATGTTAACACTTGCTACAAAATATATAATGAAAATTTATGATTATTCAAGTATATCCCGATACGTCAGGCTATAACAATATAGTCATTATAAATATTGTATTTTTCTCAGTGTATACATCTAAACAACTCCATTTACATGTAAAATTCTACGTCCGAACTAATAGTGCATTTGCCAGTCGTAGATAGTACTTAAGGGTATCTCAAAACCAAGTAACAATTCAAACTTCCCGCGCTTACAATAATTTATTTAAAAAAACACTGTTTTTATCAAAATAAATATTTTTATTAATATCACATGAAAAATACGATAACAGTGCCCTCTGTAATCATATAATCTATAATGGTGCAAAGCTACAGTGCGATTATGTAATTTTGTGAGATTAATTGTTTTAACAAATTTTAGTCACAGATTACATACATTGTAACGTAAACAGTAATGTTCTTGTAGTTATTTAATATTAGTTTCTAATTTGTATAAAAACGGTAGTCCTCAGTAAGGTTGCAAAAATTTTAATTGCAAGAAAATTTAATTAATAATTACTTTTCGACTGGGTATATGCACTTAATATTAATATAATTAAATTTGTAATGAGTAATTAGACTTACATTTTTAATTAATTATTATATTGACTCGTTTGGTAAATATAGAGTATACCATTCCATTAATGTCTACTATGCGCAATCAAATCATCTATTCTCTTCAATTTACATAAGATCCATAAAAATTTACCGTAAGATAATAAAAGAAAATGCGCATATTTATACAAGGTAATCAACAGCCTATTCTTGGAAACTTGTAAAAGCTCAAAACGACGAATCGTACACGTATAACGTGTATATATATATATATACACATAGGCTGTTCCACAATTAAAATAAAACTCGATTTTACTCGGACAGATTAAAATTGTTTTCTTGTTTTTTATCACATATAACCAACCAGCCTTCATTCAATTCAAGAAATATCTAGTATTCATTTAATTAATAAAACGCCTAACAATAATACACATTCTGATATACGCTTTGAAAAATATTTTTTTTTTATAAAAGTAAATTCTCAAACTTCGATTCGTTTTTTATTTTAATATTCCATATTTATGTAACATTAAATTAATTTTTTCGAACTACATCACTATTTTTATATATAATTCGAAATGACTCTTTGATAACCGCACACAATACAAAAAATAAGGGTATATGCAACACGTGCGTGGGTCTCTCATAATTTACGAAATCCCATTCAAACACTTGTTGCGCAATATATACTATTTTCTTTTATATATATATAGTGTATCATAAAATAGCGTATGTACAACACTTGCATACATTTTTCACACTCGTGCGATCAAACCATTTCATGCACTATGGTTGCACGATGTACTATTAATTACCTATTACGAACGATTTTCAACAGGTGTTTTTCTATTAGGATATTTTGAACCAAAGATATTAAAACTTTAAAATTACATATTCGATTTTTTTTACTGTAGTCGACGTGAATTTGAGAGAAGTAGTGCAAATACGAATCTAAGGTAATTACACTGAGAAAAATGGTAATGGTATATATTAAAAATTACTACACTGTTACAGTAACGTACTCTTTAAAAATAAATTAGTGAAAATTCGGCAGTAATTTGCTTAGTTAAAATAATTTTTCTAAGTAATTCATGGATTTTTTCGAAATTAAACAGTGAATTATTCTCTAAATATGAAATAGAGAAAAGTCGGTCACCATCTACACCGATTACTGAATATTTACAAATTAAATAGTGATTATTAACTAGATATACAGTAAATATTCACTTTTAGATTAGTAATTATTATTAATCAGTAATAGTAACTGACTTTTCACTGCATAATTAGTGAATGTGCACTAAATTATATTATAAACAGCATATTTCTTCCATTAATAAATTCGTGAAAAAACACTATAAGTAATTACTGATGATTAATAATGTATTTATTTTACTAAATCATTAGTAAATTTTTCAATAATTAATTAGTCTAATTAATAAAGTGAATATTCTCTAATTCATTAGTGTACAGTTATTATTTGGATTAGTGATTTTTAACTCATTAGTATTGAATAAGTGATTATTCACTGGAATAGATTTCTATTTATTGTTTAATGAGTACACTTTGCTACTTCAATTAATTACTGAAAAAATTAGTGACCTACTTATCACTTTTTCAATCAGTGATCCATTAATTACTTAGTGGTTATTCACTATTTTACCTTAAGAAAGTGTAATTTTTACTATATTTTTTACAACAATTTTTGTTATTAATTACAATATAAATAAAAATGACATGTTAACATTTGCTACAAATAAATATATAATGAAAATTTATGATTATTCAAGTATATCCCGATACGTCAGGCTGTAACAATATAGTCATTATAAATATTGTATTTTTCTCAGTGTATACATCTAAACAACTCCATTTACATGTAAAATTCTACGTCCGAACTAATAGTGCATTTGCCAGTCGTAGATAGTACTTAAGGGTATCTCAAAACCAAGTAACAATTCAAACTTCCCGCGCTTACAATAATTTATTTAAAAAAACACTGTTTTTATCAAAATAAATATTTTTATTAATATCACATGAAAAATACGATAACAGTGCCCTCTGTAATCATATAATCTATAATGGTGCAAAGCTACAGTGCGATTATGTAATTTTGTGAGATTAATTGTTTTAACAAATTTTAGTCACAGATTACATACATTGTAACGTAAACAGTAATGTTCTTGTAGTTATTTAATATTAGTTTCTAATTTGTATAAAAACGGTAGTCCTCAGTAAGGTTGCAAAAATTTTAATTGCAAGAAAATTTAATTAATAATTACTTTTCGACTGGGTATATGCACTTAATATTAATATATAATTAAATTTGTAATGAGTAATTAGACTTACATTTTTAATTAATTATTATATATTGACTCGTTTGGTAAATATAGAGTATACCATTCCATTAATGTCTACTATGCGCAATCAAATCATCTATTCTCTTCAATTTACATAAGATCCATAAAAATTTACCGTAAGATAATAAAAGAAAATGCGCATATTTATACAAGGTAATCAACAGCCTATTCTTGGAAACTTGTAAAAGCTCAAAACGACGAATCGTACACGTATAACGTGTATATATATATATATATATATATATGTATATATGGACTATTTCACGTCAAGTGGTATAATGAAAATTTTAAATTGCACCAAATTTTGAGAACAGGCTGAAAATATCTTCCAGAAAATAGAAAAAAAAATTTTGCTAAAAATAATTAGACTGATGTTAGTTATTCCACCATAAAAAATGGAAATTTTTCAATTTAAAAAAAAAATTGCTTTTTTCAAAGCCATTTATCTCAAAATCAATTGATTTTTTTGAAAAAACATAACATGCAACTTTTGTTCAAAATAATCTATAGAACTTATCTAGCCAGGTTACAATCCTTAATTTTAAAATCTCAAAAAGATCGGACACCCGGAAATATAAAAAAAATTGATTATCAAAAAAAGGCGACCACGCCACAATTGATTTTAATCTAACACCGCTCAAAAAATCATATTTTTCAAGAGTTTTTGAATGGCGGTAGTTAGATTATTGGCCAAGACCGCTGGTGAAAGTTATGCCTTAAAATACATGAAAATTAGTGATTTTATGAGGTTTATGAGGCATAACTTTTAAGAGCGGTCTTGGCCAATAATCTAACCACCGCCATTTAAAAGCTCTTGAAAAATGTGATTTCTTGAATGATGATAGATGAAAATCAATTGTGGCGTGGTTGCCTTTTTTGATAATCAATATTTCCGGGTGTCCTATCTCTTCAAGATTTTAAAATTAAGAATTGTAACCTGGGTAGATAAGTTCTAAAGATTATTTTGAACAAAAGTTGTATGCAACGTTTTTTTCAAAAAAATTAATAGATTTTGAGATAAATGGCTCTAAAAATAGCAATTTTTTTAAAAAATTGAAAATTTTCCAGCCTGTTCTTAAAATTTGATACGATTTAAAATTTTCATCATACCAGTTCGCATGAAATAGCCCATGCACACACACACACACACACATATATATATATATATATATATATATATATATATATATATATCGGATAATTAGTACTAAAAGTAATAAAAAAAATAATAAAAAATATCAATAATATTTTAAAAAAATAAAAAAATATAAAATTTACAAAAATTATAGTAAATATTAATATAAACTATATAATTCTAATTTATAAACTGTATCAATTTTTCTCAGTTTGTCACTCTCTCACTCGTTTACTAGTCACTATATTGCAATTTCTAATCTAAAATTTTTCTCTGTAATAGAATAAATGAAACGATTATTACTAATATTGACCGGTTTTCCTATAAGACAACGAGTTTTAAAAATATTGTTCAAATCGTAATTGCAGGAAGTAATTGGAGATTATCAAATTGTTCATATATTGAATCAAATTGACAAACTGCGTTTGAGCCAAGTCGAAGGAAAATTTTGTTGCACGTGATAGAAATTGTATAATTTAACATTTAAACGACGTTTAATGCCAGTCCTTACTTCGTCAATCCTTTACTCATTTGGAGTTTTTCCACCTTGCTTGTATTATTTTGTAATTGTTTTTCTATGTAATATGTATAATGTTTTTTAAATTTTACGTTACCCTAAGTTATATATATATAAGTATATATGTATAAACATTAATTATCATTCGTTGAGCTCGAGAGAGTAAATTTTTTATTTCAGAAATGTAGTTTTTTGAGTGTATCATATATATATATAGGGGTATATATTTGACTTATCATAATTTTAACTACAAAAACAGTAATTTTTATAAATCGCTTTTCGAATAATAAATCCGAACTCTAGATAAAGTCCCACGAACTAAAAATAAAAAAAAATGACAACACCGGTCTCTACGAAATAATCGGAAAATTCGAAAAGAATTCAACCACATTCGAAATATATATCGAAGCATTAGCGCGCTTCCGGGAGGGACGCGCATTAGCTAACCAATCCGCGCGTTATCACTTTTGAACTCTGGCCTCGAGCGCACTTAGACCGTCATTAACGCGCAAGACGCGAAGCTTGTAACCCGAATAATTGCGAGTTCTCTTACATACTGCGATTTTTGCTCACTCAAGATGGATACAAGATTCTTCGTTTTTACTCTCGTTATTTACGTGCCGTTTGTCAGTAAGTTTTTTCATTCTCTGTGTGTGTACGTGTGTCACATCGTAGTGCTTCTTTCGGGAAATTTGTTTTTTAAAGTGAGATTTATGAAAAATTGTTTTTGGGTGGAAGAGGATTAATGTATTTCCTTGATTTTTTTTTGTACGGTGGTTGAACGTGGTAACGTTTTTAATTTTCTCCTTTATTAGGTTTATACTGGAGAAAAGAAAATGAATTGCGTTAAATATACTTAATTGAATAGTTGTTGAAAACTAAGATTGTTTTGTAGTTACACAATTAAAATGCTTTTCAAACTTTTAAGCAAATATTTCTTAGTTTTAAAAAAATTATTTTTAAATATTATAGTGTACTCACGAACATTTTCTCTTCAGTGCACAATTGATGCACTTTTGATAAACAACAGCTGATAGATAACGAATCGCTATAACTCATCAACGTTTGAAAAATAATAGGTAGATTTTTCTCGATGATTTTTCAAATAAAACAACGCAATAAAAACTGTACGCAATCTATACAATCTTAATATATTACGGACCAATAACAAATCATTAAGGACATGTTGGACCAAGATTACAGGGATCTACTTTTCCAACTTAGTAATCGTATAGAAAACATTAAATTAAAAATATGAAAAAATCCATAGAGATAATTCGAAATATAATAGAGAGTTTCACGTTGCGACTTTTTTGAAAAAAGTAATGTATTTAATTGATTTTAAATAAAAAAGAGTCGGTCGGTAATTTAATAATCAGCATTATTCGAACACAAAAACTGTATTGATATTAACAATTTAAAAATTAAAAAACATTCATACACATTGTTTAAAACAATATAAGAGTATGAAATTCTCATATTTTCCAAAATAATAACCCAGAATTAAATAATAAAATTATTTATTAACCAAAATAATTACCTTTTCAGGACCTCTTAACCTTTTTAATGTAGATAGATGAAAAATGTTAATTAAAACAATTATAACGTAAATAATTTTTTTTTAACATGACGTAAATAATTACAAATAATAAAAAAAATATTGGATTAGTATTTTTAGATTAATAATTGTATATTTAAAAACAATCGCGGCGATAATATTCTAAATAAAAATATGATAAAATTCTAAATTAATTTAGGTCTTAAAGGGTTAAGCGTTGATTTTTAAAATTAATACCGTCATTCATTAATAATTATAAACACGTTTAAAATACGCGTGTAAAAAGGAAGCGATGAGATAATCGATATATCGTATGTGCTCAAGCAAAACACGAGATGTTCATATGCCATTCCTTTGTACGTTTTACAAAGTTTATTTATAAAAATAAAAAATGGTATCTGAAACAATAGATTTTTTTTGTTTTATTTTTCTTTGTTACTCGGAGTGTCGAATTAAAATTTTCCGATATTACGTTATGTATATATCTACAAATTACGCGTGATGTAAAAGTAATTACGATATATACGTACCGTTTCATCGTATACGAAAATAATAATGTAAAGTAAAAAAATATAATAATATAAATTAATATTTATATGTGTATATATATATATATATATATATATATTTACATATATAAAGTGCATCATTCTTGATGTATTGGATCACATTGAATTATATACCAATCAAAAATCAGGATAAAAAACAATTTGAATTTAATTATAATACTTTTGTTCGTTGCGTTTAAAATTCACGTGACGGCAGAAGGGCTATGTGTAAGTTTAAAGGATTTTTTTTCTTTCTTGATCGTAAAGAATATCTTAATTTTTTAATACTTGATACATGCAAAATTATTTCCCATCAACTTAAAAAAATATGTCCTTACAATATATTCATTAAATTATTCACGCCATTGATTAACTATTATACATGTTGATTTACGTAAACTTTACGATAAACTTTTAATATTAACAAGATGATTTCTAAGCACGTATTTGTTAATATTCTCTTTCCTCGTTGACAATAAAACTATATTTATCTTTTCGTTAAAAAGAAACGGGTAATACAATGCAATCCCAAAGTCGATCAGAACGATCGATCGACAATTAACCTCGAATATCTCTGTTTATATTGACACAGGTGGAAAATGCACCCTCGACGTGAACAAAGACTACAACGTGAGTTCCCCCCTATTCCTAAGTCGAAACACTTTGGACATCGTTTACCCGGAGAAAACGTCACCGAAGTACCTTTCGTTCAAATCTGGCGAGGAACAGCTGATTCACTGCACCGGTGGTTGGATCACCAGACACAACGTCTCCATCGACTTAACCAGCGAGGTAGCGAAATGCGTGAACGGATTGACATTTGCCAATCCAGCGAAACACCTCGAGTATCCGTTCAGTCAGCTGAGCTGTTCGAAAAATCCGGTCCCCGTCACCAGGGAAGACGAAAATCGCAAATGTCGTAACGGAGTGATTGTTGACATCGGTTATCAAGTGACACCGACGGTTTTCAAAAGAACGATAGATTTGTGTCATATCAAGAATTTGGCGACTACTAGCTGGGCCCACGCGAAGATTCACAGCGCCATCGGTGGTAACAGAAATCGGCAATCCACTTCACCGGCTTTTAGCAAAGGGTCTTACTTCAACGACGTTTTGATTTCTCAGGTTTATCCGAGATCGTATCAGTATAGAACATTTATGGGGATTTTTAAGAACGACGCGAAATTGGTTGATCGGTATCTGCCGAAAGATGGTGAGTCATATTTGCTTTTTTCTTTATCAAATATTTTATGGTAATATAAACATATACTTTATGAAAACATAATCAATTCTTTCATAAAATATTGTTAAGGACATTATATATTACAATAATAATTACAGATAAATATTTATTTACGTAAAAAAAATTATTATGTATAATATATTAAATATTTTTTTGACCGCGCTTATACGTCACTCGAGACAATATATATTGCTCTGCAATAGTTTATATTTTTACGCGGGAATGTTGTGTAAATATAAAATCTTTTAAATATATATAATATATTAAAATGCATATAAAGTAAAAAAAACGCTAATCGCTACATCGTAAACGTAAAAAAATTGCATAATTATCAGTGTTAAAAGCCATTAAGAATCCGTGTAATTAAAAAGGTTATTTATTTATTTATTTAATTATTTATTTACTAATTCATTTATTTAATTATTTATTTTTTTACTTATTTATTTATTTACTTATTTATTTAAATTCAAACGAACATAAAAGCCCTAATACAAAAATACAAAATATTGCCAGTCTAAGAAGTAAAAATAGACTACAAATTTAACAAGTAATTCTTACAATCATTATTAAATTTACCAATAGAATTTGATTCTTTAACATTGTCTGGAAGTGCCTTCCACAACCTATACGCATTCTATAAATCGATGAAAAATAAATATAATTAACAGACTTTATCTCTTTACTTATGAAAAGTTTATAGTTAAAAACTAGTCGTTCAACTGAAAATAAGACCAATAAATGGAATCGTGTTTACTGCTCTCAAAATACTCAATTTCTACTATGGCTATAGTATTTTTTCGAAGTTATAGTATTCTTTAACTATAATATAATATAATAAGGATAAGGAACGTTGACACTGTTGCTTAATCAAACTGTAATCACACAAACTCATAAATTTCTTTTATTTTTTTATTTGATTTCATCGATTAAAGGCTTGTTCAAAAATTGCTAAATTCGATGTTGTTAAATAAATGCATTAAAAATTGTAAGACGTAGATGGTTCAAACACACTTAGTTATGACGCATATAATTATATTGAACAAATTTCAAATTAATTATTCAAAATATTAAATTCGTTAAAAATATAAGCCGTTACCTATTGGAGTCGAATATAAAAATTAAAAGAAATTCGTATAAGTTTGAGTGATTATTCTCATTACCATTGTTTCGAATAGCATAGCAATAGCATCATAATTTTTTATTTTTACTTTTTTTAACTTTTAAAATATTTTTAAAATACTGCTAATATTTATGTATACACTTCATATCAAATAATAATTAGAGCGAAAAACAGTTTTTTTAAACAAAATCTATATATCTTGGGCACTAGTAACTACGATAACCTTTTGACTGCTGGTATTTTTCTTTGAAAATTAATATTTTTAAAAGGTAAAATTAATATTCGTGCACATGCGTAAACATTCAATATATCAAGAGAAGTTTTGAAGATCACGGGGGCTCATATATTTTAACCAGGCGTTTGGGAAGAGTCGAATCGATATTTAAGATTTAGAGATTTTATAAATAACGATATATTTTCCTTGCGAATGACATTTTTACTTTTTTATTGGGATAATCTATAGAAAAATCACCGCAAAATGTTATCGAAAAAAACCAGAAAAGTCATAGGCAAAAGTATCAAAACAAATGTAAATAAATAAATAAATAGATAAAATGATAAATAGATAAATTGATAAATAGATAAATTTTGATAATTCTACAGTATATATAAATGCCGAAAAATAAATTATGAAACTTCAGTTTTGAATATGAAAACTATACCTATACATTACTGTCCCATATTTGTTATCCATACCGGCAGTCTAAAGATTAAGCCGGTTAAAATTATTTTTTTTAGATCTTAATGGCTTATTCCTAGCATAGATGGAGAATTTTGAGGTTACATAAAACCAATATTATGACCATAAATGATAAATTTATTGCCAGTTGTATCAAATGGATAGTTTTTAGTCAAAAAAATGTTTCATAAATCCTTTCATTTCTATACTATCGTGACATACATTTTTTAGAAATTCCCTATAGTATAGAAAAATAAAAAAAAGGTTTATGAAAATTTTTATTCAGCCAAAAACTAACCACTTTGCCAAAAATTGACCAATAAATCTTCGTAATTAACAGACAACAAAATTATTTCGACTAACATCAAAATCTCCAATTTGCACTAGGCCCATTAAACTTATATGGAGAAAAATTTCTAGTAATTTTTACCTTACATTCAAAAAAGTAGAATCTTATCTAAAGAGGAAACAATCTGAAATAGATATGGTTCAAGAAGAAGTCTGGTGGTATTAAATGATTCTTCTGCAATTAAACTGAGTCTTATGCAAATAATTAGGGATTTAAGGATACATTTGAAACTAAAAAATTGGAATTCCTTTAAATTAATTTAAGTGTTACGTATGAATTTTTTCACATATTTAGTTCGATAATTGCAGAAAAATTTAAAATGTTTGAAAGTAGATCCCTGTAATTTGGCTATCACATCTTCTTAAATTTAGTAAGTTGATTTTTAATTTCAAACACAGTCAACTAAATTATAGAACAAATCGTGTAACATCAAGCAGATTTCTTCTTCTTGAAGCATATATTTTACAATAATTCTTAAGTAATAAATGTGGCATGTAAACATGGAACGAACTATATTTCTGATAAATTTAACCATACTGTATAGTAAAATTTATCCTTGCACATACATGTAATTTTTAACAATTTAAAAAAAAAAAAATTCATCCTACTTTTACCACGTTTATAGGGTGTAAAAATTATCAGAAAATTTTCTTCTAGCATTTAAAGACGCAAAATTACTATATACACATATAATATAATAGTTAGAACATTAAAAAACTATTCGGTAAACAGGTGATAAGAAAAACTACTTCGTGAAAGGTCACCTGGTAGCCCGAGCCGACATGTTTTACCACGCCGAGCAATGGAGCACTTACTTCTACGTGAACGTTCTACCGATGTGGCAAAGTATTAACAACGGCAATTGGAAAAGCGTGGAGTCGACGGTACGCCGATTGGCCAGTATAATCGGTGACCTTGACGTTTGGACCGGAGGTATCGGTGTCCTGAACCTAGACGGAAAAGACATTTACTTGTCGCGCGATAAGAAAAACGTTTCCAGACCTCTGGTACCTGCACCCAAATTGCTCTACAAACTTGTTCACACCGATTCGAAAAACGAAGCTTTGGTATTCGTGACCGTAAACAATCCTCACATCGATACCGAATTACCCAAAGAGTATCGGATTTGTCCGGAATACAAAACCTGTGCCGACAAGTTTCCCAATTTCAAGAAATTTTTCGAAGGGTACACTTATTGCTGCCTCTACGATGATTTTGCCAAGAGCTCGGTGTACAAACATTTGGACATACCGGCGGACCTTCAAAATGTCAAACCGTTGACATTGAATTAGGGATTAACATTTTTGCTCGAATATACGTGTAAATAATTTTATCGATTAAACCATATTGTATTTCTTATTTTTAGTCTATTGGCGGTTGAACGTTTTTTTACCGAGAGAGATATTTAATTTTAAGGAGCTACGTATATATATATATACACGTAATAAGAATTCATTAATAGATTGTAAGTGCGGTATTTAGTGTTGTTAAATATATGTGAGTATTTTGTATAGGCAAGCGTTTAGAGTGTAAGTGTAGAATATTTTAACAGAAACAAATAAAACGAAGAATGTTTGAACGATTTTATTTTTAAGAAACAGTATTGTTATATTTTTTTTTATTACAATAAATTTCATTGTTTAAATGTATTTTTTGCGTTATAAGGTTATGAAAAGACAATTTACTAATTAACAATTTCTTTTAATAATTGTATCAAACCTTTTCACTTGATACTTTTAACTTGAAATAATTAATTATTAATTAGTTATTTACGTAAAAACAATAAGGTAAAAGTTCCTATTAATAAACATCTCGAATGTGTCTCATTTGGAACACTCGGAAAGAAATGAATTTACAAAATAATCCGCATGTTTAAATAAATAATTGAAATATTACTGGATTAAAATTAATGACATTCATTTCCAAGATAAATCAAGCAAATACTAGTAGAATAACTAATAAATAAAAAATCTATAACTAAATATTTAATTTGAAAGTTTCACCAAATCGTATGTATTGACTGTCACATTAGTCACAAAAGTTCAATTATTTCAATCAAGTATTTAAGTCTGTATTTGTTAATAAACGTAAGGTTCAGTATGATTTATATATTTTAATAGAATTTTCATTAAATTATTAAGTGTTCCGTCCGACGTACATATGATTTTGTATCTGTCCCAATTATTAAACGGTATAGACACCTTATTTAACTGATATTAATCACTTGAAACATTAGTTTTTATATTACAAAAAGCAATAAAAACAATCTATAGTCAATATAATTGTTATATTTTAGCACACATAACTATCTATTGATGTTGATATTTAACCTGTAAATTATACTGTTTAAGGTTATCTTTTTAGTTAGCCTTTGTATTAAAAAAACAGGTATTATTCTTTAATTTATGTATCTAAAATATATTAAAATACAAACTATATACTTTGCGACGTTATTAAAATTTTTGGAATAAACAATTTCCGTTCCCGGTCGAAACGCCGATAAACTAAGTTTTTTATAACAAAGAAAGAAACACCTGCACGGCCGACTCTCTCAGAGGGAATCCCGTTGAATTAAAAGTAGACCGGGTTCAACTAATCACCACCGAAAATTGTCTTATCGAATAAATACTAGCTCTTAAATTAAATAGCAGATTCCTATGTGGAATCCACTGTCACCACTATTACGCGAGAGATACTTGAGAAAAAACACTCGTAATTATGAAGTCGCGAAAACCCAACGTATTGCTACTAATATAAATAAAAAACCCCCGTGAACCTCACTAATAAAACCGGTGATACTCTTACGTTTGACCAACTCTCGAATCGCTATTAAAAACAACACGATAAATAACGTAATTGCTTACCAATTTGGAGAAAACACAATTAACGCAATAGAAAACAATATCAATAATAGCGATCCCTTCAACTTTTATTTTACTGCCTATTATTTTGTACAATATCCGCGAATAAGTGTGTGCGCGTTTAATGTACGTGTAAGTGTAAGTGTGAAGTGCGCACACCTTTCTCACCGGCCGGACAACATGCGTTAATTCAGTGACGTCTACCCCCACCAACGCTACCACGAGAGACACCGTGTATAATAAAGGTATTATATATTATTAACTATTTCTATATTACATCTTTTTCTTGTACAGATGCCGTGGTCCTGGAGAATCTGACCACCCAGGGAACCTTCACCTTCGGTCAAAAAAGCAACCTTCAACAACAAAGCAAGCTTCACCCACCCTGAACAACAACAATACACTCTCCAACCAGGTAAATAATAGTTTAATTATATTTATTACCATTAAATTATTATTAATCTCTTTTTATTATTATTTCAGGTAACACTCTGGTAGCAACATCACATTGCCCCCCCCCCCCCTAAACTTTGACTTACCTCTAAGTGTCTAAGTTTACTTACACGAAACACAGATATGATTCTTCTTTCTCAATCTTTCCTCTTCGACCCTTACTGATGCTATGAAGTCACCTATGTTCTCTACTACTACGTGGTGGCATATACCTCTTCAAATCCGTCACGTGTACTTTATTAACTCGACCCTTCGATTTCGAACTCATATATAATATATAAGTATTAGGGGATTTAACCTCTATAATGAGAATCTATTCCCTTCATGTGATTCGAAATATGTCCTGACTAAAACTTTATCTCCCGCTAAAAATCTGGTATCCTTCCGTCCCTGGTTATATACCCTAGCTTGTTTCTCCATTGATTTCTCTAAATTTTTAGCTACTATATCTCTCACTATATCTAATCTACGAACCCTATCAGCCCACACGGAATCACAATCCTACTAATTGGTTTAGGTTTCTCTACCTCCCTACGTAAACTCTTTACTGATTTTGGGTGTCTTCCGTAATTTAAAAACGCTGGTGACAGCATTGAATTGCCGTATTTAACGCGTGTCAGAATACGTGAAGATGTTAATCCCAATTCCGATGATCCGCTTCGACAAAAGTCGCAATCATTGTTTTAAGCGTGAGATTGCTACGTTCGACAGGATTTACTTGAGGGTGGTAAGGGGATGTAGTGATATGCTTCACCCCATATTCTACTAAAATATCGTTCAGATATTTGTTCTCGAACTCCTTACCATTATCTGTAAGTAAATATTCTAGAGTTTCCCAACGAAACAAAATTAACTCCTCGAACGCTCTCGCTACCACTTTACCATCAGCAGATTTCAATGGTTTTAACTCTACCCAGCAAGTAAATAAATCCTGAAATACCAACAGATATTTGCATTGACTTTTACTGTCCGGAAATTCCATCATATCCGCCGCAACGACAACCCACGGTTTTTCTACTACCCTACTACTCATCAGTCCCTGAGGTCCTGATTGAGATACTTTGTACTTTTGACAAGTTTCACACCCTACTACAAATTGAACCACCAATTTCCAGGGCTCTTCTCTATTGGTCACTAGGTCTAACAGTGGTTTGTTCCGGAATCTATACAGCATTCCATCTTCCACTTTCCACTGCTGATATCTATCAGGGAACTGCTAAACATTGCTCAGGTACCACAGATCGCCAATTTCTTTAAAGGCAACTACTACATTTTCTTTAGACTCGTACATCCTGGAGAGAGCATATGGAACTTGATTCAAGGCTCCTTTCCTATGAATTATTTCAAAATCTCATTGCTGCACCTCCAGAGCCCAACGAGCAAGTCTACCCGTCGGCTCTTTCAAATTTCTCAGCCATCTAAGAGCACTGTGATCCGTAATTGCCGTAAACTTGTACCCCTCAAGATACGGTCTCAACTTCTTGATTGCTGAGATCAATGTCAAACACTCCTTTTCAGTGGTTGTATAATTACGCTCCGCAGCAGTCAAGACCCTACTAATATAGACGATGGGATGTTCTCCGTCTTCCTGATCCTGTGTCAGCACAGCTTCCAAGGCAAAGTTGCTAGTGTCGCGCTGAACCTCGAAAGGCCTGCCGAAATCAGGTCCAGCAAGAACAGAAGCGGCAGTGAAGGTATGTTTCAATTCATTGAAAGCAGCTTGTTGCTCCTCTCCCCATGTCCATTCCTGTCCCTTACGCAATAACCTCACTAACGGTAACTTTACTCTAGCTTCGTTCTCAATGAACCTCGCGTACCACGCTACCATCCCAAAGAACCTTCACAATTCACCGTATACACGTGTCGGATAAAAAAGGGCCAGATATTCACTCGTGCCAATTTAAAAGAAAGGAATCAACAATATGGCTGCCAAAACCGACGACCGAATGCCAAACCCTTCAAAAAACTTTTAAATATTTTTTCTTAGCTATTTATTTGTTTATAGATTTTTTTCTATTATTTTAACACGTACTGGATATATTTGTAGCGATTTTTTTTCCCTAGTACTACGCAAACGTTTAGCGTACGCCGAATTCGTCCAAGCGACCCGTTCCACTATGCCACACTTCTGAGCTATAAGGGTACTGGACAGGGCCTATAGGACTGTCGGCGCTCGCAGAGCGGTGGTAGGGCGACTTCGACAAAAAGGGATAAGAGAGAGCGACTCAGGGAACGGGGGCATTGAGTTTTGGCGAACAGTCTGCAACGCAACCCATTATGTATTAAAAAAATAAATACAAATATTCTCCTCTTTAGTTCTGAGTTTTTTTTAAAAAAAGACCATCCCTACATATTAAATAAAAAAACTCTAAAATATAAAAACTATAAAGGTTCTCTTTCGACTGAGTATAAAATATCTTACACTCTGTTACAGTCGATTGCAGACAAAATAATTTATAAAAGATAGGTCTGACACTCTCATAGTTAATACAAATAATTTTTTTCAAAACTCCATTTTTGAAAATTTAAGCTAATTTGTCTTTAATTCTGTAACTTGACGAAAAATCTGGGAAAAGTATAGTATTGTATAGATATACATATATGAAGTATTTACAAAAGAATTCGACGTTATACTTAAGAACACTCAAATTTATTAAAAAGAAAAACAAACTTTTTACGTTTAAATTGTTCTAAAAACTAATTAAAATTTAAAAAATGACATAATTGTTTCATATAAAGATTTAATATATGTGTGGCGGTCAAACCGAAATTCAAAACTCCCGCGCGACAGACATCTTGTGCGAGTCGGAACGTAAAAGCCGTCAGTTCCGACGCCCGGCATTTTGTCGATTCTCTGCTCGCGGTAACCGCCTCTGCGGTGGCGAAGATTTTCGAATCAAGAAACTTCCGCGTTCGATCTCTTCAAGTACGCAGGTACCCGTTCGCCTTACAAATGTACCTCACTCTACGTTATCTATTTCTTGTTATAATTTGTTATTTTAACGTGTACAGGACAAGGTGAATAAATATTAATTGATAACATAACCTAGCGAGTGTTTCAACCCGTCACTTTCCTCGTTTCGATCGTCAAATCTCAAAATTTAAAATCTCTCGACGCGGGAAACAGTAAATTTAACATGTGTATAATTTGAGCTTTGAAATATACAAATATATGTATGCGGAGGAACACAAAATACGGAAATGATGAAGAAACTAGAAAAAATGGTATACCTTAAATCTACACGGAGAGAAGAAACAGACTAGCGTTGTAGGTTAGGCTGTCAGCGCAAAGTTGCAGGATGTCATACCGCGATGGTATGGCCGCCCTGCCAAAAGTTTCCATAGGCATCATAGGTGAAAACGCGCAGGGGGCGTGGCTAAACAAGCAATAGTATGACGACCATACCAACGTGGTATGGAATCACACAAAAGTAGTATGGATATCGCGCAACCATAGCACGATTTCACGGCGGGTAACGGTTGCAGAAACGTTCATACAACGCTGGTTTGTTTCTTCTCTCCGTGTATTTATGCTCATCTCTGAATGTTTGAATAACATTTGAGACATCGTTATTTCACGTTTATATCCCTTTATTTATTAAAAATACTTTCTTTATAATAATAAAATCACGAAATATATCACTCTATAAAACTACATATGTGTCACAATTTATTTTACCACATGTATATATATGTATTATATACCTAAATATAAAAACAGCGTTTACATATATATAATATACATTACTTTTAATTGTTTTCTTTTCGTGTTTTCTACGCAATATTATACATAAAATGTTAAAAATTTAAAATAAATAAATATTATAGACTATACTTATGTAAATGACTTTAAAAAATGTTTACCGAGGAAAATCTGTTATATTCAAAGTATGTATATATATATATATAAACGCTGTTTTTCTTGCTCGACGATTTCCTGAGATCGCTGATAAAATTATCTCAATGGAATAGCTGAGTGCGCGACAGGGAAAAACGTATATTTATATATATACGTACGATGGTTTGGTCATACATTTCGTATCTTTTAGATGTTTCGTTATTTTTTTCTCTTTCTCTCTTAGTTCGGATCGTTTCACTCATATATTGACGAAACTTGAACTTACACACTGAGAAAAAAGTTGTAATAAAAATGACAATACTGTCCATAGTAATGAAGTGACTAAATGTTAAAATTAAAAAATTTACCAGTGTGTATTTAGTAACATTTACTAAAAGTCTATTAATTTTTCTATAACATTTGTAATATTGACTATTAGTTATGTAAATTTCACTACACAGTATATTAATTTATTACATTTTGCTTTTTGACAGGATTGTCATTTTTACTACAACATTTTTCTCGGTGTATTTATGTACATTTAAATATATGTATATATGTATATCGTTTTGTTGAAATTATAGGGGATCATTAATTATTATGTTTATAATTTCATGGTGTGGTGTTACAGTTTTTTGAGATATGTATATACCGATGAGAATTAATAAAAGAAAGTATTCTAAAAATAGTTGAAAAGATTAAAAAGTTTTGAAAAAAAATTTGTTCTATGTAAAGAATATATAAATAAATTATATAATATATAATTTATATATTTCTTTTATTGTTTATAAAATTTATATGATGAAAAAATTTTTGAAAAGTATCAAGTTATTATAAAGGATTCAAATAGGCTCTTGTACTTATATTTAATTTATTTATTTTAAAAATCCAAACGATAATTTTAAAACATATATCATTTACAAATAATTTTTATTTAATTTTTTAAGATATTTTAGTGATGTGCGTTTTTGGGTAATAAAAATTTGTATATTAAAATAATTTTTTAAACAATTCAGTAAATATAAGAATTCGAGGTAAAATGAAGAAATTTTATAATATGTTAGTTGACAGTAACAAAACGCTTTGATGATACTTAAAAAAAAATTTAATTTTATTTATCAACTGTATATATTCTCTGCTGATTATGGCATTTGAGTGTACTGAAAAGGCCGAGAATATATCCCGATAAATTTAATTAAATACTTATATTAAAAGTTCTTTAAATTGGATGAAAAAAGCATATAAAATGAAAATGAACTGTTAAAATTCCTGGTAGAAAATTGATTGTCTGATAATGTTTTGAAATTAAAAATGTAGTTATTTTGTAATGATGAACTATTTTCTTCCGATTGGTAAATAAATGTTGATCAACAATGTTTGAGTTATCTCTTTAAAAAATTAATTTTTGATCTAAGCGAAATTCTTCCTATACTAGAATTAACCATGCGCGCTCCGTGCGCTCTTTCATTTTTTAACAGTGCTAATATTAAATAGCTGTCTTATTTAATAAAAAAAAAAACAATATTTAATAATATAATTATTATACTCCGAGTTTGTCAAGAAAATTCAAACATTACATTTTTCCCGCGTTGCCAAATCTAACAATGTTTTAGACGCATGCGCAAAACTTAAACCAATCACATAGCTGTTTCACTTGGCTTAACAACATCCGGCAATCATTTTTTGATATAAGGAAAATGTATCACTAAAAATGAAAAACTAGTTGATCCAATGTAATTAATTAACTTTTCTATAATCCAGCGGTATGTTTTTATATTTGTAAAAAATGAGTAATATAACTCGAAAAAAAGATTCTTCTTGATTTAAATTTATTTTTTAAATCTAACATCTATATTTTTCTCAGTGAGATATGGGGCAATTTCAACTCACCCTTAACAAATATAACCATCCATCATTAACAATATAATCTATCAAAAAACCTTGTCATTTAAGAAAGAAAAATGATTAAAAAAATATGGCACTTACACCGGTTGGCCTCCGAAGGAAGGATTCGACGTCTCTTGACACTTTTGAGAGGAAAAGGGTATATACACTGCTCGTAATCGTCGACGCCAGAGGAAGGAAGAGACTCGAAAGCGCGTGGGTCGTTATCGCCATTGAACTCCGGTTAGACCCGATAGCGGATCCCAAACGTATATATATTTTTCGACTCGTTCTTTCGCTGTAACTTTGAGAAAAATCGATTTTTCTATTACAACTTTTTTCATTTAATTTACTATTACTAGTAACGAATAATTTATTTCAGAAAATTAATTATTTAATTATTAATTTATAAATAAATTAATTATTAAATAAATTAATTAATTGCTGTATTAAAAATACTTCGTCTTTTACTAGAATTTTTCGCAATGTCTAAAACAAGTTTTTATAAAAAAAAGTTTAATTAGTTATATAATTATATATCTATTGATTTATTCAATGATTAATTTATTTATTCGTTTATTGATTTATTTATTCATTTATTTATTTATTTATTCTTTTATTTATTTATTTATTCATTGGTTTAATTATTTCACTTGATTATTTATTTTATTTATACACCTATTTAATCATTTATTTAATTTTTTTATTTGTTTAATTACTTACTTGTTTATTTCCTTTTTATTTACTTACTTATTTATTAGAGAATATAATATTTAAAACATCTTTTCTTTTTATTATTAATTGTATCAAACGAAAATTTTATGTACAATAATATCATATTCGAAATTCCCGGTTTTTCCCTACTTTACCAAGAGTAACCTATTTTACCGAGCGAATCGAAATATCGCACGCACGCGCATACATGCGTCGTCTCGTGTAAACGTAATAGTGAACTTCCGTTTTCCGTTAAAAATCGCCGGCCGGTCAGCGTTTAACTCAACGCTCCTGGCTCCACTCCACCATTTTCTTACTCGATTCACTAGGAAACGGTTCGTGAATGGCGATACCTACGCTTGATCAACGGCGTCTCTCTACGCGCGACAATCCGAGAACATCGTCGCTCAGAGTTATGATGCCGTCTTGAAATTAGGTAAATTTTATCACTTATTTTACTTTTTATTATTTTTTACTTTTATTTTTTGAATTATTTGTTTAAAATACATACGTTCCTTTGATAGACTGCATTTCGATTGGATTCCTCTTTCTTGTTTTTTTGACGGAAAAAAATTGTACGATTTGATTCGTTTTTTTTTATTTAAAAAATTAATTAAGTATTAATTATTGTAGAGATGAGATGTAGTTAGTTAGGTATTTTTACAATTTTTAAATATTACGCGGTATCCTTATATGTATTAAATTATTTATAGAAATATAATGTTTATTTGTTGATTAATTTTAACACTTTTTAATTAATTTCATGTATTTGTAACTTAATTTATAGTATGTTACATTATTGTTTTAAATCATCAGTATATTTACATTGTTTTTGTATTTATGAAATTAATAATGGAAAAACGATATTAATGTGTAATAAAATTAACTTGCAGAAGAACCAAACATTCCATCAGCTTGGTGATATATCAATTTTATTAATTCCTACAACACATTGACGTCAAGATGTATTTGTACAACTTGACATTGCAACGTGCCACTGGCATTACCCATGCCGTTCACGGTAACTTTTCTGGTACCAAGATGCAAGAAATTTTGGTCTCAAGAGGGAAATCTTTAGAACTTCTGAGACCCGATCCCAATACTGGAAAGGTTCACACAGTATTAACAGTTGAAGTATTTGGTATTGTGAGATCTTTGATGGCCTTCAGGTTAACCGGTGGTACCAAAGATTACATAGTAGTGGGATCAGATTCTGGACGAATTGTTATTTTGGAATACATTGCAGCCAAGAATATCTTTGAGAAGGTTCATCAAGAAACTTTTGGTAAAAGTGGATGCAGGAGAATTGTTCCTGGACAATACTTGGCTATTGATCCTAAAGGACGAGCTGTTATGATTGGTAAGGAAAATTTTATTTATATCAATATACAATATGTTATAATGGTCCAAGAATGATTTTAATATCAAACCGTGTTTCATCTGAAAACATTGATTAAAACCATCTGATAATGACGATAGCCATTAATAAATGTATATAAACAATTGATTATCAGAATTTGTACTTTATTATATTTAATATTAAAATTTTATTTCTGTTTTGTAGGAGCAATTGAGAAACAAAAACTAGTCTACATTCTTAACAGAGATCCCGAAGCTCGACTTACGATTTCTTCACCCCTTGAAGCTCACAAAAGTAACACGCTCGTTTATCACATGGTGGGTGTAGATGTTGGTTTTGAAAATCCTATGTTCGCATGTTTGGAAATTGACTACGAAGAAGCAGACAGTGACCCAAGTGGAGAAGCTGCTATAAAAACTCAGCAGACTTTAACTTTTTATGAACTAGATCTTGGTCTTAATCATGTTGTACGCAAATACAGTGAACCACTTGAAGAAGTATGTATATAAATTAGTCATTAATGAACAATTTTTTATATTTTATCCAATCTTTAACATTATTGTTTATTTGCAGCACGCAAACTTCTTGGTTTCTGTACCTGGTGGAAATGATGGACCTAGCGGTGTCCTTATTTGCTCCGAGAATTATTTAACATATAAAAATTTGGGTGATCAACCCGATATTCGATGTCCGATTCCCAGGCGTAGGAACGATCTCGATGATCCCGAACGTGGCATGATATTTGTCTGTTCAGCTACCCATAAAACCAAGAGCATGTTTTTCTTTTTGGCACAGACTGAGCAAGGAGATATTTTCAAAATTACTCTAGAAACTGACGAAGACGTTGTCACGGAAATCAAACTAAAATATTTTGACACTGTACCTGTAGCAACCAGTATGTGCGTTTTAAAGACTGGTTTCCTATTTGTAGCTTCTGAGTTTGGTAATCAGTAAGTATCAAAATTATATAATTAGTAATTCTACAATTTGACGAAAATGTAAAATTAAATAATTATTGCAGTTACTTATACCAAATCGCTCATCTTGGTGACGACGATGATGAACCAGAATTCAGTTCAGCGATGCCTTTAGAAGAGGGTGACACTTTCTTCTTTGCTCCAAGACCTTTGAGAAACTTGGTACTCGTAGACGAAATGGACAGTCTTTCTCCTATTATGGCTTGTCATGTAAGAATCACAAATATCATAAATTGAGCACTCACAAGTAGAGACAGAATGACACCTTTAGGTTCTTTCTCTGTGACGAGTGCTAGAGTAAATATTTTTTGTCGCCTTTGACTTGTAATTGCAAGTCGAAGTGAATCAGAAAATGACAAATTTATTTTAAACTTTGAACAATTATACTTATTAAGATTAATTCATAAGTATAAAAACAAATAATATATACTCAAATATTTTAGGTCGCCGATTTGGCTAATGAAGATACGCCTCAATTGTATATAGCATGTGGTAGAGGTCCACGTTCAACCATGAGAGTTTTACGACACGGATTGGAAGTTTCCGAGATGGCTGTGAGCGAGCTGCCCGGTAACCCGAATGCTGTCTGGACTGTTAAAAGACGCATAGACGGTTAGTGTTAATAATTTTCGCATGTACATTTGCATATTTATTTTCTATGTAGTTTTTAAAGATGTTTTTTCTTCGTTTATATTAACGGAATATAAATCCCTAATAACAGAAACACTATTTATTTTTCTAAATCGAACAGTGTACTTTATCGAAAAAACAATCTGGTGTGTTCTTTGAAAATAATGTATGAATTTTTAAAAAATTATTTATAATACCAAAGAGTATTATTATTTAATTATATATTACTGACCAGAAATGTTTTGCTTTCCACAGTATCTCTAATTTTTTTTAGAATTTTAGTATTAGATTTTAAAATATTTGTAACATTGTCAGTAGGTTTCTGCAATTTGGATATCACATTCCCTTAATTTTAAATGTTTAAATGATCTTTACCTTTTACATTTTTATTAAATTTTTAATTGAATGTAACATCTTAATTTCTAAAATTATGACTTTATAATAACTTCATAATAAAACCCAGTAGAAAAAATTAAAACCGTAGCATCCATACAATATATTGAGTATTTGAAAACAAATAATTTTTTCTGCTCGGAATTTTGATACAAAAAAAAAAAAAGAAAATGAAAGATAGCCTGGTGGATTGATACACTCTCATCAGACACCAGTTCTCTCCTTTCAGGCTTTCGAGAATGGATGATCAATCGTTCAATACCAGGCTGTTGAGAGGAAAAGGTAAGGCAACCTACGCGATCCACCGGACAGCGGTCTTTAATTTTTGAAAACGAGATTAGATATTTTACTTGAAATAAATACTTGATAGTTAAAACAAAATGAATAATTTCTTTTGCACAGATAAGTTTTCCTCACTTAGCATTTTATTTAGTTTTTTAAAGTAAATATTAGATTTTAAAAATGTAAATTTTATAGTTAAAGTTAATAAACGTATTAACTAATCGAAACTTGGTTGACAATATATTTGAGTTCTCAATTAAACTAGACGAGTTTTTGTGATTTTTGGTTACAGAGGAATTCGACGCATATATCATAGTGTCCTTCGTGAATGCTACTTTGGTACTCAGTATTGGTGAGACTGTCGAAGAAGTAACGGATTCCGGTTTTCTTGGAACGACACCTACTCTCAGTTGTTCTGCTTTGGGCGACGATGCTTTAGTGCAGGTAATTAATAACTTTTTTTATAAGGGTATTATAGAAAGAAAATAAGTTATTTAGAAATTAAAAAAAAAATACTTTAAAAATTTGAAAATACTATCCAAAAAGCACTGCGGTATCTCCGGCACCTGGATAATCCCCACGTATCGGTCGCAAAATAGTGCAATATCGACTTAGGTTTTCGCATCGTTGGTGTGCTTGATATTTATTTAAAGCTCTCCTGGTAAACAAGCCTAGACAAATAAAAGATAAATTCTTATTATTTATAATCACACACGAAATTGTATATAATTTTACAAAATAATAAATTATTCTATTGTTTATTTTATTAGGTTTATCCTGATGGTATTCGTCACATACGTGCCGACAAACGTGTCAACGAATGGAAAGCACCTGGGAAGAAGACAATTATCAAATGTGCGGTTAATCAACGACAAGTTGTCATTGCATTGACTGGTGGTGAACTTGTCTACTTTGAAATGGATCCTGTAAGTCTGCGTTACGTTTAAAACGTTTATTTTACATTCGAAAATTCTACAATTTGCATCTTGTTCACTGCGAACAGTTTTATTATGCTCGTAGATGTAAAAGATGCGAAAATCAATTTGCGAATTCATCCCATCTTTAATTAAGCACTATTGCTGGTTAAAGTCGTTAAGGAGCAAACAATAATATTTTAAAATTTCAAAAAGATCTTGTATTTCAATGAACGAATTATCGATCTTTTATTTATAAAAAATTTAATTTTATCTTAAATTAATTATGTCGATAAAATTTGAAAGTATAATTAAATAAAATAGTATTAACGTTATTAAATTAAAAATATTTTATTTGCAGACTGGACAACTAAACGAATATACGGAGCGTAAAAAAATGCCATCGGAAGTAATGTGCATGGCACTTGGTAACGTAGCTGCTGATAAACAGCGATCGTGGTTCTTAGCCGTAGGCCTTCAAGATAATACAGTACGGATAATATCTCTCGATCCAGCTGATTGTCTTGCCTCTAGGAGTATGCAGGCTTTGCCTGCTGCAGCTGAGAGTCTTTGTATTGTCGAGATGGGTATTAAGGACGATACCGCTGAGGATAGCAATCAATTACAATCTACACTTCATCTTAATATTGGTGAGGAAATGCTCGTGTATAAATTTTTATGTAGAACATTAGCTTGGAATGAATATTCCATGACTTCAAAGAATATTGTGGGGTAAAATATTTTTCGTTTTAAAAATGTGTATATTTATAATAATTATAAGTAAAAAATGTATAGTGATTATATATGTAGCTACATTTTTTATCTTTAATATAAATTTATTATATGATAAATTATCAAGATGATTACATCATCAATGTCCGTGTTTCACCTGATACTCATTGATTAAAACTATTGATTCTGATGGAAAACCTATAATATTCAAAATATTAAATTTCCATACGTTACGTATTTACGAAAGTTTCTCTTGAATTTCAGGTCTGCAAAATGGTGTACTCCTTCGAACAGTGTTGGATCCAATATCCGGTGATTTGGCAGACACTCGAACTCGTTACTTAGGTTCTCGACCAGTCAAACTTTTCCGAATTCGGATGCAAGGCAATCAAGCTGTTTTAGCTATGAGTAGTCGATCGTGGTTAAGTTATTACTATCAAAATCGTTTCCACTTAACTCCACTCTCATACGAAAGTCTCGAGTTTGCGTCAGGATTTAGTTCCGAGCAGTGTCCCGAGGGTATCGTCGCTATATCGACAAATACTTTAAGGTAAATTTTTTACCACAAATAATTGTTAATTTTCTATCTTTTTTTTATTTACAAAATTATAAATAATGATTAATTTCTTTTTTCCAGGATTCTTGCACTTGAAAAACTTGGAGCAGTGTTCAATCAAGTGAATTTCCCATTCGAGTATACACCTCGTAAATTTGTCATTCACAACGAATCTGCGCATGTAATCCTAATTGAGACTGAACACAACGCCTATACAGAAGAAACGAAGCAACAACGTCGTCTTCAAATGGCTGAAGAAATGCAAGAGGCAGCTGGTGCCGAAGAAGCTGCTGTAGCTCGTGAACTTGCTGAAGCTTTTCTATCGGAAGAACCAAATGAACAAGTATTTGGAGCTCCAAGAGCGGGACCTGGACTTTGGGCTTCTTTGATTAGGATTATGGCACCTACGACTGGTACCACTTTCCAAGTTCACAGACTCGAACAAAATTTGGCAGCTCTTTGGTAAGTTTCAAGAATCACTTATTAATACATTTTTATACTGTGCGGTATACTTTATTTTATATTTTAATGTTTAATTTTTTAAACATTTACGGCGCGTTTCGTTCTTTACAAATTTTTTAAATTATTTGTGGGTTGCATAAACGCGAGTATGAAATTGCTGAAATATCCCATCTTCAGTTTGTATATTATTGCTTGCTAAGGTCGTGAATTGGCTAATAATTTTGCCCGAAAAAAAGTTCTTTAATATTATTTCGACGTCCGCGACGAAAAAGGTATTACACATTCGGTTAAAAAAGTGCTTTTTCGTTCAATATTTTTTTTCTATCATTTAAAGTCGATACCTTTGATTTGATTTTTTTTTATTTCTTCAACAACTTGAAATCACACTCACGGAACCGAGTGAAATTTACTCTAGGTCGATCAACGATTAACTGTAATTTGAAAGTAATAAGTCGAAACAGTACCTTGTTCAAATTTTGATTGAACTGTAACCTTCGCTGTGGTCATCGATTTGTTTTTTTTTTCTTTCTTTTTTACAATCGGTAAATAATCAACGTTTTTCTTTACAGTTTGGCTTTAGTTAAATTCGCAAATCAAGGAGATCAATTATTTTTAATTGTTGGTGTTGCTAAAGAATATCAACTGAATCCAAGAATAAGCAATGGTGGATTCTTATACACATACAAGTAAGTTTATTTTCGAATTCAACAAGTTCATTTTTCTTTTTATTAACATTTTTATTACTAGAAATTATTGATGTTAAATAAAAAAAAATTTTGAATGATGACAATATCACACTCACTGCTAACTGATGAGAATCCTGCAGTACTGACTTATCTTAGACTTAGAAAAACATGTTCACCTATCCTTAATCTTATATTCTAACAATCGTATTTTATTTTTACAGAGTAAATCAAGAATGTACCAGTATCGAATTAATTCATCGTACAACTTTAGATGAAATTCCTTTATCAATTTGTTCGTATCAAGGTCGTGTTCTTGTCGGTGTAGGTCGTATGTTAAGATTGTACGACATGGGAAAGAAAAAATTACTTCGTAAATGTGAAAATAAACACATACCTAACGCTGTAGTAAGCATCAATGCAATAGGACAAAGGATTTACGTAAGCGATGTTCAAGAATCAGTATACGCAGTCAGATATAAGCGTCAAGAAAATCAATTGATTGTGTTTGCTGACGACACGCATCCCAGATGGATCACGACTACTTGTGTTTTAGATTACGACACTGTGGCAACTGCTGATAAATTTGGAAATATTACTGTAGTAAGTCTCTTTATATTACAGTTACGAAATTCAAATTTTAATATCGTGTTTCGTTCTCTGCACGTCTAATTAATGACTTACGGAAGCAATAACACGAAGAATAAACGAATACTTATTTTATCCCATCTTCAGATTGCAGCTATTGTTCTCTGAAGTCGTAAATGAGCATACAATTTTTATATATAATTTTAATCCATATTTCCAAACAAATAATTTTGGTTTTTGAAAACTTCGAAACTAAGCTATGGAATATTTTAATTTAATCCACCAAAAGAATAAAACCAAATTATTAACCAATACATTTATGCATTACAGATTCGCTTAGCAAGTGGCATAAACGACGACGTTGACGAAGATCCAACTGGCAATAAAGCTTTATGGGATCGAGGTCTTTTAAATGGTGCTTCACAAAAAGCCGATACCGTTGCTAGTTTTCACGTAGGTGAAACAGTCATGTCGTTACAAAAAGCAACTCTAATCCCAGGAGGTTCCGAGTCCCTTGTTTACACAACCTTAAGTGGTACTGTAGGTGTACTCGTACCTTTCACAAGTCACGAAGATCACGACTTTTTCCAACATCTTGAAATGCACATGCGATCCGAGCATCCGCCACTTTGTGGACGCGATCACTTAAGTTTTCGATCATATTTTTATCCGGTTAAAAATGTAATCGACGGAGATCTTTGTGAACAGTTCAACAGTATTGAACCAGCGAAACAGAAAAGTATTGCTGGTGATTTAGAAAGGACACCTTCGGAAGTATCGAAAAAACTTGAAGATATTAGGACAAGATATGCGTTTTAAATTTTTATTTACTTAATTACTAAAGTGTAAATCGTTTGATTTTACATCTTGTGCATATACCTTTCCTTCTCTCCTGGAATATAATCCACACTTAGAGAATATTCGGGTATACACCGAACTTAGTCAATACGACTATTGTACATTTAATTTTGAGCATCAGCTCTTCCGAATTTCGGAGCGCTGTTGTCCAAAAATGAGATATGCGCACTGCAACTGATTTAAATTTAAGATGCCAGCTAGTCTGTCGAGTTACAATTTCTGAATAATATTAATAAGTAAAAATTTATTCTCATCATATTTTTGTAACTCTCATGTAATTATTGTTGCGAAAAGTGCTTTATTATGTATATGTATGTGTGTATATATAAGGCACTTTCTAATATATATTTATAATTCTGAATAATGAATAATTAAAAATATACGATTTAGATCATACTTTTTGTACCTCTGACGTTATTATTGATGTGAAAACTGCTTATAAGAAATATATAATCAATTTACGTAACAATATATTTGCTGTTAAAATATACTGAAAATTATATATAGGGGAGGACGGGGCTAAGTTGCCCGTTTTTATTTTATGAATTTTTCTCAGCAAATGAGAGGCTGGGGCTAATTTGCTCAATTCTTGGGGCTAAGTTACCCTATCGTTTAACATGCGTTTTTCAAACTTATAAAAATTTTTATCTAGCTTCTCTATTGTACATAGTTTAAAGTATTTTAAAATACAACGACTTAATAATTCATTTAATAAATAAATTAATTAATAAATTAACTCTTTTTTTATTTAAAATTGCTCTAAATAACATTTTATTTATATTTCTATAATGGGTACCTGAAATTTAGCCTACTCCGCATAAAGTAACGAATCTATGTCCATTTAAGTTTGCATTAGACTTTAATTTTCTTTTCGATCGATCTTCAAAAATATTTCCTTTTCCAACGCCTAAAATTGCACTTTTTGGTAAATATTCAGCTTTTGAAAGATTACTGTTATTTGAAAAGTTCTTGCAGATATCTTACATTCTTAACTAGAATCTATCGTAAAATTTACTTAAATTCGTGTATTTCCGGTAGGGCAAACTAGCTCGAAATGGTACAAATGACTTTCAATGCACATTAATAATTGACTGTTAGAGACCAGTCGCACGTCAAAATGTTCGTCTGAAAGTATAGAATTTAACTGTTTACCAGCACGGATCGCAATGTTTTTCACTGATGCTACCCCAGCCCGACGACCCTTCGAAATATAATAAAAAAATGCTAATCCACGTATTTTCAATTGTACTTTTCGAAAAAAAAATTTCAATTGTACCCCCGTAGTTTTTTACAAAAAAAATCCTAAAGTACCAGAAAATTAATCTGCCAATAGCTCCTCTTAAAGTGGTTTTAACGTTAAAGGAAAGGTGCAGAAAAATTGTACATTTTTCGTACTTAATTGTACCACCGTTACTTTAGCGAAATAATATAATAAAATAAATAAAAAATCTAAAAAATTATACTGACAAAATGAAAATATATTTCCAGCCACTGCGCATGCGCAGTCACCGGAAATACGAGAGACGCATGGGTAGGAGCTTTCTTACGGCGCGTTATTTAAAAGTCATAAAAAGTTCAACAAATGCTCGAATGATGTTATAAAAAATAGTCAACGATGTATTTTCATTTATATTTCATAGACTTTACAGAAAACTTAATTGTACCACCTGAGATTTTGAGAAAAAAAAAATTACTGCCAGGTTACAGATGAAAACGTTGAGAGCAACGTGTACAACAGCTGTTTACCAATTAAAAGACAAATTAAATATTCTTTTTTATTTGTTCTTAATTGTACCATCATTAGTTTGTTTACATATTAAATTTGAGCATAGATAATTAAATAATTAACAGCGGGCAAGCATGGGCATCGCGCATGCGCAGTTGTGGCGTACGAGAAGGCGGGCGATAAAAATTTTGAAAAACGTGAAAGTTGGTATAATGACGCTGAAAAAAAATTGTTAACGATGTATTTTCATTTATATTTAATAAACTTTACAAAAAAATTAATTGTACCACTTCTAATTGTACTTTTCAGAAAAACAAGGAATTTCAATTATACCGCCTTAGTTTTTGAGAAAAAAAATGCCAATGTGTGGGAATATTGAGACGTCGATAACTCGTTTTAGAATCGCTTTTACGTCAATGTAGGAGCCTAAAAAAATTGTACCTTTTTCGTACTTAATTGTACTACCCTCACTTTCCCGAAAAAATAACGGTATTTTGCAAAAAAATAAAAAACGCAATATCGTCCTATTGACATTCCGTTTTTAGCTACTGCGCATGCGCGGCCACTGGTAGTGCGAGATTCGCATGCGCACGAGCTTTTCAACTGCGCGAGATTTTAAAATCGTAAAAAGGGGAAAAAGTACACGGGAAACGTTGAAAAAATACCCATCGACGCATTATTATTAGTAATTACCAGAATTTTAATAATAAATACACACACACACACACACACACACACACACACACACACACACACACACACACACACATATATATATATATAAGATTACGTATATAATATTATTTATATATATATAATTGTATGGAAAGGTATTTATCTGAACACAATCTTTATTATTGATTTGCTTTATGTTTTTAAAAATAAACTATCCCTCAGGTTATTCACTAAGATGGGGCCGAACTTACTTGTAAATTTTTCAACCCAAAAAGAGTTGTAGACGACTGCCTACATAAAACTCAAATACCCACATAACCCTCATAAATAATACACACTTTTGACTTTTTTAATGAAAAAAAACGGAGTTACAAGATAAAATAAAATAAAATTGTATGTACAATTGATTTAAATTTTTTATCGCATCTTTCAATGATTCAATATGAACAGGTAAAACTCGAGATGACACTAGAGTATCATTCATTTGTCATAAATATTTGTACAAATTCCAATGCTCATCTAATTAAGTTATCGAACTTGCAATAATAATGCTTAAAAATGCGATTAATCACATCCTCTTAACGCTCACGGGACACATTTTTCATTGTCAATTTCAGAGTTCTATAAAGTCTTAAATCCGGCCTCTAAAATTTTTAGTGCTTAAATTTTGAAGATTTTTTTATCAATATTTCGAATGATTGCTATGCAAATAAGGAAAAAAATTGTAACCCTAAAAGACGAGATTAAAGAAACAAAAAACAATGAAAAAAAAGTTTTTGTTAAAATTTTTCTTTTCCTTACCATTGTGCAATCACCTCAAAAGTGCAAAAGTGTCCTTGGCATCTCAGCTTTATAAAGACCCCTGTTCGAGTTCAAAAATCTTATCTGCATGATTCAATATAGCCCCAGGAAATGAAAAATATTTCATTCAAAATTTTTCGGTCGCTCAGATTACTGAACTAAGAGGTTTAGCAAAAAAGTTACAGAAATAAAAAGTTCTTAAAATTTATCAAAGAATACATTGCAGTTGTTTCAGATGGTTTTGTTGACATTTTTAAAAATTTATTTATACAAAATTATTGAAAAAATAGAAAATTTTTTTTTACTACTGGAAAAATTCTTATGTAATCTTTAATGAATTTCAGACACATTTACTCTTTACAATTTTTTCGAAAAGTTGATTCTTATCGAATAAAGATATATCGAAAGAAGAATTATTTTTTTATTCTTGCTTTAGCTTATTTGTAATTTAGTTGAATTTTTTACCTTATATATCGATAAACTTTGAGACAAACACATTAAGTACTTACAATTTTCAGAAATAGTTTTACCATAAAATATTGCAGTATAGTTATTGCACTATATTTTCTGGTAATTTTATAGTAAAATTAACCTTTTTTTTTTCTCAGTGTAAAAATATTTTACTTGTCATCAACTAAAGTAACAATTAATTATAAATTATCGACCGAGAAAAAAATGATATAAAACTGTGTATCTCACATAGAAATATAATAGAGGGCTTAATCATTAACGTTATATATAGAGAGGCGAGTATAACGAGGTGAAAGGAAATACATAATGTACGATTCATTGCACGATATACAAGCCCTTTGATACGGAAGGTTTTAATAACGTCTGATTAATTAAGTTCAATTTAATCAAGCTCGAGAAACGAAAATTACATATAAAAGAAAAATAGACCGCGCACGAGATGTATATATATACTTGTACACACTATCCATTCTCTTTTTTTATCCTTATTTTTTTCTTTTATATTTAGGATTAAAACACTAAACTGTACATTTTAAAATATAAAGGATTTATCATATGTAAATTTTATTTTTATTTTTGACTATACTTTTGATGTTACTATAATGTATATTATACAACAAATTATTAAGATGTACCTAATAGTAATTTCTATATAATATAAATTATTCAAATCACTGTAAAATTATGAATATTTACTTAAAATAATTCTTTTCACTTGATTGATCATTTTTGCAATTGTTATCTTGACTCTTGTGGAATTATTCGAATGAGGAGTAAACGTATTTATTCAATGACTGTTTTCGAATTTATAATTATTATGAAAATTATAAATATAGTCACAATCGATTTTTAAAACAATATATGACTCTTATGCATATACTCGAAACATACATATATGCATCGCTTCATATTTTCTGGTATAGGGTTTCAATTAATTAATTTCTTATTCGTTGTATAAACCCTAACAATTTCAGATATAAATATATTTAATCGGTTACATATATTTATATTGAAAACATGTATCGATTCGATATAATGAAATTTTGTTATTCGAGTATCGAAGACGAATCGTGAATTACTCATGAATAACGATGTATAGACCATAGTTAAAAATTTAATGCAATAGATTGCATACATATTTTAAAGAAAAACAAATAAACTTTAGATTAAAAAACTGAGAAAGTACAAAAAGAAGGGTAATATAGTTTCTTTTTATGCTACAAATTTCGAGAATACAATAAAATATATATCGATTAGCCACGAAGAAAAAATAACAAATAATATATAAGACATATTATTTTTAAACTTGAGAATAAAACAGTTTTAAATAAAAATTAATTTTTTTTTAATTTCTTAATTATATATAATACGAATGACACGAACTTAATTTTCTATATTAATAAAAACGCGAGCGTATACATTTAATCTCGTTTTATATCAATAAAAAAAGTTTTCCATACCGAATGTTGCATCGCGTAGACTCTGAAATAAAGAGTATATATTGTAATATTAAGTATGTAAATTATTTCGCGGAATCGTAAAAAAGATTTAATGGAGAAATATAAGAGAGTTGAATGGATTTTTGTTTAAGCGTCGTAAAAAAAGTTTTCAAATACACCGGTATATACAACACATTGCATTTGAGGATATAATGCTCCGAAAATATAGTTTATTAAAATTTTATTTTTCTCTTATTTCAAATACGGAAATCTTGATTAACGTTATTCAATTTAATGTTATATAATTATTTATGTATTGCATGTCTACGCGGACTGTGTTTCTTATCGTTTTCATATCGGATCACGGCGCTTCTATACCATGATAATATGTAAATATTAATAAACATATAAGAAATACTTTATATTTAGGCACGACCGCTACACGGGATAACCTTATATTTTCATCGTCACAGAATGTGTGATGCATCAAAATAAACTAGTTAATGGGTTGTAAGAAAAATTTATGGGTATTGGAGCTCATTTAAGGCGCTCCATAAAATGTACGTATGGATGTATGATATGTAATCTAAGATAACTTATAACTTAAGATAACTTATTATATTATTATTAGTATATTATATTATTATTAAGATAACTTAAGATAACTTATAAGATAAGATAAGTATCTAAGATAACTTACAAAGAGAGCATCTCAAGTTTGGGAAACGGATTGTGCTCAGCTGGTAGGATATGTTTTTTAATATAATAATATGTAGAAAGCCAGATCCGTAGACCCTAAGAATTGTTTTTTCAAAAGTTATACGCTATTAAAATAAAATTTCCAAAAAAAAGAGACTTCACTTCAAATGATTGTAACGTCTAATCTGTCAAATATTGACATGCAAACCAAAGTTTAATCAAAAGATGAGATAAAATAAATATAATTTAAAAAAAAATACGGTCAAATATGTTGAAATGGAGTAGAGTTATAGCCGAATTAAGAATTAGAAGCAATTTTAAACAAAAATTGGGTAGAACAAATTTTATTGATTTTATTTATGCGAAATTTTAAAATTCTTAATTCGGCTATAACTCTACTCTATTTAAACTGATTTGAGCATATTTTTTTAAATTATATTTATTTTGTCTCAGCTTTTGATTAAACTTTGGTTTGAATGTCAATATTTGATAGGTTAGACACGTTACAATCATTTGAAGTGAAGTCTCTTTTTTTGGAAATATTGCTTTAATGTATAACTTTTGAAAAAACAATTCTTAGGGTCTGCGGATCTGGTTTTTTCATATTTTAATATTAGAAAACATATACACGATCCGTTTCCCAAACTTGAGATGCTCTCCTAGTTAGTCAATTTTCGTCCGATTTAGCCGAGATTTACAGGGTGACTTCGTCATAGTGCAATTAAATAATGCTCCTAATTTCCAGATATATAGCACGGAAACACTTTAAGTTATGGCATTATTTTTTATTGCTCTGCAGAAACGTTTATGTAGCATTATCTTAAAATGTATTAATTCTACATGAAAACTTTATACCGACGAAATGTTTGTCTCAAAATGACAAAACTTTTTGCTATTGTATATTTTACGATCAGAATAATATTTTCAAAGATTAATAGAGAAAAACGGTCAAAATAATGAAAAAAGAACAAAAAAACACGTTTATTTTGCAGAAAAACTAAATGTATCGTTTTTGCAGAAAAATTTATAAGGAACGAAATGTTTGTTTTAAAATAACAAATCTTTTTTCTATTATAGACATAACGCTTAGCACAATATTTTCAAAAATAAAAAGAAAAACCGTTAAAATAACGAAAAAAGTACAAAAAATCATGTTTTTTCACAATAAAATTAAATATATCGCAGTGCGTGTAAATTGTGACGTGATTCAAAGGCAAAGATGATAAGCAGATAATTTGAATTGATGTTTTTATTACTATTTCTTATGGTGCGAGCGCAAAGCGCGAGCTTTATCACGATCGTGCCTATGCAAAAAGCTTGGCTACGCGATGCAAGGCGCGGAGGAGCTCTAGATTCGCCTCGAGAAGCGTTCGATCTAGAGCTCCAAAGCGGCGAGTCACGGCTGGCGAGCTAGTGTTACGTATGAAAAGGAGAGAAGCCAGAAATAATAAGGTGGACTGCGGGATTCGACCCTTGGACTCAGCGTGCGAATCGCGCGCTCTAACCATAGAGCTACTGTCCACCCAAAGGGGCACCGACGATAATGACCTACACTTCTTATGTGTCACTCGACTCCTTCTCATATATGTTTAAGTCGCGCGGCGATGTCCGTGACAGTATATTCTTAATTATTATGTGAAGTTTATATCTTTTTGGTTTCATATACACGGAGAAAAATATCTTATAAATATTGTAGCTAAATTCATTAGAAAATTTACCATGAAGTCTTGTAAATGTGGGACGCCGTGACCTTACGGTAAATTTTTACCATAAACTTCTTGTAAATTTTACCCTGACATCTTAATATATATGCAATACAGATTCTCCTTCATTTGTTACGGTCAGGAATGAGCGCACGTGATTAAAAGTGCGAGAGAGGTTAAAGTACGCCGGCCGATGTTCATACGGTGTGTTCTTCTGTTTCAACTAAATCCATACATGAGAAATATTTTACTACATACTTCCTACAATTTTTTGCACATATGTACTTTATCAGTGTTAATTATTTATCTAATTATTTACTTATTTATAATAAATATATTTAATCTTTAATTCTTTAATTTTTTTATTAATTCAAAGTACACATGCACGCACACACACACACTTATCAATGCAATATTTGTTATATGTATATTTTTTTATTTATTTGAAGTGAAAGAGTTGATTTAGGTTATAAATTCGCTGTCATTTTTTCGGAGAAGTAATTTTTACCAGGAAGTTCATGGTAAAAATTTACCGTAAAGTCTTGACGTCCCACATCTACAAGACTTCATGGTAAATTTTCTCATGAATTTATCTACAATTTTTATAAGATATTTTTATAAGTTTACCTAGTTTTCGATTTTGTCACTTAATTAACTGTAAAATATCTAGATTTACTCAGAGTTATAAAATTAAATGTTTAAAATAAAAAAAAACAAGATTTCTCTTTTGTCTTTTTACGCTTCTTTAATTAAAAATAAAGTTATGGTTTCGGAAAGATCGATCAATATATAATTCATCTACATGTCGTCGAACGATCAATATTATTTTATTTGTATATTTTGCAATAAATATAGATTTTTCATCCTGATCATCTAAAAAGTCTACTTTATGGACTTTTACAATAATGGGAGTAAAATTGTATTGATGATTTTATTCCGCGCGTAGACCCATTTTATTTACCCTAGACTCACTTTATTCATCGTAGACTTTTTATGTTTCAAACACTTTTTTAGTCTTTTGCTACGAATACAAATTTAAATTTCTTATATTGTGTTACGTGTGATAGGTATCAAATACTATGGGTACTTTTACTCGATTAGGCGGACTGCTTAACGAGCGGATGGTGAAGACAGGATTAAATAATGGATTGAGATGTTAATGGATAAATACATTGGTTTATTATATTAATCCTTTCGTTTCGACGTTAATCACTTGTTTTGCTTCTCTGTCTAAGCTTGTGACTGGTTGTTTCTTTTGTTTATATGTACGCACCTCATTGTCCTACATAATTGTCTGACTCCTCGACATGTGTATCGTCATTAGTTTGTTCTTTACTGTGCACCGGCGATCGTGCTCCGATTTGGATTGATTTAGCATCAGCATTTCGTTGCTTATATTTAATTTATGCATATTGTATTAATATACTATAAATGAAGTGTTGCCACACGTAACAATTGCATTAAATATACCAAAAAATTTTACAATGTTAAAAAAATTTAGAAATTATAAGTATATTGTTGTCGCATAAAGATTTCAAATGATCAGGGTAAAAAATTTATGTGCACTTCGGGAATAAAAGTCGATTATATTCCCTTGGATGAATTACTTACCAAAAGCTAAAGTTCGAGCAGCAATTTTCATCGCGGGAATATATGCCTATTTTACTTCCTAATTGCATAAACAACTATTTTTTCGTATTTTCAATTGATTTTTATTTTATTTTCTTAAAGTGTTCATCTTGCCCGACAATTTTTGCGTACACCTCAAAATTTAATCAGTTTTTCTATATTTTTCACTTTTTTAAATTATTTTTAAAAGACATAATTACATGAAACAATTCGTTACTGCGTCTAGATTATAATAAAATTTTAATAAAAGAACTTTTATTCTTTTTTTTTTCCCCTGTCAACACTATAACAATATTTATATCAGGATGACAATTGTAACGTCGTATGCACAAATATAGAGATTAAATTATACCGTAGCTATATTTCGAAATTGAGTTTATTATAAAATCGTGTAAGAATATTAAATTATTAATCGCAATAGTAAAATAAATTATCGACAGGTGTCTATATAAATCTTAAAACTATAATTGACGGATTCGATTGTTCAATATAATTATTATATTACGTTTTATTTTTTTTCTTTTATTTCGCAAACTTATTATTTATACCATATATTACGATATATTAATTTACAACAAGAATCAACAGTTTCGTGTAAAAATATTAATGGTTACGCATGTAAAAAGGAATTTTAGTCGCGACGAAAATATATGATTAAACATTTTAATAATGTATATTGATATACATTTTCCCGAACAAAGAGTAATTACAGGTAACAAAGTTCGAGTGTATAAGTATACTTTTATGTTTTCATACATAATAAATTAATGCTTGATCATGGGTTGATATTGACATAATACGTGCGTCGATGAAGTGGTGTAACGTTCATATACACAAGAATAATATCCATGATTTATTAAAATTTTGAAAAAAAAAATATAGTTATTTTAGACATTCACATCGTTGAACTAATATTTTACTCCAGCTGACGAATTTAATAGCTTTCTTATTATATAAATTATTTTTAACTTTCATTAAAAAAAGATTTGATTATTTGATCAAGGAGACAAATGAATTTAAAATTTAAAAAAAAGTGATAATTATATAAATAATTAATAATTTACTAACCAAAATCACTCGCTTCGCTCGGGATTCCTGAAATTTGTTTATGTAAGTTTTTAATATTATACAATTATTACAATAAATAATTATACCTATTTACATAAAAGAGTAGTGATAAAATAAAATATACAAACATTTTATTATCTTATATTATTTATTATTTAAAATAAATTATACAAAAATTATGCCAAACATAATATTATGATAAACTATGCTCTAGAAAAAATTTTGATAAAAAAATATAATAATTTAAATTGCTTCTAATTTATATAATTTTCATTATTGATTATTAAAGGGATGCTTTATGAATTGTTACAAACAGTGCAAAATAAATGAAATAATGCACATATCCTTGTTTACGAAAGCGCTTTATTTAAAGCAGAATATATAAAAGCAGTAAAATAAAATGATAAATTACTGTATATTACTACCAAATTACCCACAGAAAAAAATGTTTATAAAGGATGTCTACATAATCCGCGATTACCCAACTTAATAACATATCTTTTATAAGAATACTGTTGCTGCCCAAACACCCTATATGATAAAAAATTGTATATTACTGCCAATTTACCTATAGAAAAAAATGTTTGAATTTCATATTTACAAATCTCAGGATAACCAAAACTCAATATCGTATTTTCTATAAAACAGTGTTGTAGCCCAAATACCTCATAATAAAAAACTGAATAAATACTGCCAATTACCTATAGAAGAAAATGTTATAAAGGATGTGAATATATCCCTCGATAACTTAAAACCAACAATAGATCCTCTACAAAAAAGCACAGTTTTCAAAATTCCTCATTGTAAAAAATGTTTATAAAGGATGTGTACCTTAAAAACTTAATATCTTAATAATAGCTTGCCTCGAGATTCTCAAAACTTTTTTTTACATAGGCTCTTACAATATATAAATAATAAATAATTTAATAATTTTTTTTAAATTTTATAATTTAATTTATATATTGTACCCAGAAGATTTAAAAAATTTATTATTTGATAGTGATTTATTTAGTATTAGTTACAAAAAAAATATTCGAAAATATAATAATTCATTTGCATTTGCCAGTTTCGGAGGAAAATTGAAATATTGTAAATCTGCTGGACCACAAGTCATTAAAATATGCGGTCAAGTATATCACAATTAATTTTCATTATATCCAAACGAAAATGAAACTCCTAAATACAATCAACTGTATATTATTGATAATGAAATTGCAAATAAACATAGAGTGAATGACTACAAAATTAATAAATCTACTGCAAAATTATTAAATATTTTATGTAGTTTTCTATCGTCAAACAATTTGTATGCAAAAGTCTATAAAATGATGAACGAAGTAGAAAAAGAAGAAAGAAACAAAATTAAAAATAGTCAGCACCAACACCAAGTAGTATGCATGTCATTAACGCGAGATAGTTCTTGTACTATAATAAATCATACTTTGCTACTTGTAATGAAATAACTGTCGAATCGAATCTGGGTGGAGTTCTTATATGGATAGTGCAAATAACGATAATAAGTATGCGAATATATCTATGCTCCAATATTATTCGTATAAACTAACAAGGAGGGGTTCCACTTTCCGGCAAACGGATTTCGTTGCAACTTTGAGAGCTGTTTTCTGGTACTCAAATATGAAAGAATTCATATGAACAATAATGTTTGAGCTTAATCGTCAATACTCGGAAAGAAATAGACGTGGTTGCTCAAACTTCAATCCATTAAATAGTTGAGATCAAGTAGACATGGTTTTAAAAAAAAGAAGCTCAATTATCTCAATTTGGACAAAAGTTATGGAAAAAATAAGATAACATTTTAACGAAAATTTAGTATTAAAATTTGATAAACTTTTTAGGCAAATAATTCTTATTTTTCCCATAACTTTTGTTCAAATTGAGATATTTGAGCTTCTTTTTTTTAAAACCATGTCTACTTGATCTCAACTATTTAATGAATTTAAGTTTGAGCAACTTCATTTATTTATTTCCGAGTTATTGGCGATTAAGCTTAAACATATTCTTTTCACGATTTTTCGATAACTGCGTATAACTTTTGTGAAACAGCCTATGAGATTGAATTTCATATGAATTCTTTCAAATTTGAGTACCAGAAAACAGCTCTTAAAGTTGCACCAAAATCTGTTTCCCGAAAGGTGGAACCCTTCCTTGTAAGTATCCGTGGCACTTTTAATCCATATTTAAATTTAAAAAATTTGTCTCAACAATTTATTGTTGATGTATGGACAAGAATTGAAGGTAGTCGATTATATTATTTACGGAATCACCAGGCTCAATTACGAACTGAAATGTATAAAGGATTAATGGATCATATTTTTAATAAGAAAAACATTGATAATTCTCAAATTGGAAAAATGGTAATACTTCCATCGTCTTACATAGAAAGTCTTCGAGCGATACAACAAAATTATTTGGAGTCAATGACTCAATTATAGAACGATGGTAAACCAGATATATTTTTAACAATGACTTGCAATACTAATTGGAAAGAAATGCAAGACAATTTGCAACTTTGTGAAACATCTTTAGATCGCCCAGATTTGATAACAAGAGTATTTCATGAAAAAGTAAAAGTTTTAAAAAATGAGCTTATTGACAAAAGTATATCTGGTAAAGTTATAGGATTTATTTATGTCATTGAATTTCAAAAACGAGGATTACCACACATTCATATGTTGATATGGTTGAATGCAGATGATAAATTTCGGGACACTGATCAAATTGATACTTTAATATCTGCCGAGATACCTGATGAAAAAAAGAATCCCAGGTTATACACTATAGTAAAAAATAATATAATATACGGTCCATGCGGTCAGTAAAATATAAATTGTGTATGTATGAGTGAAGATAAGACATACTGCATTAAAAAATGTCCCAAACCGTTTACAGATAGAACGCAATACAATTCTGATAGTTATCCTATTTACCGTAGTAGAAATAATGGTGTAAAAATAATATATTCAAAAACAAGAATTGCCAACAATAGTTTTGTCGTACCTTACAATCCTTATTTATTATTATTAGAGTGTAAATGTACAAATATGTAGTACTATATAAGCTATTAAATACTTATTTAAATATCTTCATAAAGGACCGGACACTGCACTCGTTAAATTTACTACAAAAATTGATAGAACTGAAGAAGGAAATGATAAGGACTGTAAAGATAACGTATACAATTATGATGAAATAACTCAACATATTTCTACAAGATATGTACGTGCACCTGAAGCCATGCACCGTATGTTGGAGTATAAATTATATCAACAATCTAACAAAATTTATAGATTAGCCGTACATAAGGAAAAAGAACAAAATGTTTATTTTAAAGAAGGCCATGAAAATGTAATAATAGATAAAAATGTTGATACAACGTTAACATCTTGGTTCAAATCAAATAAACAAGTAAGATGCTAGACACTTTTTTTATATCATGAAATTCCACATCACTATGTTTATTTTAAAAAAGAAAATGTATGGCAAAATAGAAAAAAATTACAAAACCAATTATAAGCAGAATGTATTTTATAAATCCAAACAAACGTGAAACATTCTTTTTACGACTTTTGCTTTTACACGTTCGAGGTGCTACATTTTTTCAAGACTTACGAACTGTAAATGGAATAGTCCACGAAAAATACAAATATGCTTGTATATCCAAAGGAATAATTAGCACTGATGATGAGTGGGACAAATATTTAACAGAAGCAGCTATACTCATATTTCCTCGTTCTATGTGTGAGTTATTTGCATATATACTTGTATTCCAAAATCCACTAAACTCATTAGAATTATATAACAAACATAAAATAAATTTTCCCAATCCAAAATTATCGCTACATCAAGGAGCAAAAGAAGCTTTAAAAATTATTGAGAATATTTTATTTTTACATGGAATGCCTTTAAGCGAATGCAATTTAAATATTGCCTTTAATAACATAATTGGAGGAGATTTTTATAAAACAGAAGATAGTTGTACAATAGGAGAATGTAATACTACACAGGTTGAAAGTTTAATTAATTCGTTAACAGTTGATCAAAAATATATTTTTGAATTAATTACTGAAGTTGCTGTTAATAATATTGGAAAATCATTATACTTTATAGATGGCCTTGGTGGAAAAATTACAAAACCAATTATAAGCAGAATGTATTTTATAAATCCAAACAAACGTGAAACATTCTTTTTACGACTTTTGCTTTTACACGTTCGAGGTGCTACATTTTTCAAGACTTACGAACTGTAAATGGAATAGTCCACGAAAAATACAAATATGCTTGTATATCCAAAGGAATAATTAGCACTGATGATGAGTGGGACAAATAGTTTAAACAGAAGCAGCTATACTCATATTCCTCGTTCTATGTGTGAGTTATTTGCAGATATACTTGTATTCCAAAATCCACTAAACTCATTAGAATTATATAACAAACATAAAATAAATTTTCCCAATCCAAAATTATCGCTACATCAAGGAGCAAAAGAAGCTTTAAAAATTATTGAGAATATTTTATTTTTACATGGAATGCCTTTAAGCGAATGCAATTTAAATATTGCCTTTAATAACATAATTGGAGGAGATTTTTATAAAACAGAAGATAGTTGTACAATAGGAGAATGTAATACTACACAGGTTGAAAGTTTAATTAATTCGTTAACAGTTGATCAAAAATATATTTTTGAATTAATTACTGAAGTTGCTGTTAATAATATTGGAAAATCATTATACTTTATAGATGGCCTTGGTGGTAATGGAAAAAGTTATCTGCATAATGTAATCATTAAGTATCTTACTTTAAAGAAAATACCATTGATTACAATGGGTTGGACTGAAATCGCTGCTAATTTATTAATCCGTGGCAATACAGTGCATAATATATTGAAATTACCATTGCAAGTTAATGAACAAATAACATGCAATATTCTTCCGAATACAAAAAATGGAATTTTTTTAAAAAATATAAAAGTAATTATATGGGGACAAAATATCAATGGTTTCGAAATACACTTTTGAAGCTATTGACAAATTTTTTAAAGACACTTGTAAAAATAACATACCCTTTGGAGGTAATATAATTGTAACATCTGGCGATTTAAGGCAAACACTTCCAATAATAAAACACGAAAACAGAACAAAAATAATAGTCATGTGTTAAAAGCAGTTATTTATAGTCATATTTCTCAAAATATTCATTAACAGAAAATTTAAGATTAAAAAGTTTAGATAAAGATTTCAAAAAATGGTTACTTGATATAGAAGAAAATAAAAATGCAACAAAGTTTGAATTTCAAAATAATATTAGAGAAATTCCTAAAGATATTATTTGTGAATCTGATTTGATAAATTAAATTTTTGGAAATACTATTGATGCTAATGATTCAACGCTAAAGCATAGTGATGATAGAATTGATAGTGATAAAAATGATAAATTAACAGATTCAATACCTACAGAATTTTTAAATTCATTGACACCAAATGGGTTACCTCCTCATAAACTAATTTTAAAAAAGGAGCAATAATTAGTTGTTTGACAAATTTAAATATTATTGATGGTCTGTATAATGGAACAAGATTGATAATAAAAAGTATGAAGCAATATATAATTACAGCACAAATTTTCTGAGATGATACGAAGACAATTTCCAATAAGGCTAAGTTTTGCTATGACTATCAATAAAGCTCAAGGTTAGTCAATCGAAAAAGTTAGATTATATTTGAATACACCTGTATTCAATCCTGGACAATTATATGTTGCTTTATCAAGAACAACATCGTAAATTGATTTAAGAATATTTTTGAATAATAAATCAATTTACAATAACAATAATAATAAAGTTGATGATAATACCTTGAATCAAAATAAAAGAAAAAAATTAATTAGTAATTATAAAATATATACAAAAAATGTCGTATACTCAGAAATATTTGATAAAGTATTTTAAATATTAATAAAAAAGCCAAAGAGTCGAGTATGTGATTGGCCCATATATTGATATTAATAACTTTGATTTTAACCATTTTTTTCTATTTGTAATATTTGCAGTTTTATTGCATAATAAACCTTATAGATGTAAAGAAACTACTAGAAATACAATAGAATTTCAAATTAAACATCATACTTAATATGTAATGTAAAATACTTATGCAAACCATTAATGTTTCAATTATTAATTTTGGATAATATTAAGAAAATAGGTTATATTTCTACAAGAATAATTACAGTTACAATTACATAATTATATAACTTTGACCGACTTTGGTATTAAAATACAAATACATTAGAATTAATCAAAATATTTTAAAAATATATAATATTTTGGTCAAGAATCATGCGGAAAATACTTAATATATAAGTATTTGGTCGAGTCGCCACAATCCATGGTTTTACGAATATCTTTATAATTATATAATATTTAAAAAATTAAATCACTAATAATATATCATTGCTATTATTATTATAAATAATAAAACATAAATAATTGTAAATCTTTGGACGAATTATCGCCATAATCCAAATCTTTAGTATACATATTATCAAAATTACAATTATTGTTTAACAATAATTTTAATAAGTATTTGATTGAATTATCGTGCAAAAAAGTAAAATACAAATACATTAGAAAATATCAAAATATTTTTAAAATATTTAACAATTGGTAATTCGCGTATCCAAAACGCCGAGGAGAGCGTCGATGTTTTTGTAACGGCTCTACACACTCTAGCGGAATCGTATGAGTACGGGGAACTCCACGACGAACTCATTCGTGACAGAATAGTCATCGGCATCAGGGACAGCAGAACTTTGGAACGTCTGCAACTTATGTCAGAGCTCACTTTGGAGAAAGCGATAGCTACGGTTCGCCTGGTTGAGACTCAATGCAAGGAAAACAAGAATATGAGGCAAAATTCGGCGGAATACGCGGGCCTCGACGCTGTCTACAAGCAAAGGAATGCGCCAACGACGCAGTTAAAAAAACCGACGCAACGCAAGGAGAGCAAACAAGAGTTCAAGGTCAACGAATCGTGCTTTAGATGTGGACTTCGTCGTCATCCACCTTCTAAACCCTGTCCAGCGTTAAAATCGTCTTGCCGAAATTGTAAGAAAATCGGCCATTGGGATAAGGTTTGTAAAACTAAAAACATTCGTTGCGTGGAAGAGACTTCCGAAAATTTCAACGGAGACTCCGCGTTTCTCGGAATGGTATCGAGTAAATAAAGTAAAAAAATCAACGATTTTAGTGTTTGCGTCAATTTAGTAGAATTTTGTAAAAACGTAGAATTTTTAATTGACAGTGGTACGCAGGTTACTTGCATTTCAAGTGAGTTTATTCCGAAAAATAAAATCGTCAAAATTTTCCCTTTTGATAAAATTATCCGCGGAGCAGACGGAAAAGCCTTAGAAACGTTAGATTATATTAAAACTCGTATCGAATTAAAAAATAAGACAATTAACGCGGTCTTGTACGTAATGCGCAATTTTGAAAAAAATCTATTGGGACAACCGGAAATTGAGAAACTGAATTTGATAAAAAATATTTATAATGTACAGGATTTTAATGATAGGACTTAAATTTTGCTAAATGAGTACGACAGTGTTTTCAGAGGTTTAGGGCAATTTAAAAACGATTTAAAAATTAATTTGGAGAACGATGCCCAGCCATTTTCGTTATCATCTCCGCGAACTTAATCCATCCCGTTACTTAATAAACTAAAAAAAGAATTAGAAAACCTAACGAATAAAAATGTAATAAAACCGGTCAATTTTCCTACCGATTGGTGCAACCCAATTGTAGTTGTACCGAAGAAAAATAGTGACGAAATACGCTTGTGTTGTGATTTTACTAAGCTAAACAATAGCGTGAAACGCGCGGTCTTTCCTGTACCGAAAGTCGACACAACGCTTGCAAAATTAAAAGGCGCGAGATTTTTTTCCAAGCTAGACGCAAACGCAGGCTATCACCAAATTAGGCTTCATAAAGATAGTCAGCCTCTCACGACATTTCTGACACCCTTCAGGCGTTTTATGTTTACGCGTCTCCCGTTCGGAATTAGTTGCGCGTCCCGCGTAAAAAAATTAAAGTTTATATGAACTTTATATAAACTTTAGGTTTGGCTAAACTTGATATGGGGTTGGGCAACGAGACTGAGCCGAACTTGTGTCACTGACTGTTCAAGTTTGGCAAAAGTGTATCAAAAGTTCATCTGAAATTGATATAAAGTTTTTATAAGGTTTGGTTACAATTACTGTCAAATAAAATAAAGTTTATACTAAGTTTATCCGAACTCAAAATCAACGTGATATCGAGTTCAAGTATATAAAGTTATATAATGTTGATATCAACATACCCAAAGAAAAATTTAAAAAATCTTCTTTAACTGACATCAGTAACATCGGTTAGTAAAATGGATATTTGAGATATATTCCAAAAAATTCGAACCCGCCACTGAAAAGTGCTGTCCATTTCGTTAGTCTTGAAGACATAACCTGAAAGAAGAAAATTAAAAAAACCACAAAGTATCTATTTTTACATATTAAAATATTAATTAATTAAAACATAATTAAAAACATAAAATTTTCAAATTAAATAGAAAAAACTTATCTGATGCAGTGGTCCAAAATGAATCTTCTTTTGTCGTATTTTCTATGCTGACATCGTTGTCCGAATTACGCCTTACGTACACCGATCGCGCAAGATGCTGTGTCAACTCGATTACACACTAAACGGCGTCTCACGATGATTACAATTGCACTTATTAAACTGTCAGATTTGCAAAAATAACCTGATCTGCTGGTCCTTCTCGCGCCGCATTCGCAACGGTACTGACGAATCGGTTAGATATCCATAAATTAGCCGACGAAAAAAAAAACAAAACAATGTTTTTTTGGCAACTAACCCTAGCGTCAGTTCACTCGCGAGAGCAGCGCGAGAAGGATCGGCGGACCAGGTTATATTTTGCAAATCTGACAGTTTAATAAGTGCAATTGTAATCATCGTGAGGCGCCGTTTAGTGTGTAATCGAATTGACACAGCATCGTTGCGCGATCGGTGTACGTAAGGCGGAATTTTATGTTTTTAATTATGTTTTAAATAATTAATATTTTAATATGTAAAAATAGATACTTTGTGGTTTCTTTAATTTTCTTCTTTCAGGTTATGTCTTTAAGAGTAACAAAATGGACAACACTTTTCTTTGGCGGGATCGAATTTGTTGGAATATATCTCAAATATCTATTTTTCTAACCGATGTTACTGATGTGAGTTTAAGTAGATTTTTAAAATTTTTCTTTAGGTATGTTGATATCAACATTATATAACTTTATATACTTGAACTAGATATCTTTATATCAATTTCAGATGAACTTTTGATACACTTTCGCCAAACTTGAACAGTCAGTGACACAAGTTCGGCTCACAAGGGAAGTACATGACCTCCGGGAAACGGATCTCATCCTAACTTTGGTATGTCTTTTATAATATAAAAATATGAAGAAAGCCAAGTTATCTCTTGCCAATGGCCACTTTTACGGAAGTTATTCGACATCCAATAATAATAGCAGTAAAAATTACTTCCAATTCGATCGCTTATAACTCGGAAACAAATAAAGGTAAACAATCGAACCAAAAACCAGAAGAAAGTTGAGTTCAAGTAGATATGGTTTGAAAAAAAAGAAGCTCAAATTGCTTAATTTGAAGCAAAGTTATGAAGAAAATAAGAAATTAAAGATTATTAGGCCAAAAGAAACAATAAATTTTTCATATTAAATTTTGGTTAAAATTTCTTCAATTTTTTATTTTCTTCATAACTTTGCTTCAAATTAAGCAATTTGAGCTTCTTTTTTTTCAAACCATATCTACTTGAACTCAACTTTTTTTTGGTTTTTGATTTGATTGTTTATCTTTATTTGCTTCCGAGTTATAAGCGACCGAATTGGAAGTAATTTTTACTGCTATTATTATTGAATGTCATATAACTTCCCTAAAAGTGGCCATTGGCAAGAGATAACTTGGCTTTCTTCATATTTTTATATTATAAAAAACATACCAAAGTTAGGATGAGATCCGTTTCCCGGAGGTCATGTACTTCCCTTGTCAGTCTCGTTGCCCAACCCCATATCAAGTTTAGCCAAACCTAAAGTTTATATAAAGTTCATATAAACTTTAATTTTTTTACGCGGGACGCGCAACTAATTCCGAACGGGAGACGCGTAAACATGAAACGCCCATATTGACATTTTAATTTATGCGTCCGATCTAGAGAGCCATAATAAAACTTTGGAGACAATTCTTTCGCGATTAAAAAATGAAGGCGTCACTTTAAATAAAAGCAAATGCGTTTTTGCGGCGCAAGAAGTCACCTTTTTAGGTCACAGAATTTCGAATCGTGGTATTGATGTATTGCCCGAGCGAGTAGCAGCCATTGAAGAATTTCCTAGACCGAAAGATAAAGATTCTTTATCACAGTTTTTAGTAGCAGTTAACTACACAGGGAAATTTATCCCAAATAAGTCTAACATTCTTGAGCCACTTACGGCCTTATTAAAAAATAATTCAAAGTTTATTTGGCTGCATCCTCAGAAAAAATCTTTTAACGAAATTGACTATTCGAAAAACATTATCGTACAAGCAGATGTATCGGGTTATGGCTTAGGTGCAGTTCTTCTGCAAGAATGTGATGATAAAACCCGCGAGACCGTAGAGTACGCTTCTCGTACACTATCGGCATGTGAACAACGATATAGCCAGATCGAAAAAGAAGCTCTTGCTTTAGCTTTTGCGACGGTGCGATTTAAGGATTATATTACAGGAATTACGGTAACCCTCGAAACTGTCCACAAACCGTTGGTACAAGTATTACAATCTAAAGATTTAGATCAACTATCGCCAAGACTGCAACGGATAAGATTGCGATTAATGCGTTTTTCATATAAAATAACTTACGTCCCGGGAAAATGACTAATTTTAGCAGATTCTTTGTCTCGGAATCCTTTGCCTCAACTCGACGAGAATGCAGACGATTTGCCGGAGGAAATAATCGCGTATGTTAATTTAATAACAAATAATTTTCCAGCGTCTAAAAATTTGTTGGATCAAATAAAAAGCGAACAAAAAACCGATGCGATATGTGCCCAAATGAGAGAGATTTGCGTAAGCGAATGGCCTTCAAAAAACCTCGTCAGCGACGAATTGCGCCGATATTTTGAATTAAAAAATGAAATGTCAATATGCGACGATTTTCTTTTGTATAAAGCGCGTTTGGTCATCCCTCCATCTCTTCAATTGCAATTGTTACACAAAATTCACGAAGGGCATTTAGGAATTAATAAATGTAGAGAAAGAGCAAAACAATCTATTTATTTGTGGATTACTATTCTATATTACTGTGATGACTGTGGATAGGTGGATTACTACTTCTCTATTTGTGTAGAAGATATCATAAAAATTTCAGCCACATCGGTTCAACATTGGCTGAGTTATTCGATTAACTTGACTACATACATACATACACACATACTTACTTTTTCAAAAACGTTTAAAATCACTTATTTTCTGGATGAAAAATGTTTTTATGTATATATAAACAATTATTAATGGTGTTACATTTTTCGCGATGGTGAAAATATAAGGCACTCTCATGCAATAATCGCGCCTAATTAAGAAAATTTCTAGAATTCGACGTTTAGTTATTTAAATTATAGGTTTTTATTAGAAACGTTGCGATGATGAACATATAAAGCACTCCCGTGTAACAAAATCGTGCGAAATTACTGCGAAAATAAACAGAAAACAAAAGATACTTAGAAAAATAAATGTTAATTCTATTGTACCAACGTGAAAAAAAGTTTAACAAAATTAAATAATTTTCAAAACTACAGTTGGTAAAAATTATATTCAAATGTTTAAATTATTTGAACGATCAGTAAATTTATGCATCGGGAAATAGTTAAGATAAGAACTTTAGATACACAACGTTTGTCCATCTGCAAATACATTGTAATAAATAAAAAAAATAAATTAGCTAAAAGAAATTTGTCTTAATCAAGTATTTTAAGTGATAAGAGTAAACGAAGAAAGTAGTAGTTGGTCAACGTACGTCGAGCCGTCAATGCATATATACTCATGCACAACGTACATACGTTGACTGATACTACTTGCTTCGTTTACTTGTATCACATAAATTATTTGGTTAAACATTTTTTTAAAGTATTTTTTTTTTTATTATAATACAGATCTACGTGTATGTGTGTATATATACTGAGCAAAATAATTTCTGTAGAGGTTTAATTGCTTTAATAAAATATATATATATGGGAGATTCCATGTGAAGTGATCCAGTTAAAAAATAGAATTTTGTTTTAATGTATGGAATCAGTAAAAAACTACTTGAATAGAGTGTAGCTAAATTTTTAGACCTGAATTTCAATTAGTACCAGAGTTGTAGCCAATCAAAAAGTCGCATTTTTTGAAAAAATTGACTTTTTGGCCATGTTTATCACTTAATAACTCAAAATCTAACAATTTTTTCTTATACACATTAAATTTGAAAAAGTTTATTAATTTCAAGAAGAATCAGTTCAAATATTTCATTTATTTTATTTTAAAACTTTGAATATAGTTATAATCAATAAAAACCTTTATAGTAAAAAAAAGGGTTGTACGATCAAAAATATTTTATCCATCCAAAAATCTAATTCATCGATGATTAATTACCTTCAAAATAATGCAAAGTTTGAGTGCAGCAGAGCATTTTAGACAAAGTTATGGTGTTTTTAGTCAAATTTCTTAAAAATAGAGAGCGAATGCATTTTATGAAAAAAACAGAGTAACCGTATACTTGCATTCAAACAACATGGCACTATTATTCTTCAATAATCCTAAAATATACTATTTAATGTTAGTTACTGATACTTTTCAATCTCTAAGCTGCTTACAAACACAAAGCAGTAGGTATAAGCAGTTATACCTGTTATATAATTGGATAAATACCTAAAACTTTTTATAATTCCAATAAATCCAATTATATAACAGGTATAACTAAAAGTATCAGACTTAATAACAACTAAATAAAAGTATCAGTAACTAACATTAAATAGTATATTTTAGGATTATTGAAGAATAATAGTGCCATGTTGTTTGAATGCAAGTATACGGTTACTCTGTTTTTTTCATAAAATGCATTCGCTCTCTATTTTTAAGAAATTTGACTAAAAACACCATAACTTTGTCTAAAATGCTCTGCCGCACTCAAACTTTGCATTATTTTGAAGGTAATTAATCATCGATGAATTAGATTTTTGGATGGATAAAATATTTTTGATCGTACAACCCTTTTTTTTACTATAAAGGTTTTTATTGATTATAACTATATTCAAAGTTTTAAAATAAAATAAATGAAATATTTGAACTGATTCTTCTTGAAATTAATAAACTTTTTCAAATTTAATGTGTATAAGAAAAAATTGTTAGATTTTGAGTTATTAAGTGATAAACATGGCCAAAAAGTCAATTTTTTCAAAAAATTCGACTTTCTGATTGGCTACAACTCTGGTACTAATTGAAATTCAGGTCTAAAAATTTAGCTACACTCTATTCAAGTAGTTTTTTACTGATTCCATACATTAAAACAAAATTCTATTTTTTAACTGGATCACTTCTCATGGAATCTCCCATATATATATATATATATATATATATATATATACACTGAGAATAATTTGCTGGTATAAATTATTATTTTAATGGTAAAAGGAGAACAGACTTACACAATTGCAAAAATTGCCACCATTTTGGAAAAATTACTATTAATAATGGCAATTTTTACTAAAAAATTTTCTCAGTATGTATATATCTTACTCTCATCATTACCTACCCTTTCACACGTCAAAAAGTTTTTGCTTGTAAAGAGTAATTAAATTTCCATATAAGTTATTTATTTTCCGGTTAATGGATGCTATATATAAATATTCATTATACCGTGTATATATATATGGAGATGCTCGCACGTAGTTCCCCGTATTTTGTACATACATATGCACGGTTGTGTATTCACGTTTTTTCTTAAATTCTTGGTTGTATACATATATATACCGAATGATTTATATTATATCGTGTGTATATACGTAAAAAAAGAAGAGCGAACGATTATTAGCGTAGCGTTCATTTACAATTAATTTTTAATGAGCATTAAATAGAGAAATAATCGTGGTAAGCTCTTCAAGCAAAATATAAAAAGTGATATAATATTGTTAGGAAATATATCACCATAATTTTTACGGTAATTTTTAGACTTTAGCCATTAGAAAATAATTGTTACAAGTGTAGGATGCTACAAATTGTGATACCGCGAACGAGGTAACGTAAGCGTTGGATTAAAAATCAAGTTGAGCTGCAACATCTGAATCGACGACCTTAATTAACACCCAAATTATTAGAAATATTTAATCAAAATTACAATGATTATTCTTTATAAGCAATGATTATTAATTCGTAATGCTTACGCTACTTGTGCGTTAAACTGTATATTGTAAAACATTGATTAAATAAAATGAAATAAACGTATTTTTTAGATGTATATAACGTATATCAAAATCGTGATTATACATTTATCACGAGAAGTACGAGTGCTTTCTATACTGATAGAGAAAAGGTTTTGAATAATTAATTTATTTATTATATGTATATAGTTATTACGTAAATGGTGAACGCATTACAGATTTCTGTATTTGGTTTTCCTCATTAACTTAATAATTTTTGTAATATCATCAAATTATTTAAAAATAGATCTTGGTACTTTAAACAATATTCCTCTCTTTCAATATTAGGGGAAATGTAAAAGTCAAATTGTTACCGACTGAGTAATATGAGAGGTGAAAGAAATTATTTTATTAAATAAATAAATGGTGAAAAGTATGTAATACTTTAACGAAGGACAATCCTATCTTAATTTGTTAATAATTTACTATATTTATTGTCGGTCGGTAAAAATTGATCTTAACATCTATCCTCTTAAAAAGGGTTTATACTCAATATTTGTTGATTAATTAATAAAAAATAAAACAGCTAGTACATGGAAATATAAAAGAAGAGGCACCTTCGTTTATCCATAATTTAACTGTGCGCTGAATTTCAGAGTAAAATAATATTATTGTGTTTTTAAGAATCATTCCTTACCGACAAAAGTCAAATCTTTCTACCTTGTTGAGGTTAGGTTCACATTTGCTAAGACTATTCTCAAAAACACAATAATATTTTAATTTGAAATTCGACACACAGTTAGATTATTCATAAACCAAGACGTTGCTTCTCTTATTTTTTGACATACTCTTTTATTTACAGATTTATTGTCAATTATCACGTTTGTCGATAAGGTAGGGAGGATAAATATTGACTATGGCACCTCGTTATGTAGCATTTGCTGCGACTAGTATACTTGGGTGGTTGTTTTTCTACCTTTCACAAGAAGAAGGGAAGGTGTGGAACGTTTGGTTTCGATGCCTAGACTTACTCAATGTGCCTTTGACACCCAAAAAATAATATTTCTAAACGCCAAGATACCTCGTAAGAGGCTTTCCTATAAACACCAAAGTGTTTGGCTACAGATTTTCCCTCCTCCACGGATATATAACCGCTGCCAAATGCGAGAAACTGAGGGATAGAGTGGGTTTAAAAGGAGAAAAAATGAAAGTGTTAAAAAAAACCGTTGGTAAAAACCGTTGGTAATATAGTAAAATAAACGAAACTTATAATTAAATTTAAAAGACGTTTTTTTTTAAATAAAAATTGATTGCTTATAAATGTCAGCACTTAGAGCTCCAAAAATTTTGGGCATATGATTTTAATCTA